>OY720458.1:22046363-22133863 GCA_963082715.1 Harpalus rubripes | reverse complement strand
AGTGGGCTTGGAGTCAGAATCCAATGTTAATTCCCACTGTCGTCTAGTAGCCGAATCTAGCTTACGACAAATCATGTTTTCCAAAATGACCCCACATGAGTCAACATCAACCTCTAAATTTTTCAGAGCAGCGATGTTTTCGCGTGCTGTGTTCAACAACGATTTTAGTGTAGGAGCGTCTGCCTGCTTGACCTTTTGCACATCTTGGAGTGCATTCAGATGTACCGACCTCAACAACCTAGGACGATAATATTCATCTGTGATGGCGTTCCATGCAATATCAAAACTATCAGCTTTGACGGGGATATTTGTAATAAGCCTAGCGGCTTCCCCTTTTAAGGATAATTTGAGATATTGAAGTCGTTCAATATCTGACAAACTGTCCCGATTTATCACCAACTGTGTGAATAAATCGTAAAAATTCATAAAAGTTGTCTTCTCCCCATCGAATGTTGGGAGATTCAATTTAGGCAAGCTGGGTTGCATATATCGCAAAGATTGTGCTGATTGAATCGAATGTGATTCTGATTTAGCTCTGTCGGACCCTGACTGTGATCCGGTGTCTCCACTGAACATAAGTTTGTAATTGACACGTATGTCGCAAATGAGTTCTTTTATTTCATTAAACAATTTCTTAACTCGGGAAATTTCTGCCAATATATCCTCGTCGGGATTTTTGGTTTGTTTTAACTTTGAAGAATATTCACAATAAGTACGATTGAATTCTTGTTCCCAAGCTGCGAGAAACGGAAAAGTTACTTCAAATTTCACTTTACTTTTTTCATCAGTCTCTGAAGAATAGACTGATAGACGACGAATATCTTCTTTCACAACCTCTAATTGTTCGAGTAGTAGTTTAGCCATTTTACAGTGTGTTAATAAATGCAATTACTAATACCAAAGTAACTAGAAACAATAATTATCTCCGAATACCGCCAAATCCGGCTCGAAGGACCAAATGTTGCGTCCCTCCGGTGCGAAGGACTAAGTAATAAGGACCTAGTGGCTCGAAGGACCAAATGTTCAATCCCTAAACCAGCGAATCCGGTCTAGAAGAACCAAAATGTTCGATCCTGCTCGCAAGCCCAAATGTGATGTCTCTAAATCAGCGAATCCGGTCTAGAAGCACCAACAATGTGTTTGATGTTAAATTCAATGAATAAAACAAAACTATATGTAAACCAAAATAATTACAACCTTCGATAGCTGGTTCACATCACTGGACTTGGCCAATAAACGGGATAATACTAATTTGTGAAACGTACTAATTAACAACGGACGAAGGACCAGATAGTTTTACGAACTAACAAACGTGCTAAATATAATTGCAACAAAATAACAAACAACTGAAATACAATTCTGAGAAATATGTGATAGCGTATTGAATATAAGTGACATAAACAATAATAAACCAAAATAGAACAAATACGATATTTGTAGAATTAACTAAATCATTTCATAAGTGTATGAACAAACAAATGTAGTTAAACAATATTAAGAACTCTAAATGAACTTAATAACAACCAACTAGAATGCAAAACTTGTTGCATTGAATGTACCTAGTCGACAATAACAGCAGATGCGCTGTGAATGACGTCACTCGAAGGTGAACGCGTGTAAGCAGGTTTACAAAGAAATAATAATAAATTCACCCAAGGAAATATGAATCAAATCCCTAACAACACGAATTCCCGTGAGAAATCAAATTGTACAGTTCGATTTTACAATTGATTCCTGAGATGTGTCTATTAGCTGCATAAATTGGCGCCGGAAAGTATTCACGGACTATAAAGTACCAAATTAAATGAAAACCGAACGATACTCCTTGAATTAGTCGTGTTAGGCTAATCAAGCTACGCGTACGATAATTAAAAAACCAATTACTTTACTGACCATATGAAAATCAGAAAGTTTTATACAAAATGGTGGACAACCACTCTCGCGGACGACGACGCGATTCGTGTTTACCGTTTGCAAGCCAGAGACACTCTGAGTTGGTCGCAGTCGGTCAATGCTGTAGCAGCTGTACGCTGGGCGTGTGGGTGCGCGCGCACTCGCGTGAAGCCAGATGCAATAATATTAATATTAATAATTAGTTTAAGATACTACAGCTATTTCAAACAATACTAAAATTAAACTTAAACACGTAAAAACATATAACTAATTTTTCCAAGTAACAGAAACAGTTATTTCCATTTATTTATTGACTTATTTAAATAGAGTCAGGGCGGGTTAACCGTTCTATTCCCATGTGCAGCGGGTTGCTACCTCAAGGGGTTGACATTTTCTAATTTCTCTCATTTAAAACATATTAGTTTTAAACAGTGATAGTAATAGTAATAGTAATAGTAATTGTAATTGTGATTGTAATTGTAATTGTAATTGTAATTGTGATTGTGATTGTGATTGTAATTGTGATTGTGATTGTGATTGTGATTGTGATTGTAATTGTAATTGTGATTGTGATTGTAATTGTAATTGTAATTGTAATTGTAACTGTAATTTTGTTGATGAATGACTCCAGATCAGAATTCGTATTATTAACGTAGATAGGATTTAGGAAAAGAATTCTTAAGTTTTATAAAATATTTTAAGTGTTGAATTTAGCTAGTGTTTCAATGTTCAGAAACACTAGCTCAATTCAACACATTCCCATATCAAAATTTAGAATCCAACCCACACACACCCATTTTATATAGTCTAATAAAATTACATAAACCAGATAAATCTATACGTCCCATAACTTCGTCTTTACAATCACCAGCTCACAAGCTATCAAAAACTTTAAATCTCATTATTACAAAACATCTCAAATACAATTCAAAACATTCTATTAAAAATTCAACAGACTTAATCTACAATTTAGATAACAATTTAAAAAACAATGACAAAAATTTTATTTTAGCTTCATTTGACATAGTAAATCTGTACAAAACATTCCTACTTTAGAAACATTAACCTTACTAAAAACTATTTTACAAAATAATCAAAATTTCACAGAAAACTATAATTTGGATGAATTAGACATCGACAATTTGATAGAACTATTTAAATCAGTTACACAACAAAATTTCTTTAACTTTGATAATAAAACTTATAAACTGGAAGACGGACTTCCTATGGGCAGCCCTATAAGCGGCTTATTAGCAAACATATTCATAGATCATTTAGAAACAAAAATTATGCAGGCACCTCTTAGTGAAAATATATTGTTCTGGAAAAGATACGTAAATGATATACTCATCTTATGGACAGGTTCCGAAACAGATTTACATACTTTTCATAATACTATAAACAACTTATCAAACATTAAATTTACAATAGAAATAGAAGAACAAAATAAAATTAATTTTTTAGACCTAACTTTGACTAAAAACAATAACACGATTTCTTACGATATATATAGAAAACCCACGTCAACAGATATAATAATCCCATTTAATTCATATCATAACCCTCAAATAAAACTAACTGCTTTTTATTTTCTTTTTAATAGACTCTTAAATACACCTTTAAATAAAAACGATTATTATAGAGAACTCAATACAATTTTTATCATAGGTTTAAATAATAATTTCCCACTTTCTTTAATGTACAATGTCTTCAACAAAGTAAAATACAATAAATTATTAAATAACAAAATATACAAACATATTAAACAAAACAGAAATTATATCTCAATCCCATACTATATAAATCTTCACAACCACATTGCAGAAATAACAGAAAAACAACACAATTTTAACATCTAAATCACAACCGAATCTATACAAAATTCTTAAAAATAACACACCCAAAACAGAAAATCTAGAAAAAGGTGGCATATATAAAATAGATTGCAACGACTGCAATAATTCATATATCGGTCTAACCAGAAGAAACATTAAAATTAGATTCAACGAACACCTTAAAAACAACCCATCTTCTGCAATGGGCACACACTTATTAAATACAAACCATAAAATTACTACAGAAAATATACACCTTTTACACACAGAAACAAAATTACAAAATCTCATTTTATTAGAAAAATATGAAATATTAAAACATTTAAAAGATAAACACATTTTACTCAATGAAAACGTAATTTTTCCAGAGCAACATATTTTCAAAAGTTTACCGCCTTTATTAACTAAATAAAAAATACAATAATTTCCCAAATTTATAACCAAATTTCCGGCTTCTTGCCACATAAAATCTCATGAGTCCCATCTCTCTGGCTCAATGAAGACGTATAAAAAAACATCTTTGTTATAATAATTTAAATTCAACAAGTTTTACGAATTTGACAATGTCTATTTCATCGAACTAATACTTCAAGACGGTTAGTACAATCTTTTATATATATTTCATTTTTTTAAATTAAATTTTTTCTAATTTTATGATTGTCACGTTCACTTAACCTAAAAAAATTTCAAAAATATCTCCAATCTTACATTATTAAAATAATTCAATGTCGCTTTTCAGCCCTATATTTAATAAACTCCTCATTTTATATTAAAAATTATATAAACTGATATATTTTTATAATACTTAGACAATTTCAAAACTTTTCAAAAAACTTTAATTTTTTTTTAATTTTTGCATTTTTATATTACATACTTTAAATGATATAACACCATGTATACTATTGTAATTTTATTTTCAGCTGTAGGCCTGAAGATGTCTTATAAGACGAAATCGATAGCCACATAGCTTTATTTGATGAAATAATAGTTATTTATGTAACAAGTGTGTAAAGTAGTACTTTTTTGGTCGAGTGCGATGTTTTACGCAAGAGGCGCAGCCGAATGCGGAAATTGTAGCACGAGACAAAAAATACTATTTTACACACGTGTTGCATACAACATTTTTCCTACAACCGAAATGGTATTGATCTTTCTCATAATACTGAGAGTACAGGCATCCAGCAGCTTCAAATACTGTTAGTACTCTTTCTCATAACACTGTACAAAATGTAACTTAAACACTTGGAAGAATCTCAGACAGACGATGATTAGTCTTTTATAATGTACAAATTGTACATTTAATATTAATATTAAAAATTAGGTTAGGTTAGAATACATGTCAAAAAATGTTAATGTTCTTAAAAATTAGACTAGTACTCAATCTGTTAAAAAAAATATTAGATTTGTTTCATTTACAGTGTATATTCACATTTCTTAATAAATTTTATTACTTTCATTATTATTTACTAACTAATTATATACTTGATAGGTAAATTAACCTAATTTTAATGTTGCCTAGCAACGCTTATTTACTTTTCAAGCACTAGTGCGTGAAAAGTACTTTTCATGCACTAGTGCTTGAAAAGTGACACTTTACACACTGTAATGAGTGCGTGAAAAGTACTTTTCACGCACGGTTGTTGGAAAAATATTTTATAAAACTTCAGAATTCTTTTCTTAAATCCTATCTACGTTAGTAATTGTAATTGTAATTTGTAATTTGTAATTTGTAATTTGTAATTTGTAATTTGTAATTTGTAATTTGTAATTTGTAATTTGTAATTTGTAATTTGTAATTTGTAATTTGTAATTTGTAATTTGTAATTTGTAATTTGTAATTTGTAATTCGTAATTCGTAATTCGTAATTCGTAATTCGTAATTCGTAATTCGTAATTCGTAATTCGTAATTTGTAATTTGTAATTTGTAATTTGTAATTTGTAATTTGTAATTTGTAATTTGTAATTTGTAATTTGTAATTTGTAATTTGTAATTTGTAATTTGTAATTTGTAATTTGTAATTTGTAATTTGTAATTTGTAATTTGTAATTTGTAATTTGTAATTTGTAATTTGTAATTTGTAATTTGTAATTTGTAATTTGTAATTTGTAATTTGTAATTTGTAATTTGTAATTTGTAATTTGTAATTTGTAATTTGTAATTTGTAATTTGTAATTTGTAATTTGTAATTTGTAATTTGTAATTTGTAATTTGTAATTTGTAATTTGTAATTTGTAATTTGTAATTTGTAATTTGTAATTTGTAATTTGTAATTTGTAATTTGTAATTTGTAATTTGTAATTTGTAATTTGTAATTTGTAATTTGTAATTTGTAATTTGTAATTTGTAATTTGTAATTTGTAATTTGTAATTTGTAATTTGTAATTTGTAATTTGTAATTTGTAATTTGTAATTTGTAATTTGTAATTTGTAATTTGTAATTTGTAATTTGTAATTTGTAATTTGTAATTTGTAATTTGTAATTTGTAATTTGTAATTTGTAATTTGTAATTTGTAATTTGTAATTTGTAATTTGTAATTTGTAATTTGTAATTTGTAATTTGTAATTTGTAATTTGTAATTTGTAATTTGTAATTTGTAATTTGTAATTTGTAATTTGTAATTTGTAATTTGTAATTTGTAATTTGTAATTTGTAATTTGTAATTTGTAATTTGTAATTTGTAATTTGTAATTTGTAATTTGTAATTTGTAATTTGTAATTTGTAATTTGTAATTTGTAATTTGTAATTTGTAATTTGTAATTTGTAATTTGTAATTTGTAATTTGTAATTTGTAATTTGTAATTTGTAATTTGTAATTTGTAATTTGTAATTTGTAATTTGTAATTTGTAATTTGTAATTTGTAATTTGTAATTTGTAATTTGTAATTTGTAATTTGTAATTTGTAATTTGTAATTTGTAATTTGTAATTTGTAATTTGTAATTTGTAATTTGTAATTTGTAATTTGTAATTTGTAATTTGTAATTTGTAATTTGTAATTTGTAATTTGTAATTTGTAATTTGTAATTTGTAATTTGTAATTTGTAATTTGTAATTTGTAATTTGTAATTTGTAATTTGTAATTTGTAATTTGTAATTTGTAATTTGTAATTTGTAATTTGTAATTTGTAATTTGTAATTTGTAATTTGTAATTTGTAATTTGTAATTTGTAATTTGTAATTTGTAATTTGTAATTTGTAATTTGTAATTTGTAATTTGTAATTTGTAATTTGTAATTTGTAATTTGTAATTTGTAATTTGTAATTTGTAATTTGTAATTTGTAATTTGTAATTTGTAATTTGTAATTTGTAATTTGTAATTTGTAATTTGTAATTTGTAATTTGTAATTTGTAATTTGTAATTTGTAATTTGTAATTTGTAATTTGTAATTTGTAATTTGTAATTTGTAATTTGTAATTTGTAATTTGTAATTTGTAATTTGTAATTTGTAATTTGTAATTTGTAATTTGTAATTTGTAATTTGTAATTTGTAATTTGTAATTTGTAATTTGTAATTTGTAATTTGTAATTTGTAATTTGTAATTTGTAATTTGTAATTTGTAATTTGTAATTTGTAATTTGTAATTTGTAATTTGTAATTTGTAATTTGTAATTTGTAATTTGTAATTTGTAATTTGTAATTTGTAATTTGTAATTTGTAATTTGTAATTTGTAATTTGTAATTTGTAATTTGTAATTTGTAATTTGTAATTTGTAATTTGTAATTTGTAATTTGTAATTTGTAATTTGTAATTTGTAATTTGTAATTTGTAATTTGTAATTTGTAATTTGTAATTTGTAATTTGTAATTTGTAATTTGTAATTTGTAATTTGTAATTTGTAATTTGTAATTTGTAATTTGTAATTTGTAATTTGTAATTTGTAATTTGTAATTTGTAATTTGTAATTTGTAATTTGTAATTTGTAATTTGTAATTTGTAATTTGTAATTTGTAATTTGTAATTTGTAATTTGTAATTTGTAATTTGTAATTTGTAATTTGTAATTTGTAATTTGTAATTTGTAATTTGTAATTTGTAATTTGTAATTTGTAATTTGTAATTTGTAATTTGTAATTTGTAATTTGTAATTTGTAATTTGTAATTTGTAATTTGTAATTTGTAATTTGTAATTTGTAATTTGTAATTTGTAATTTGTAATTTGTAATTTGTAATTTGTAATTTGTAATTTGTAATTTGTAATTTGTAATTTGTAATTTGTAATTTGTAATTTGTAATTTGTAATTTGTAATTTGTAATTTGTAATTTGTAATTTGTAATTTGTAATTTGTAATTTGTAATTTGTAATTTGTAATTTGTAATTTGTAATTTGTAATTTGTAATTTGTAATTTGTAATTTGTAATTTGTAATTTGTAATTTGTAATTTGTAATTTGTAATTTGTAATTTGTAATTTGTAATTTGTAATTTGTAATTTGTAATTTGTAATTTGTAATTTGTAATTTGTAATTTGTAATTTGTAATAGTAATAGTAATAGTAATAATAGTTTATTTTCTTTCACAATACAACATGTATAGAAAACACCTAAGTTACAATTAATAAATAGTGAAGCAATGTAGATAATAAAATAGTAGATAATAAAGTAGTATCAATTAAAAAATTAATTTAAATCATAATAGTTGTGTTGCAGTAGAAATATCTTTAGTCCTTTTTTATTTTTTTAATATTAATTTCCTTTTTTAGCGAGTCAGGTAAATTATTAAATATTTGCAGACCTATTCTATTAGGACAATTTTTAACTATGTTTCATCTATATATTGGTAAAAGTGTCACAAAATGTGGTTTCCAATTAAGATTTTCAGTAACCAACATTCCTAATATGTTTGCTCGATAGACACTGCTTTTAGAGTTTTTACCAAAAAGAATATTTATCTTGTTTACTACATTATTATTTTGGATGCATATTGAAATTAAGAATTTTAGTTTTGTTTTCATTTAAAAATAATTTATTTTCATAACACCATGATATTAAAGATTGCACATTATTATTACATTTGTTTAATAATGCATGTTTCTCAGGATCTGAGATTAAAAGATTTGTGTCATCGGCGTAGAAGATAGGGACGCAATTATCTGAAAAAACTGTGCAAAGGTCATTAATGAAAATAGTAAATAAGAAAGGCGCAAGTACTGTCCCTTGAGGAAAACCAAAATTTATTTGTAGTAAGCTAGAATTTATCGTATGAGTACCTAATCGTCAATGTAGCTAAAAAATACAAACTACTGTCTGCTAGAAAAGTAGCAATTTAATTATTAATGATAATAATTTATCAAAAACTGGGACATTCATTTTTGTATATTTGACGAACTGTGCGGAATCATTTTGTTTCATTTTAATAAAATAATTTGTACAACGCCCATTATATTTCCGTTGCCGATTTAAAAAGCGTGTTTTGTATAACCTTTTTTTCTTTGTCTTCGTGGCTAAAAAGGAGCGTACTGCTAATGTAATATTAGCGACAATATTGTCCGTATCCATAATAGTATTCTTGATTTTTAGACCAACAAAAGATCAAACTGAATATATGAGCAAAATATTTAACATGAAGTTAGCAGATATGCATAATACTTGGACCTATGAAACATTCACTGATATCTTATGTTACGTTATGTTATGCTATGATATGTTATGTTACGTTATGTAAACTCTGAAGCAGGCTTAATAGAGGAGGGCCCCATTACTACAATGTCGAAAATTGAATACCGTGCTTTAATAAAGTTCTTGGCAAAAGAAAGGCTTTCTCCAATTGTTATTAAACTGTGTTGGCTTTTGGACTTCTTATTCCACTAGGAAAGAGTAGGTTAAACAGTTACGGTATGGAAGAGTGAGCATTGATGATGACTTTCGCAATGTTCGGCTTGTTCGTTCCGGAAAATGTGTGTTTTATCAAGGAGGAACTGTTTAATAATAGACTGCTGAACCCGAAATAAATTTCAGCAAGGTTGGTGCTTTCCATAACAACTGTTTTTATGATAATTCACGAAAAGCTTTTCATTAAAAAGGTCAGTGAAAAATGGGTGCCCCACTGCCTCGGCTTCACTCTTCTCGGTTGTTATTTCTAAAGCTGTCCAGTGACTTCTACCTTTTCTCAAAATGGAGAAAAAAATTTTTGGATGATAATGAGATGAAATATGTAGTTTTAGATCATTTTTCAGAGAAAGGCATAGATAGGTTATTTCAAAGATATGAGAAGTGTAGCTACCTATTGAAGTAAAAGGAGATATTGACAAATAACACTGTTGTTTCCTTTTTATCACCTCAAGTTGATCATTTTTTTTTTTGTTTTATGAAAATTAGAATTTTTGTGACAAACCCCTCAGTATAATCGGTTGGTATTGAATTTATCTTGGAATAAATAACAATGAAACAAAATATTGATATATTATTATTTAAATTAATACAGATTATTGTTATTATATTTATCATTATTTTTTAGCCTCCAAAATAAATTTTCCTTTATTTTTTATGCAATTACTACAAAGTTTTTCACTCCTTTCGAATGCTGTTACTCATTCTTACAAGGTCTAGTTTTGGTTCTCTATTTCTAACAATGGAGGTTGCCGTGAGTGTATTTCGCAGAGTGGCCAAAGCTTAATGATTAGCCCAAGTAGCATTGCACGTCATCGGCTGAATCTGTAGCAGGGTACTGTAGCCTGGATACGAGACTTTCCGGATGAGTGAAGACATTTTCAAACACGTTTTCCGTTCCAGCAACTCTTTTAGGACACAAAGAAGGAAACAACCAATCATATCACATCATTTTCATGAGAGTTCATTGGCTAGAAGTTTAAATATTTAGAATAATAGCTACATGCTGTGTAAAGATGGCAATGGAGAAAAAATGATATACATTACTAATAGTATATTATGTAACAAGTTTTATAAATGTTACTTAACTCAACAGTTTTTTTACGTAAGTGAAGCTATTACACCGGGTTCTCTTTTTCAAGGTATATGTACCTAGGAAATTAACATGAGTAAACAGTTTCTTGCATACTGGTGTCCCCACTTTTACTGACAACAATGGTTGTGGTATCAATTGAAACAAAAAATACGTGTTAATTATGTAATATTTTAGTCTCATAAATTAATTATTAAATTTATTCAAATTCGTATTAACAGCGATAGCCATGGCATTTGAACAAAAATATAAGCAAATGTCTGCCGTTTTATCTGTCAGAATTCGTTATAACCTATAACCTGTGCATATTATATTATGTAATAATTTTAAATTATTAATTTTTTCAAGTAATTTTAACTTTGTTATAAAATATGTATTAAAAGGATTTTTTTTAATCATAGCTACCGAATTCTGTCCGATAAAATGTCAAACATTTGTGTATATTTTTATTCAAATGTTATGGCTATCGCTATTAATATAAATTTGAATAAATTTAATAATTAATTTATGGGAATAAATTTTTTATCTTTCTATTGATACCAAGATCATTGTTCTCGTCAAAATGGGGGAAGGCAACATTCTGCAAAAAACTGTATTCCCATGTTAATCTCATATGTACACCTTGGAAAAAACATCCGGTATAAGGAATGAGTATCAAAAAAGTTTTTAAAACAAGTCACATACTATACTTTTTCTACGACTGCAAATTTAAGATAGCAGAAATGAAGAAATACCAGGGATGTAACGGATATTCGCACCCTCATCTGCAACTTCGCATTATCCTCATAAAATTAGACATCCTCATCCACATGTTTTAGTTTTCAAATATCCGCTTCCTCATTCGCATCCTCATATTTTTTGAGGATATTTATCGGGATATACCGACAATCAACGGATCATCCCGAAGTACTTCAGCGGACGATTTGGCGCGCTATTGACAGTGTTATTGTGTTATTGCTCTGAGTGAGCTCTGCGTGTTTTAATTTACCCGCTATAAGGGACTCTATATCTATAGTCTATAAGTTGCGAAACGCGTCAAGTGTTCTTCGTTATTATGAAACCTAAAATAAGTTACATTTGGACATATTTTATTGTAACTGACAATGAACACGTAAAATGTAAAGTTTGTGGTAAGTTGTACTCCCTTAAAGATCGAGGTACAACGTCCTTGAAAAATCACCTTCGGAGTGCACATTCCGCTCAATACGCTGAATTTATAAAGCAGGATGAAGAAGATAAGAAACACAAAGAAGAAAAAGAATAATCTGAAAAATTAACTCCTATTCAACAAGCTAAAAAGCAACTGACTCTACAAGAATCTATTTTAAACAAAAATGCGTGGGCTAGATCACATCCTAAAAGTAGAGAATTTGATAAAATTATTACTGAAATGATAGCATTACAAAATTTACCGTTTAATTTTGTCGAAGAAATAGGTTTTCGACGCCTTTTACATGCTATAGAACCTAGATACAATTTACGAGGACGTCAGTTGTTCACGACAAATATGAGTGATGAAATTTATCCAGGGGTTGTAGCTAAAATAAAAGATTTATTAAAAAATTTAGAAAGCTTTTCATTTACCACGGATATATGGTCAAAACCAAGTGCAGGTGTATCTCTTTTGAGCTTAACATGTCACGCTATCACTAATGATGTTCAAAGGATTGCCTTTATGTTGAAATGTGAAACTTTGGAAGGACGCCATACTGGCGATATTATAGCTGAAAAATTTCGTTCTATGTTACAATATTGGGATATACCATCGAACAAAGTTCACTGCATGGTTTGTGACGGAAGCACTAACATGAAAAGGGCAATACAACTTTCAAATTAGAATGATATAGATTGTGCTGTGCATAAGTTGCAATTATGTGTACGAGCTGCTTTGGAATCACAAGAATATCTAACTCAGTTGTGTTAGCGCTATTTTGAATTATGCAAGTATTATGTTTAATTACTTCTCTCTTTAATTTTTTATTTCAGCTTTAAATTGAATTACATGATCGTATATATATTAAATGACTGTTCATTTGATTATCGGCCAGTTGTGCTAGTGTTTTCGAAGCGACGACGTCTAGTTGGTGCATTTACTTCTTTCTGAAACGGTGAGTGCTATGGTTTTGTGGTTATTATGTGTGGTTACTCTCACGCTGCGGTGTTGAGAAAGAGCTGTTCTGTGGTTCAGCTGTTCCCTCGCTTGCGGGCTGAGGAAGAGTCTACAGTGTGGCTGGGACTATCTCATTCTCTGCGGAGATGAGTGCTGCTCTCACACTGCGGTGTTGAGAAAGAGCTGTTCTGTGGTTCAGCTGTTCCCTCGCTTGCGGGCTGAGGAAGAGTCTACAGTGTGGCTGGGACTATCTCATTCTCTGCGGAGATGAGTGCTGCTCTCACACTGCGGTGTTGAGAAAGAGCTGTTCTGTGGTTCAGCTGTTCCCTCGCTTGCGGGACTAGAAGAGTCTACAGTGTGGCTGGGACTATCTCATTCTCTGCGGAGATGAGTGCTGCTCTCACACTGCGGTGTTGAGAAAGAGCTGTTCTGCGGTTCAGCTGTACCCTCGCTTGCGGGCTGAGGAAGAGTCTACAGTGCGGCTGGGACTGGTACCTAATCCTATCCTAATCCCAAAAGTTGGGCTCGAGCCTGGAGCATTTACGGGGATCCTAAGTACTCACTGAGAATATACTCATCTATTTTTATCTTTTGCAGACTATTGGTGCTCGTGGGGAGAAGTGCGGACCATCCGGGGATTGAGGATTGGAAGATTTATTTATTTATTTATTTGAGATATTTGTAATCGTTTTCTATTATGTAATTTAGTATTCTTTTCTTTAATAAATTTTAGTATTCTTTACATTTCAGAAGTGGGATCAGAACATATTTAACTTTCAGCTTTTGGGACCACACCAGCACAACTTTTGGAACAGTGCGGATATTGGTTACGTTTATGTTTAGCTGGATTACGAAACTGGAACAACATTACAACATGGCGTTACCTAACAACAGTCCTCAATTTCAGTATGTACGTTCACTTTACGCGCTATGCATAAATGGGACGAAATAACTACCCATCATTGATGGACAGCCTTTCACAGAATCACCGGAAGTAGTTGTGTACAAGGATTCAAATCGGCTAAGATTTTTCAGGAAAAAAGACTCACCATCCAGTGGAATCGAAGCGACACCCCATAAGAAGGTTAACATCTGAGCCAAACATGCAACTGTTATACCACCAGGATATGTAGGACACGTGATCTGCCATGTGGAAAACAAAGGAGAACTTTTGTGTATTTTAGTGTACGTACAGCTGAAGGACACAAGTACGTATTCCCGCGAACAATTGTAATAGCAGACAAGGATATGTAATGTGTTCTACCAGTCTTAAACTGATCACATGCGGAATTAACAATTCAGAAGGATAAAATTATAACAAGAGGATGGAAGTGTCAAGTTGATAATACAGAAGCGCAGAAAATGAAGGAATTTACTTTACGTAGGATGAACTATACGTGGGAACGGATATAAGGGAGGATCAACGCGAACAACTGAGAGAAAACATGTTCAGAGAATAGTACAAGAGCTTCTTGATGGCGACATTATACGCGAATCCACTACACCCTTTTCAGCACCGATTCATCTAGTGAAGAAAAAGAACGGAGAAGCGCGAATGTGTATAGACTACAGGCATTTAAACAAAGTAACAGTAAAAGACCGATACCCCTTTCCAAGAATTGATGACCAACTGAATCAATTGCAAGGAGCGAAGTATTTCACAACTTTAGATATGACGTCAGGATATTACCAGAAACCTATCGCGGAGAGCTCGAAGTACAAAACTGCATTTGTAATATCGGACGGACATTACGAGTTTAATCGTCTCCCTTTTGTATTATCTAATGGTCCATTAGTTTTTCAGGGGCTGATCAACAAAGTTCTAGGATCATGTCGTAACACCATCGCCATGGCTTGCTGAGATGACATCATCTGCCCATCATCATTTGCAGAGGGAATTCAGCGACTGACGACACTATTCGACATTCTTTTGGAGCAAACAACTTTACACTGAATATGAAGAATTGTTTCTTTTTCAGAACAGCATCAATTATTAAGGATTTCAGATTGACCGAGATGGAGTTCGACATGGAAAGGAGAAAATAAAAGCCGTCACCGGATTTCAGGCACCGAGGAATGTGCATCAAGTAAGACAGTTTGTAGGACTTACAAGTTATTTTCGACGCTTCGTTAAAGATTACGCTAAGATTTTGTGACCGATTACTAAACGAGAAAGGATACACTGTGGAGTTGGGAGGCGAAAGAACAGAAAGCATTTGAAGTCCTAAAGGAAAAGCTTACAGAACGACCATTTTGTAACCATACAATTCGAATGCCGAAACAGAGGTGCACATGAACGCCAGCAAGTTAGGATTAGGAGGAATCCTGCTGCAGAAATTGGACACAGGTAAATTCCACCCAGTTGCTTATTTCACCAACGGAAATGAAGTATCATTCGTGTGAGCTGTAGACCGCATGAAACCGTATATAGAACCACAAACAATGTCTGATTTATCCAGTGAATTAAGCGAGTCCGATGATGACTTACACGGTGTCGCGGATTAGTTCGCGGGGACGCGAAGAGAGAGTCAGGATAGCCGAACTGTTAGCGCTATTTTGAATTATGCAAGTATTATGTTTAATTACTTCTCTCTTTAATTTTTTATTTCAGCTTTAAATTGAATTACATGATCGTATATATATTAAATGACTGTTCATTTGATTATCGGCCAGTTGTGCTAGTGTTTTCGAAGCGACGACGTCTAGTTGGTGCATTTACTTCTTTCTGAAACGGTGAGTGCTATGGTTTTGTGGTTATTATGTGTGGTTACTCTCACGCTGCGGTGTTGAGAAAGAGCTGTTCTGTGGTTCAGCTGTTCCCTCGCTTGCGGGCTGAGGAAGAGTCTACAGTGTGGCTGGGACTATCTCATTCTCTGCGGAGATGAGTGCTGCTCTCACACTGCGGTGTTGAGAAAGAGCTGTTCTGTGGTTCAGCTGTTCCCTCGCTTGCGGGCTGAGGAAGAGTCTACAGTGTGGCTGGGACTATCTCATTCTCTGCGGAGATGAGTGCTGCTCTCACACTGCGGTGTTGAGAAAGAGCTGTTCTGTGGTTCAGCTGTTCCCTCGCTTGCGGGCTGAGGAAGAGTCTACAGTGCGGCTGGGACTAGAAGAGTCTACAGTGTGGCTGGGACTATCTCATTCTCTGCGGAGATGAGTGCTGCTCTCACACTGCGGTGTTGAGAAAGAGCTGTTCTGCGGTTCAGCTGTACCCTCGCTTGCGGGCTGAGGAAGAGTCTACAGTGCGGCTGGGACTGGTACCTAATCCTATCCTAATCCCAAAGGTTGGGCTCGAGCCTGGAGCATTTACGGGGATCCTAAGTACTCACTGAGAATATACTCATCTATTTTTATCTTTTGCAGACTATTGGTGCTCGTGGGGAGAAGTGCGGACCATCCGGGGATTGAGGATTGGAAGATTTATTTATTTATTTATTTGAGATATTTGTAATCGTTTTCTATTATGTAATTTAGTATTCTTTTCTTTAATCAATTTTAGTATTCTTTACAGTTGGTTGCAAAATGTAAACAAGTAGCAGGGCACTTCAGACATTCGGTTATTGCACAAGATCAACTACATAAAATACAAAAAGCACTCTTAAATCACTCTCCACTTTCTGTTGTACAAGATTGCTCTACAAGGTATGTATGATGTATTTATTTATTTATTCAAATATTCAAATGAGAAAAATTTATTGTTAAAACTTGTTACTTACAGTTGTTCTCTTATAATCCATCGACTAATTTTATTTTATTATTTTTTAAATTACATGCGGCTGTATCATGTAACACATCGCTTATATTAAAGACCGTAGTTAAATATTTTGACAAATAGAAACAAATGTAACAAGTGACATTACGTTTTTTTCATCAAAGCCACATATTTTGATTGGATAACATTGTTAGCTACGTCGTTTAATATAAGCGATGGGTTACATGATACAGCAGATATGCATTTATTTTTAGGTGGAACTCATCACTGAATATGATAGAACGCCTTGTACAAGTTAAAGATGCATTGAGCTTATACGCTAACAATAATACACATGTGCAACAATTAACTCCTCAGGAATGGTTAGACATCGAACAATGTGTGAGAATTTTGAAACCGATTGAAGAAATAACAAAAACAATGAGTAGTTCACAAACGAGTATCGCTTCTGTCATTCCACTTATACATGTGTTGAGAACTTCTTTGCAAGAAGAAGAGACAAAAACAAATAATAATCTGGTTTTCAAGGGGGTTATTACGTCACTAATTTTCGAAATAAATGCTAGATTTGGTGAAATACTCAACAACAATATATTTGTGCTCTCTTCTTATCTCGATCCAAGATTCAAATTTAATTTTTTTAATCAAATTATAAAAGAGAAAGTTGAAAATGAGATATTCTCATTATTCAGCGTTAACAATATTCGAAATATTCAACAAGCTAGTGCAACAATACAGTCCCCTGTAAAAAAAAAAGTCAAGAAATAGTGAAGACATAGCTCAGCCACAGCCTTCTCCTACATCCTCCAGCACTGAGGAAGAGACTCGGCGTTCTGGGGTGCCTACATTAAACAATTTATTTATGGAAGTCCTAAATTCAAGTGATGATGAAGAATCTATTCCCGAGAGTAGTGAAGTTTTGGATTATACAATTTTTAAGTCTTTGATAAACGAGTATAATCAAAATAAAAAACTTAACATTAATGAAGATCCACTTGACTGGTGGAAAAACAATTCCAAATTTGAAAAATTATATAGCATCATACGAAAATATCTATCTACTCCACCTAGCAGCGTACCAAGCGAACAGCTTTTTAGTGGAGCTGGATTAATATTCGATGAGTTACGAAATCGTTTAGAAGGGGAAAAGGCCTGTAAATTACTTTTTTTAAAGTATAATTTACCTTTAATTAATTTTGATTATTAATAGTTTCATAAGCTTCAATTGTCAAATTGTTGTCAGTAGTACATAGCTTCCACTTACACAGTGTATTTTATTTGTTTTATTCATATTAAATTTTCTAAATACTCAACATAGTATTTATTACTACAAAACTGTAGTTTATTTCGTAAATATTATGCATGTTGATATATCCTTATCCTCATCCGCATCTACATCTGCATCCCCAAATTCTTACGCATCCATATCCTCATCCGCATTCAAAAATTCACACATTCTCACATCCTCATCTTCTTCTGCTAAACAATATCCGTTACATCCCTGAGAAATACACTTTTAAGATTTCTTATTTTTCAGCTCTAGCAGTTACCTTTAACCTCATCTTATTGAATCTTTTATCATTTGTTAAATTGTTCTTAGTTTCACGTTTCACGCAGTTTCCAACACAGTCAAAGCCACGCTTGTCAAGTTATGATTAAGATTTTTAGCGCCATAGAAACCAGTATGTTGTCACATTTTATTTTAATAACGGAGATAGAAAAAATATTTTACAAACGGTTTTTAACAGCTAACCCGATATTTTTTTTTTTAAATAATAACATACTAAATCTTTACTAAAGCTGACATTTGACGGTCAGGCGTCACGGAATATTACTATTTCTGGATAAATGAATATTGGAACTTCTGCGTTTCCAAGCGTTTTCTTCTTCTCGAGGTCAGTAAATTAAAAGCGTGTCAAAACAATCCTATTAAAAACAGACAAGAAATCGATTTTAATCCCTTGAAACAATTTCAATTTACGCATCGAGTTAATCGAAACCTTTAACAAGTAAACAACATCTTCTCAAGAGAATTATTCTGGTATATCAGCCTATTTCACTGTAAAACATGTCAGCTTTCTTAACCAAATGTAGTTAAGGAAATGGAAATAAATTTGCAGCTTTAAATAAACAATCGCTTTATACTTTATAAAATAATATAGTTTCTGTTTATATTAAATACAGGGTGTCCCATAACTTCAGGTACATATTAGAAGGGCATATAGTTCTTAATGTCCTGATTACGGAACAAAAAGAATTGTTTCAAAATTCAAAAATTAGTTTTTGAGGTTTTTGAAGGAAACAATTTTGGGACACTGGTTGAATAGGTAGTTTTAATATTAAATATTACGTTGTATTATATCTAATTAATAAGAAATTTTTGCATAATACAATCATTTCATTAGGTTTCTAGTAGCCGGCCACATAAATTGTGTTTCTTATAAGAGTTTTGATATTGCTCTTCTGATTATTGTTACAAATATGCATGGTTACAGTAACAGTAAGTTAGTGGATATGTTGCTAATGTATGGCGGAGCAGGGCAAAACTCTAGATTAGCTCAGCGTTATTACGCTGAACGTTTCCCAGGACGACGGCATCCGAATTCTCGCATATTTGTAAGCCTTACTCAACGCCTTCGCGACACTGGTTCTTTGCAACCTAATCGGAGAAGAGACGGCGGTGCTCATCGGAGACCAGTAAATGTTGAAAATGCTGTCTTAGATTTGGTACGCAATGACCCAACAATCAGCATAAGGAGAATATCTTGTCAACCACTAGGTGTACCACAAATGACAATTTGGAGAATTTTAAGGAATAATAATTTACATCCTTATCATTTTCAACGGGTCCATGCGTTAATTGAACCCGATCATTACTCTCGAGTAAGGTTTCGTGAATGGCTTCTAAATCAACATACTCGGGATGGCAATTTTACGTTAAAAGTAATATTTTCCGACGAAGCGATATTTACTCGTGATGGTATACATAATATTCATAACTGTCACTACTGGGCCGAAGAAAATCCACATGCTGCTGTCAAGAGTCATTTTCAGCACAGATTTTCACTATATGTTTGGGCTGGGATGGTAAACGGATCGTTACTGGGACCATACATACTTCCTAACAGAATGTCTGGGAATGATTATTTACAATTTTTGCAGAATAATTTGCCTGAATTATTAGAAGATATTCCTCTTAATGTACGTCAAAATGCATGATTTATGCATGACGGTGCGCCGCCACATTTTGCTAGAAATGTCAGACATCATCTTGACAGAGTATTTGAGGACAGGTGGATTGGTCGAGGAGGTCCCGCGTCTTGGCCCCCTAGATCCCCGGATTTCAATCCGTTAGATTTTTATTTGTGTGGTAATTTTAAATCCCTCGTCTATGATAATCAAGAGGCATTTGAAACCCTTGAAGAATTACGGCAACGAGTTGAAAATTGTGCTGAAAGCAGTGCCGGATTAGCCATGTAGCAGGAGGCAGCAAATGCTACGGGTTCCGCGCCTTGGGGGGCCCCGCGCCTGTGCCTAAAAAAACTACAAATCAAAAATTATAAGCTACTCGCCTAGTAGCTATTCTCAAAGTGAACGCAGGCCATACTGTAATAGTATAGGTACATTATTATGCTACAAGTTGGCAACACCACATTACTTACAGGTGGAATCCCCTAATATTGTTTTCGATTCGAGCTGTTTGTATAACCTGACCATGTCGACTCAGTCGTTCGTTCCTACCACAATTACATAAATTTATTTTCTTTTAAGAGTGAAATTTGTTGTTATTTGTTGTTATTGGACTATTTACGTCGTGTTATAGTGTCTTAGTTTTTACGTGCTTTTGTGTTATTAATTCTGTTTTGCTGGTCGCTGTGGACTAGTACAAAATCAGTACAATACCACTTTTTATAATAGTAAAATTCTATATAATATCAAAACAGTGAAAACGACGAGAACGATAAGCTCTGAAGTTTTTGGTAAGTAGCTAACTTTTGTGTGCATATACCAACCTACTGTACAAAGTTCAAAAAACAAGACATGTAGGTTTTAGAGCCGAACATTAATGGGGGCGATGTGACGCGAAATTGCTTATGGGGCTGCATTGATGAAAATAGGTTCTTCTTAACTCAATTTTCTTTCATTTGTAGATAAGATAAAAATCTGATTTTTTATATATGATTTTTAGATAATATTTACTAGATTTTGGTAGTTGTCAAAACAGGATTTAATAAAATTTCTCGATAGAATTATTTCCCGAAGTTGCTTCAGTTTTTAACATTTTTCCCTTATCATACCAAAACACCAGCGATTTGAGAAGTACTTTTTTGAGTACACATTAGGTACTAAATTTTAATCATCCAGTTTTTTGTTTGGGCATAGACCGTCAGTATGAACAACTGATTAAGGGTGATTATCGAGCATTTGACTAGCATTGTTTTATCTCTGTCATTCGTTTATGGATCCTTTTAGAGGAAAATACTTCAAATAATAGTTATAGAAAAATTAATTGCTCGCATTTTATTTGAAGAATTTTTCTCTAAAATAATCTATAAACGATTGACAGAGATAAAACAATGCTAGTCAAATGCTCGCTATCACCCTTAATCACCGTTCATACTATCGGCCACAAAAAAATTCATTGGAATCGTGTTTTTCAAATGCAGTAATAGTGTTACACATTTATTTGAGTTTGCTAATCACAAACTGCAGCGGAGAACGTTCTTTCTCAACATTAAAGAGAATTAAAAATGTGTTAAGGAGCACGATGGACAAGACTGTTTGAATGACCTCACTATTATGAATATAGAAAATGAACTACTTAAAAATATTGATTTGTCGAGTGTAATTTCTAAATTTGCCCACATTAAATCAAGAAAATCCTTTTTGTAAATGTTTTGTTTGATTTACATCTTAAATTATAATACGTAATGCAATTCAAGGGCCCCCTGTTCACATTTGCTACGGGCCACTCGCTGGCTTGATCCGGCACTGGCTGAAAGAATTAGACAAGATAATGCAATTCATCGGGCTTGTTCAATTTGTTTAATTCAACGCTGTATTATGTTTAGCTGTTAATGGAAATAATTTTGAACAGTTTTTGTAAAAATAAAGTAAATAATTTGTTTTTTTTTCCATTACATACACATCTCCCAAACTTAATTTGTGTGACAAAGCTTTACGTAATTGCATAAATTAATTTCATTGTTAAATTATTTTATGTAATAGTTATAACTAATTTCACTATTCCAAATATTATAGTATCCAGGGGTACAAAAAATGTTCTTCTTAAATGAACTACCCTTAATTATAGGAATTTTGAAAAAAATCTTTTTGTTCCGTAATCAGGACATTAAGAACTATATGCCCTTTTAATATGTACCTGAAGTTATAAGACACCTGTATATATATATATATATATATATATATATATATATATATATATATATATATATATATATATATATATATATATATATATATATATATATATATATATCAAAACAGTTGTTGATGATGGATTTATTATATGTAGGGTGAAAGAATACAAGACTAGGCAATTAACTTGTGAAATCAGTTTTTTTTTTAAATATTGTTTCGCATAACACTCCGAAACCGGAAATAGTATCCACGCATAATTTGATGTTGCTTTAAATTTGACAAAAAATGAACTAATTTGGTACTTCAACATATATCATATCAATAAATTATATTAAAAAGAATTATAGGTATATAACAAAATAATAAACAAATATACAATTTAAAAACAAAGAAAACAGGCCCTAATTTCTGTGCCAATTGACCATATTTTTTATATTTAAAGAGTAAAGTGTAACTTCCAAAATTAGAGCTATAATAGTATATTATGCAACGAGTTTATAATGATACTTATTAATACACGAACATGAAGTTTACGGTACTCGCCATGGCTCGTGCCGTAATTCATGCGAGTGTATTAATAATCATTATACACGAGTTGCATACACTATTTAGTCTACGACTATTCATAATATTTTTAAAAAATAAACTAAAAACTAATAAATTGGTTATAAAATTCATCTGTATCATAATGATAATCTGTATCGAAATTAAAGAAAATCCGTATTACAAAGAAAATCTGTATCGAAATGAAAAAAAATCTGTGTCATAATGATAAGATGTATCGAAATAAAAATCCGTATCTTAATGAGTATCATTCAAGTGCAGATGACACATACATAAAAGGTATATTTAAAGCACAAGAGTAGAAAAACATTTTTATGTATCTTTTAAAGAGATGCCACCCTACGAAGAATGCCCCAGTCCCCCTAGTATATTTCATCCCTCGCACCCGTTTGGCCGGTTGGCGTGATGTGACCGTAGATATAGACTGTTCGATATATTTGGCGATTGACTCCATTAGCTTTTCTCAGCAGGTATAACGATAAGAGGATTAAAGAAATTTATGACAGGTCTTACCGTTAAACTTACCAGGGCAGTATTTGAAAATATACTTTCACTTGATTTTTTCACAAACAAATACAAATTACCTATATTAAAAATGAAATAATTAATTAAGTCATGGTTAATAAGTTCAACATTAGGAAATTAAAAATATTAATAAAATTATATATTTATTTATATTAGTTATTTTCATTCATGAATTTTTTTTATTAAATGCCTAAGTGCAATTATATATTGTGTTATATATTTTACTATAACATAACAGTACAAAAATAAGGTATAAAGAAAAATTATACAGGATGATTTTTTTCAAGGTGTACATAGGAGATTAACATGGGAAATCAGTTTTTTGCAAACCATTGCCCCCCGTTTTAACTTATGACAATGATTGTGATGTCAGTTCAAAGATAAAAAATACCAAATACGTGGAATTATCCAATATTTTAAGCCCATAAATTAATTTAACATTTATTCTTTTTCTCATTATTAGCAATAGCCATGCCAAATTTGAACAAAAAGATAAACAAATTCTTGACACTGTATCTGTCAGAATAGGTTAATTGATATTTTTAAAATATTTTGACAGATAAAATGTCAAGCATTTGTTTATCTTTTTATTCAAATTTGACATTGCTATTGCTATTAACAGGAAAATGAATAAATTTAAAAATTAATTTCTGGGCCTAAAATATTGGATAATTTCTATGTATTTGGTATTTTCGGATGAGGAATTTTTTTATCTTTGTATTAACACCACAACCATTGCCATAAGTTAAAACGAGGGGCAACTGTTTGCAAAAATCTCATTTGCCATGTTAATCTCCTATATACACCTTGACAAAAATCACCCTATATAAGTGCATAGTTATTTAACATTTACATTCATGCCCGATCCTAGCGGGTGTTTATTTTGTTCCCAGAACAAAGGCGGCTAAACATGGGAGCGGCAAAACCATCCTAACTTTTTATAGAAAAAAAATTATTAAAGAATTCTAAAAATATCAACAATTTATAAAATAAACAGACTAATAAAGCTTTATTCTTTTAAATACAGGGTGGGGCAGAAAAACCTATCCGATTTCAAAACGTTATAAAATTAAAACCACTCAACTTGTCAAAAAAAATTTTTATTAACATATCGCAAATTTTATGCCATTTTTAAATTTAAGTTTTGAAAAGCACATCACTCAAATGTCGTCCTTGGGAGTGGATACACTGATTTAGGCGCTCGCGGTAGCTTTCCATGACTTTCACCGTCATTTCCACAGGAATTTCTTCAATTGCCCGAGCAATTTCCCTTCGTAAAGCAAGAAGGGTCCTTGGTCGATGCTGGTAAACCTTCGATTTGAGGTAACCCCAAAGGAAGAAGTCACATGGAGTGAGATCCGGTGAGCGCGGCGGCCAGCCAAGATCACCTCTCAGGGAAATGAGGCGACCGGGAAACAGTTCCCTGAGAATGTCCATTGATCGTCGCGGTGTGTGGGCGGTTGCACCATCCTGTTGAAACCACACATTTTCCACGCCATTTTCTTCCATTTTGGGTCTAAGAAAATTTTCCAGCATGAAACAATAGCGCTCGCTGTTGACCGTTACGGTTTGCCCATTTTCTTCAAAAAAGTAAGGCCCCCAGACGCCTAGGCGGGAAAGAGCACACCACACAGTCACTTTTGGGCTATGGAGGGGTTCCTGATGGATTTCTCGAGAATTTTCGTCACTCCAATATCGAAAATTCTGCCTGTTAACGGCACCACAAAGGTGAAAATGGGCTTCGTCCGTGAAGAGCACAACATCGTCGTTTGGGAGTTCTCGGAGATCGCGACACAGGTTCGTACGGGTTTCAAAATCCCTTTCACTTAATTCCTGTGCAACAACCATTTTGTAGGGATGCATTTTGAGGTCCCGGTGCAAAATGCGCCGAATACTGCGGTTGGAAATCGCCAAAGCGAGCGAATGTTTTCGCGCCGAACGACGCGGGGAACGTTCAATCGCGGCTCTCACATTGGCCACGTTTTCAGGTCCTGTTGCTGTCCTGGGACGTCCAGGCGACTTCTTTTTCAATGCTGAACTCGTCTGTCTAAAATTTGACACCCACACTTTAATCGTAGCGTGATGTGGAACAGGATCATGACGCCCGAGTCCGAAATGAATTCGAAAAGCACGTTGTGTAGCAATTATCGAACCGCCGCATTCGATAAACCGCTCAATAACAAAAGCACGATGTTCACCAGACCAAGGCATGTTGACTACTGACAAATGGCATAAAACCGGCTTTCTAACGGTTTTTACCCCACTACTCTACCTGCTCCCTCTTCTGGGAAAAAGGGATTTGAAATCGGATAGGTTTTTCTGCCCCACCCTGTACTTGGTTTGGCTTACTGGTAACATATCTATCCTAATAGGTATTATAGTTTATTTTATTAAAAAACTCAGTAATGTCTTGCGCCCCTATGAGAAAATTTTCGGGGCCGCCTTGATTTAAAACGCTCCAAGCAAAAAAAATATATATTATTTTTTACATTATACGGTGACAGTAATATCATAATCAATTTATTTACGTAATTATTAATTAAACTTTTTCATTATTGTAATCAAATTTTCTTTGTTTTAATCAAGTTTTTCTTTGTTGTAATCAAAAATCTTTAGGAAAAACTGTAAGGAATATAATAAGAGTAACCAATTTTCATTAATTTACCCAACTCTTGATATAGATATACATAGGTACAGGATGTTATTCAAAAAGCAGGCCATAGGCGTTTGACATTGGAAATAAAAGTTCCCAATTAATTTTAGACAAAAATGTTTCAAATAAAACTTGTAGATAATTAAATTATACGACCAATTCACTAAACTTGTTTTTAACATAGTATTAGGTAAATGATTTTATTTCTAATTCATTGTGTGCTATTGTTTAGAACTATGCTCTGTTCCATTTAAGCCATTCAGCAGATGGTGCTCGCATCAGCGCCAGTTTTAAGTAAACTTGTCTCTTGTCTCCAATTTCAACCAATCAGAGAGGTCAAAACTATTCCCTATTCTCTGCAATATGAATGGCTTAAATACCTGAAAAAATAAAATGGGGGGGGGGGCGGCATTTTTATATAAGAAATCGTCACTGTCTTCATTAGATTCGTCAGTGGATTGTCCAACATTTATAATAAAGTTATTTAAAGTGTTAATGGCGCTTAAATAATCATTTTCAATGTTTATCACATGCTGAACACTGTTAGCCTACTGTTTGTCACCAATATTGTTTATTTCACTTTTAATTAATTCCACAACATTGTCGCTGATAGTCGGTGAAACATTTTGTCTTCGAATGCTGGTTTTTAATTGTCCCGAAATTAGTTCAATTGGGTTTAGTACACAATAATAAGGAGGCAGTCTTAATACTGTATGTCCAAATTTTTCTGCCATACTATCACATATGTATACTTTTTTAACAACTTTTGTTTATGCCACTTCTAGCAATTCATTTTTACTGTATGATTCTTCAAAATATATGTCAATCTGGTATAAAAATTCCTGGATTTCAGTTTTAGTGCTGGATTTAGTAGGTATTTTGTATAATTGTCTAGAATGATAACTGGCGTTATCCATAACTATGATGCTATTTTCAGGAATGTTTGGCAATAATTTTGTGCGAAACCACTATTCAAAAATATCAGACGTCATATTGTCGTGGTAATTTAAACAAGCGTTCTTCACATTGTGACCCGATAGAAACAAAGCTTCTTTCACCCATCCTTGTTTACTTCCCGCATGTAGAATAATTATTCTTTTACCCCGCGAAACTGGAACTTTTGCAGTACAATTTGTAGTCCCATCGGTCCAACTTTTAGACAAAGTGTCGTGAGTGTCGTACCACGTTTCATCGAGATAAATAATTGGACGATTCTCTTCACGAAATTTTCTCATTTCTGCCAAATTCATTATTTGGCCACTGACATATTCTTCTGCTCTCCATCAAAACTTTACGTTTATCAATTTTCTTGTATTTAAAACCTATGTTCCGAAGAACACTGTGAAGAGTACTAATTGAACAAGAAATATCACAGTCATATTTTAATTTTTCAAGCAAAACTCGAAGCGAAGGAAATATATTTTCATTGTAAAGTGAATATATTTTCCTACGGATGATATCTTTTTCGAAATCATTGAAAATTCGCGAATTTCCTGCATCAGTTCTTTGTTTTCTATCCAGTACACCTTCCTGAATAATTCTTCGTACTGTAGTATACGGCACTTGTGTCATTTTAGCAGTTTTCGATACTGGCGCAGTCTCGTCACTATCACTTTTTAAAAAGTTGAAAACATTCAAAACTATCTGTTTCGCATCGTCGGATAGATGCTTACGTTTTTGATTCCCCACTGTGATAATCTCCTCAAATTTGTCGTTCTCATCTTGCAAATTTTTTAACGTTCACTACCAAAGTACTGATAAACATCTGACTTTAAAATATCCTTTACCCCATTTTATATACAATATTTACTTAACTGTAAATGTAGTTATAAAATTTTCTTAAGTAATAGTGTTCTCAGAAAAAAGTGTTGAAAAATACTAGTATGAAAAATGTAAATAATTTGGGTTTTTATAATCGGATAAAGTAATTTGTAAGTATAAGATTTTTTTGAATGGGATGAAGTAGGGTGGTTGACAAAAAGTTTTGAAGGATAATTAAATAAAAAGCATATCTGACCCGTCAAAAGTCACGAAGAAATTATTTTATTATACTAGTACGTTTCGAAATCATCTGATTTCATCTTCAGCTTGCACATTCTACAATAAATAATTGTTTGTCAAAATAATAAAATTATTTACACTAAACAAATAGCCTACCTTAAGATTTGCAGATTACAGTGTCCAAGTCATTATATTATTATGTATAATAGGGTATTCTCTCATGATTACAAATATTAAAAAGTTATTAAAAATATTAAAGTTGATTGGTAAAACAGAGGGAAAAAAGAAAAAAAACCTGTTATAAATTGATTGTTGCAAAAGATATAAAGCATCTAAATTTTGCTGATGTACTAGTTGTACCACTGTACTAGCAATGGGAGACGAGTTGAAATCCCTACTCCATGTTCGAATGTGATAACATGCCGCATCTTAAGTAGGCACATACTCGGCTCTACTTTGGATCGTTCGGGAGTGTTCGTATACAATTGCTTTAGCATGTATTGTTAAGCGATATGACATCTGGTAACAAAATAATGAACTACATGTCAACAATGTGTGTAATATTAAAAATTTGTTAAATACTACGTACAAATACATATTTGTGTATCTAATCGACATACGGGTGGCATTCGAAATCCGTTACATATATGAATTTAACATGCGAAATTAGAATATTTACTGAAAATTTTTGTATACATGGGCATGGATACTTATTGCATCATATGAATAATTAATTGTTTAAAATTAATAAGGAATAATTAAAAAGTAAATAAATTTTATAGCAAATTTAATGTAATAATTATTATTATTCCTAAATAATTTTTTTAATGTATTTCGTGATATAGTAGTAATGCTCTTGCTTGTTACGTTATGGGTACTGGGTTTGAATCCACCAAACCTCTTTATTTTTATTTTTTATATACGAGTATATTTTGTTGTAATTTTAAATAAATATAAAATTTAATATAACCAATTTTATCTGATTATGTTAAATAAATATGAAGAAAAAATAAAAAAAAGGTAAGGAAGTTTGGTAGATTCCAACCTACCACCTTTGACATAAGAAGCAAAAACATTACCACCGTGCTACGAAATTCCTAGCGAAATTCTTGTATTAAACATTATTATACAAAGTATAATATTGGCAATAAAAGTATGTTGTCAATCGCCATTTACATAATTTAAGAATGTCAAAAATATGTAATCGATTACTTAGAATGATTTTTCTTATAAATTTCTTAAGTTTTTTAGTAATAGTAGGTAAGATTACAATTAAATACATTTTATTTCTCATCTTTTTCAATACTTACTGAACATTTTCTCGAAAATCCATGAACCACTGTTTGCACACCGCTGGTACTGTACAACTAGTACGTCACTATCACGTGACACAACAAAATAAAATTTTAAAAATTAATATCCCGCTTATTAAAAGGAATTTTTAACTCGGATTTTCACAGATACTCTTAGATATAATTGTTCTTTAAGAAATTTTTTTTAAAAAATATGCGAGAATACCCTATTGTTAAACTATTACAAATTGTAACACAGTGTGTAGTGACAACATGTTGCCTGACCAAGAGTCACACAGCAACTGGTAATGTTGAGACGGGACGGTACCAAACTGTAGTGAAAGATGGATTATACAAATTTCCCTATGAAATTACGCGCGTATTTTAAATTTCCGGCAAAATCTGTTTGATTAATAACTGAATTTTGTTCAGAGTTAATGTGCAAAGTTTCTTTGATTAATCTTTGCTTTTTATAGAGGACTATATCTAAATTTTTTTTATTATTTTGACAAACAATTATTTACTGTAGAATGTGCAAGCTGAAGATGAAATCAGATGATTTCGAAACGTACTAGTATAATAAAATAATTTCTTCGTGATTTTTGACAGGTCAGATATGCTTTTTATTTAATTATCCTTGTAAGATTTTTTATAATCCGTGCCTGTACGCTAAACAACCTTACTCCCCGCTGAGAAGAGCCAGCCTTTCTGGTTACCGAGTCAAGTCAATCGCCAAATATTTTCGAACACTACCAACATAATAAAAACATTTATAACTACTATGTAAAAGTATATGTAATACATATGAATAATAAACTGTAAATTTGTTTTTGTTATTAATAAAAGTTTTTATATTATTCATATTTATTATTATACCTATATAAATTATAATACATATTGATGAATTAATAATTATTAAATATTAAAAAATTAATAAACAAAATTTTAAAACTATTAATTTTGTTATAATTATGTATGTTTTAAATAATTAATCAAATGGTTTGAATTATTAAACATGATACATGAAATTTAAAACTATTACTCATGTATAGTATAAAACTGGAATCTTGATTTTCTATATGACTTTTCAATAGTTCAGACTATATTATTTTAAATTCTTTTGACAGCCACACAAATGAATATATGTAAGCACAGTCATTGAACTAACACTTAATTTCGATTCGACTCATTTCATCCACACCTCATCTACATTTCACATTATCAGTCATCGAAATAAGTGTTTTGTAACCATATATGAGTGCTTTGCCTAAGGTAAGCAACAACATGCTTTTATTAATGCTTTAGTTAAAAATAATGTCTTCCAGCATAGCAATAATAAGGAATATGGGCGAAAGGTTGAGTTCCTTAAATGGCCGAGTGCGTTCTGACGGCTCACGTTTGAATCTGACAGGTGCCTATTTGAAAATTATTTCCAATTTTCAAGCACGGTAAAAACGCAAAAATGATCCGTGTGGTATTCTTTCCACGATAACCATGGTCAATTTTTTAATAAAATGATCGTCTAAAAAATGCTATTGTTATATACCAAAACTAACAAAATCTAACTGTAGTTATTCTTGTATTAGGCCACAGATTTTTTTTTATATACCGGGTGTAGAAATGAAAAGTGGCCCATAGCAATTTCAATGTTATTTTTAAATGCTGCTATATATCTTTTTACCCATTCAATTTAGAGCAAAAAAAGGTAAGAATGTAAGTTGTTCAGAAATTAAAAAGGAATCCTATAAAGGCAACTTACTTACATAATCATTCATATTTCCCAAGATATTAATTAAATAAAATTTACTGTTCTTTTAAGAGTGCCTTGAAAAATGAAACAAGTAACCTGAATAAAAAATTCACTCTAAAATTTTTTATTTGTTGTATAATTTCTTTTAGGTATAAACTCAATTTGTCCTGAATTTATAGAACAAATATCAATGTGAATATTTTTTTTATATTACTTGTTTCAATTTTCAAAGCACTCTAACGATTTTTCTAAAAGAACATTAAATTTTATTAAATTAATATCTCGTGTAATACGAATGATTATATAAGTAAATTGCCTTTATAGTATACCTTTTTAATTTCTGAACAACTTATATTCTTACCTTTTTTGCGCTAAACTGAATAGGTAAAGAGGTATAGCAGTATTTAAAAAATAACACTGAAATCGCTATGCGCCACTTTTCATTTCTACACCCGGCATACTATAAAAAATTAAATGTATTCAAATCAAGGGCAGAAACCGATAAAACAACAGTTAGTGGTTAGCCAAAATCGTGGACGTAATTTTAAAATGGTTTTTGTTCTGAAATTGGTTTACTTCTTTTATAGTGTATTCCGAAATTGAACCACGCTAACCGCTGTTACTTTTTCAGTAACCGGTTGTGTTTTCGGAACGCTGTTAATGAAAGCTGGTAACTTTTCTGTAACCACGCTAACCGCTCTAGATCGGCGGTTGTGGTGTGGTTACATTTTAGTGTATGACAAATGAGCTTTTAACTATTTTAAATTAGTCAAGTTAAGGTTAGTTGTTAGCTAGTTCGTTTTCCAGTCCGATGTCGGTAACATTGTAACCGCGGTTAAACCGAAAACATTTTTAGTGGTTACCTATCGTGGTTTAATTTCGGAATACATTATTAAAGTGGCTTAAGGTGGTTTGAGCGCTTCACACTAGTCAAATCATGTTTAAAATGACTTTTTTTATAGAAACTATATAAAAATATAGTAGTGTAGCAGAAACATTCGTTAGATAGTATTATGACACTTTTTGATTCTATTTTATATATAATTTACTTGTAAATCTAGTAAACAGTTTATTTGTAAATTAATAGTTGCTGATTTGACTGGCATACCAACTTCCTGATATTAAATTTTAAAACAGAATTATTTATTTATATAGTTCATTAATATATCTGAATGTTATTAAAAAAAACATAATATTGAATTTTCATTTAACTCTATAGTTTTTGTAATTAATAATGATTTGAAATGAAACAAAATTGTCAGGTTTTGCGTCGCACAACTGACAACATCGCGAATGCTTGATCAGTTGACAACACGTACCAGCTGTCACTCGTGTCATTCTGTCGTAAAAAATTAGAAAGAAGAGCGACAGGAACATTTAAAATGAATACAGAATTTGGACGGTTTACTACCAAACGGTAAATTTTGAGGAAAGAAAATATTATTAGAAATAATAAAAAAGGAAACTTGACCAAGAAAGATGCCAGAAATAAAAAACGGACGACGTATTGTAGACTTCTCAATTTCAAAATTATTAGTACAATTGCAGTATTAATTTAATATAGGTAATCTCTTTTAAAATAATTTGTTTCCAAATGTAAAGTACCTCACATAACAAAATACCTATCTGTATTTGACATTTGCCGCCGATTAAAACGTTGCCAGTTCTACTTTTCATTTTCTTATTTGTGCGAATTTTTTGAAATAAAATATGTTTTTCCCATTTGACTAGACGGTCATTACTTTTATACTTCACGAACGTATACACATATATTCGACGAAGTATAATTTTTCTCATACGCGCCATATTAAATTTGTAAATTTTAAAAGCGAATGTCTTTGCCTAGAAACAGTAAAATCGATTCAAATTTGAAATATATACGGAAGAATGTTTCAACATTCGATTTATAAATTTCATAAAATTCTAATGGAGTTGCCACAACGCTCGAACCATATTAAATCGATTATTAACAGGTTAGATAAATTGGTTACCTAATAGAAAAAAATTGTGGAAAAGAACTCTTTTTTTATATACATAAATTTCTTATGCCAATTAAAATAGTGGTATTCATTCATAAAGTTAAAAAGTGTTTAATAATAGAAAAACGTGCATTTTACCATTCCTTTTAGAAACGATTTAGAAGAAATGGTTTGCTTAATAGTTTTTTTTAGTAAATAAAAATATAGGTTTCGGTTAAAAATCACGTATTTAGACTTAAAAAATCGGTTACCTATTTTCAAAAAAGGTTCTTTATCCTGATTCAAATATAATTAATAGTTTTCAATAATGGTGAATGTTTATTTGAAATTGCTTGCTTAATTATTGTTGTGTTTATTGTAACATAGGATGTTTTATTCATTTAATTTACAAACAAAATTAATTGTTAGTGATATTTGTATGCTATTTTCTATTACTTCAGCTTCCATCAACGAGGATAGTACTACAGCAGTGTCAAAAGTTTGATAACAAACACAGATTTATTTGCTATCTCCGTTCTTCAGCTGAAGGTAAGTATATATGTTAGAGTATTTTATCTATTTGTTTATTTACGATTTTGTTTTTATTCCAGCCAAATTCTTCCATGACTGCTGCCAGTACCGCGTTCTGCATATTCTCCATTTTCTTGATTACATACAATTCGATACTATGCCTGATTATTCTTTATTCATTTGGGCTATTATCATTATGGTTTATTCTTCCATTGCGATTATGCAGACAGAAAATGTTGGCATGTATGAATTGCTAAACATGCCTTTTTACATGTTAGCCAAAGCTTTCGTAGGATCCTTAGCAGTATTTACAGTATTAATATATTGTGTTTATATATTGCAAATTTTATATGCTTTATATATACTAGGTTTTGACATTCATGATTTAATGTGAATAATGATTTTCATTATCATAGACCCGTGAACAATGCAATAATGTGATACTGATATACTATTTATAAAAAAATAATTATTCTTGTTCGAGTACGGGTATATCTACAAATTTATACAGTCCTTTATTGTTATCCATATTTTGGTCGGTATTGTTTTCAGAGAATTAATTTTTTTATAATACCGAAATGTGTATGAAATAATATATGTGCTATATTTGTATTTATGTGATGTCTATTTAAAATGCATTTCAAAGAACATTTGTATAGTTTTTAAAGTGCAATAAAATACATGTGTCATGATGTATAATTTCTTTGTTTAACGTTTCCTATATCTACTCGCTAATATATTATAAATATTTATTTAATTGCATTTGTTATTGATATTTACTGTTTGTTTTTCATAACAATTTACAATATTTCATTGTTAACAATTTTGAATGACAAATTATTTAGCCCGTGTGGTGCTGTCCTGTCTTACATTATTAAATTAGAATATTTAATTATTTATACATATTTTTAATTCAAAAACAACCTGTTGCAAGCTTAGCGTCTTTTACCAAATTGAAGGTTATTTTAAAGATCACAACACAATTAAACCTAATAATATATTTAATTTTTTGCTACTGTTTACCTTTGTTTTCTTTGTCATAAAAAATAGATAAATAAAAATGTTCTGTTTTTTAAAATAAATCCATTCATTTCAAATTTGTTAATACAAGGTGAATCTGGGAAGATGTCCCCTACCCCTTTAACTTTTTTTATTATAAGTAATAGAAAAAAAATAGCGCACATAAAAGTTTTATTATTGTAAATATACTATGTATTTGTTGGGAGATATAGATATTTTTTTATAAAGTCAGGTTTACAAGATACACCTAACAACTTTTATTTTTTGTGTATGTATTAGTTTTCATGAATGTATTTGAAAAAATTCGAGAAAAATATATTAGAAATATTTTAGGTGGCGGTGTAAAATTTTAATTTTAAAATTAATTTATTAATTTAAAAACACGTTAAACATGTAACAATTAAATGTCTATTTTATTTTATTGTTTCTCAATGTCGTATTTTGTTTATTTTCACTTAGCCAACTAAGATAAAGTGAATAAAAATTATTTCCCATATTTTATTTTTCTCGATTTTTTTTAAATACACTAATAAAAACTAATACATCGTTGAAAAGAGAAAAAATGGCGGTTTATATTTTAGTAAAATAATTATAGGTTGCTATTTAAAAAATAAAAGTTGATAGTCGTATCTTGTAAACCTGACTTTTTAAAAAAATATCTACATCTGCCATAATAGTATATTTAAAATAAAACTTTTATGCGAGCCATTTTTTTCTATTACATATAATAAAAAAGTTAAAGGAAAGTGTTCAGTATAAGTGGGGCGCTATTGCTATCTCAAGAACTATAAGAGATACGAAGTTAGCAAAATTAGCAATAGTCTATAAAAGTGAGCGAAAAAATTTTTAAACTCAAAATACAAGATACTTTCATATTTCAAATGGACCACTCTATATATTTTTAATTATTTGGAATCCACGTAAAATTATAAATAAAATAAATAAATAAATATATCATCACGGCATATTACCCATTGCTGGGTGTGCCAATCTGTGTACGTAAAATTATGAATTTAACAATATGCTTGAAGTGAATTTTTACTGAAGAAATAAATTACAAAAACGTAAGAGAAAATTATAAATGCATAAATAAGGCAAGTTGTGAAAACAATTGAGATAATATTGAGTAATATTAGAGTTGACTGTTTAAAGAGGAAATTATTTTTCTAAAATTACATATTTTCTTACCATTTGAAATATGAAAGTTGTATCCGGTATTTTGAGAACCACAAGTTTATTGTTTTTTTGGTTCACTCATTTTAGACTTAAATTGTTACTACGATTTGTAAAAGCAATGTAAACTTGTCCAAGAAATACTCCAGATTACATGCTTAGCAACGAAACGGGATTAAATCATATAAAAATCGAAAACGCTAAAAAACTTTGAATTTTTGGGCCAAAATTCTAACTCTAGAAGATTCGCATGTAACAGAAATAATTTACAATAGATTAATTTTCTTGAATAAGACTCCTAACAATAAAGCGGAATTTAACTAGTGATGCACGCGAGGCGAGACGAGACGAAAAATCTAAAATATCGTTCTCGTCTCGTTTTCGGATCTGCAATCTCTATGTCGCTCTCGTTCTCGTACATTTTTTTAGGTCTTGTTTCGTTCTCGCACGGGAGTCTCGCGAGTGTCTCACTATAAAAATAAGCGCCTGCGCACTACGTATTTACGTATAACAGTTTAACTACAAAGGACAAGTTTGTACCAATCGCTAGCGTCTTCCATGTATTTGCAGTCGTATATAACTATAATAAAGAGACGAAACACTAAATTCTGGTTGCCAAATTATTTCAATACGAACATAATATTTATTAATTTACGGTCACCAGAAAATGTTAGTAAATAATTTAATTTACTTCTAAAATATCCAATTTATCACAAAATTGTGATCTCTAAACTATTTCAGTACGAACATCTGTTTAATACATTCTGTCATCAGTAAAACGAATTAAACATAAAAAACTCTTTTTTTGTAACTAAAAGTACCTATACTTTATGATTAAATATATGCCAGTATTTAAGTAAGATTTATTCATAATATACCACTACACTGGTAACCCGACGGCAGCCAATCACTTCGCTTCTCTCCATGTTGGCTCCCGTCGACGCTTAATATCCTTTACTTTTCAGGGGCGGCAATAATTTTATTAACCGTTGTTTTAACTGGGGTGAATTAGGGGTTGAAATATTGGAGAAAACTAGTTCCATTAGATGAAAACCGATTTTGTCTATTTTGCATTTCCTCGCTTTGGGACCAATACCAATTCACTCTATATAGACTCAAAAATATAGTGAATTCATATAATTTTCACATTCAAGTGTTCTGTGCACGAATTAGCGTGGACTCCACTTCTTGTACTGTGTATTTTTCATTGAATTTATGAATCAAAACTATAAAGTTATAAATACTTTTTATTGCGAGACTCTCATGAGATTTCTCGCTTCTCGCAGTTGATATACCGATCTCGCCTCGAATTTTAACCTGCAATCTCGCTCTCGTTCTCGTTTCGCATAAAGCAGAGACCAGACGTGATGCGAGAATACTCTCGCCTCGTCGTGCATCACTAAATTTAACTGGGTCTCTCAATTTCAATTTGTATTCTCTGATATTGATTTCGAAAAATATTTGGAAGCTCAAAATATTACTAAAAAAGAAATAAATTCTTTGTTAAATGCACTTGAGAGCAAATTAATTCAAAATGATATGAATCGTCTGGCTGTTTCAAAGTACAATTTCTACAAAGAAGTAACAATAAATTTTTCCTTTCTACATAACTTAAATTTAAATATTTCATTCAATAAAAAGCCAATGATCGCTCAAATACGTTTATGTAATAATTATATTCTCACATTCTCTGTTAACAATATTTTCTATCGCATAGACGCCAAGGCGAACTGTAAGGTTTGTAATTTAAATGATCCAGAAAGTATGCATTTTTGAGAAGAATTTATTTGGCAGAGTACTTTATAGATCAAAACAACTCAGTTTTTACGAATTTATTGACGGATTAAAACGTTTGCTAAATTAATAAAATTTATTATTACATATCCGGTGCACTTAAGCTTAGGAACTTCTGCTTTAATGAATAAACCTTTTTTTCTAGTGTTGTAATGTTAATTATTCTCTCGTTTGGCAATCTCGGTGTTTTGAAAAAAAAAAATGGTTTAATGAAATGTTTTATTTTGTTCATTTTGTTACAAAGTGATTTGATATTTGGGTATTTAGGATTTTTGATTTATTTATTTTGTATATAATTATTTGGGTGTTATGGAATTATTATTTTTTCTCATTGTTTAAATAACTATATGAATCACACTTTATGAAAATTAAATATATTGGGAGGTTGTACTTACTTCCTATTGTTAAATGTAAATAACCTTTTATGTTCTATTCTACTTTTTGTGTTTTGTATTTATATAAATATATTTTTGGCAAACCTCTTGTTAAAGAAATGTTATTTCTTATAAACACTAAACCTATTCTATTCTATTCTAAATTGTTTGCTAATATAACCAACTTTCGAAATAACAATAGTGCCCCACTTATATTGAACACCCTGTTACATATAAAAATTTGAAATGAATGGGTTTATTTTAAAAAATAGAACATTTTTATGACAGATTGTAGTCATTTTTTCTATTAATTTTTGTAAAACACTTCTCCCACAGCTGATTTACATTGATTGATCTAATTTTTATGACATAAAGAAAACAAAGGTAAACAGTAGGTATTGTATTGCTTCTTCCTATTTTTTTAATGTACTATGATTCGCTAAAATTAAAATTCATAACATTTTCTATTGCTTTCAATTAGACTCTTCCACTGAGGTGAATATTTCATTCTCAGCTAATAAAGTGCATATATGCATTTGCAAAATTGAGTAAAAATCACATATTCACTGTCGCCTCGTAGTTTTATCCGGCTGCTAATGAAGCATTCAGTTTGTAATTGAGTACATATATAGCAGAGCACAGCACACCAGGATTTGCAATGTAAATATCTGATTTGAATAGGAAAGTGGTCACCGGGGCATAATGCCCCGTTTTCTATCCCCTGTGACGCTTCTGGCTTCCAGATAACGTCATAGGAACGAACAATCGCACATGCTACATTCGAATCCGAACAGTGTCATTGTTTAAATCACGAGAAAATTTCATCATTATGGAATTAATTTCTTTAATGCAATTGCACCTATACATAGTATTTATTAAATTTATATAGTTTCACATATTACTAAGCATAGTTAATTATTCTAATATATGTGCACCAGGCTTGGATAGAATCGTTATTTATGTACCAAGTGAGTGAAGTATATCGTTTTTTCACAAGAAGGCAAATTTACGTCTGCAATGGGAGCATGAAAAAAAGTGCCGTAGCGTTTCATTATTTCACTCCGCAGCGTTAAAAAAGTGCACTTTTTTCACACTTTCATATATTTAAAAAAGGTATACTTTATAAACCCATTTTAATGAAAGAAAGGCACTTTTTTAACAGACGTAAAAAAATAATTTGGGGTACATCTTCAAAGCTTTGGTCGAATCAATGGAGTACTATACCATAGTCAAATTTTAACTTTCTTAGACAAGAATGCGAAAATATACGTAAATTAATAAGTATTAGTGAAAGAATTTTGTTTAAATATTAATTAGTTCGCAAACTACTAGTGATTGAAGTCGTAGGATGATGATGTATCATGTCTTTGCAATTTGATTGGTTGCCTGATTTTAAATCTAGATTCGTGGGCGTGTTTCGCCCGCTTACCGTGATTTCATTAGATTACATCAAATGTACAAACACTAGCGCCATCCGCCGTCATAGTTTGTATCACAATATTGTCAAACAATGGTCAAACTGTTTCAATGTTCCATAATTTATAAAGAAATACAAAATTTAAACATAATTGTTTGGTAAACCAAGTATTTTATTTACTACGAGAAGTAAAATAGGAATAGTACCTACCCAAGTACATGTAAAATTTATAAGTTAAATTTAACGAACTCAGCTATTGAACACGTTTCCATAATTACTGTTTTTAATAAGTTATAAGTAATACCTGTCAAAATACATTATACTATTGTAAATATTTCAATAATAAGACATTTAATGAGGAGTATTTAGATACTCTTCGATACCAAATTAAATAATATTTCTAACTATGTTAAAAACTCCTACTATAGTCTTACGGGACAGATGATATTTGAAAAAAACCGTTTTCCCAAGTTATACTCTTATGTCACGGTTTTCAGTGTTCACACTGTATAAATATATTTTAGCTATGCGAACATGAAATATTTGTACCCTCTAGAACTAAAATTTTGTCGACAACTGGTGAGGATCAGTTACGTCATACACCAAACGTCAAATTCATAGCTCGCTTAGGTTTTACGTAAAATTTTTAACTCACGTTTACACTAAAATTCTTAGTTCGCACTGTATTTCCATAAAAAAAAACTATTTTGAAGTTATTGTTATTTTGGCACATTAAACATTAAACGAACATAAGAAAAAAAGTTGATTGAGTTCTTAGTTTCCCAGAACTCTTGAAACGACGATGACAACCGAACACGCTTCGATTTCTATCGGCACAAAGGATGAAGTCCACATCACTCAACTAAAATATTATTACAAGTGAGAAAACCACAAATTTAAATACTATAATTATGATATTATGATTGTTAGTTTTCTAAACATACTTTAATATAACATAACGTAAGACACAAAATTAATTCCTGCAAAATTTGGGCAAGACACTACACTGCATATGTTCCCAGTGTGAGTCGAACTTTGGCTTTTGACAGACAAAACTTGTTTTGCCATGAAACTAGAAAATAATATTGTACGTGGTATAGTATAGTGACTTTGGACATTATTATATACTGTTATACATCTACATATGTTGTAAATAAACAGTTTTCCCTTTAAAAAATCATTTTTCTTGACATATATAAAATTAGATAATCGCCGAAATGTGACATATCTGCTTTTGGCATATAACCAATCCGTACCTACATATCTTTAGAAAAGGACAACAAACTTGAAAAGAGGGTACCTCAAGTAAATTGACAGATTACAGTCTCAATAGATCGTTTCATTTTGGCTTGGCGTTTGATGTTTGTATTCTCCATATTTCCATGACCATTTACATACTGCTTATGATTTATCTATTGAGGCCGTGGTCTGTCAATTAACTCCGTCTTTAAATTTAATGTTACTTTAGAACTTAAAAAGTAGATTGTAATCATAAAATTTAAAATTATAAATCTCTATTACGTTGTAATATTAAACAATTAAAAGTATGAATAATATTTTTTCAGCTTTTTAAACACCAAACAAAAAAGTTATTTGAAAAGTTTGAATATATTATTAAATAAACTATACTTTTCACAAAACTCCTTGAAATTTGTAAAGTTAATTTGACCCGCATAAAGCTCGAGTTGAAATAAAAATACGTTATTGAAAAGTTAGAGCAAATTACGTAAACTACATCAATAAGTCTTTAATATCATCTGCAAATTTCATTTCGCTATTCTGAGTATGAAGATGGCCATACAATGGCTATGGCTACACTTACACAGCTTGCACATTCAACAACAATTACTGCAATTAGCATGACAAGCTACTGGCTAAGAGAATTAAAGAGAAGTTACGAATGGCGCTTAAATTGTCACAGAACTACGAAACAAGATGATATATTCACATACATAGTCACAATGGGGTAGTTTTGCCTTTTTTGAGAATTTTATATGTTATAGTATTTTTAAATTAAAGTTTTACCTATTTTTTTATTTTGCATAATTCTGGTTCTTTTTTGAGAAAAAAATTAAAGAAAGATAGGTAATTTTTCTGCCGCCATAAGTGACGTCACGCGTTTATCTTCTGCTGCGATCGAGTCTCGACATACACTTTCTCTGTGTGAAAGAGATAGCATGATTTTTTGTTACGTATGTCTCGCGGGGCAAGGGGAACTTGTTTACATTCTGTGTTGGCGTTGTAACTCGGTTGTCAGTTTTTGTTTACTGTTCAAATACGACACTAGCGCTTCAGCGGTTTACGGTTCAAACATGTGACGTCATGGCGGAGAGGCTGATTCAAAAAGGCGGAATTTTAATTAGCATTTTATAAATATTTAAGCAATAATTGTTGTTCTTCATCGTATAGAAAATCATTTTATACGTGTCTTATTGCATACACATATTTTTTTAATTAAAATTCGACATATGATAACTACCCTATTTTAGAATACATGGCGATGGCGAGGATCTGCATTCAGCTTTCATTTCCAAACAAACAGGATCTAGTATTTTCCATATTATGTAAATACATACTGTTTGCATAAAGAATGTCTGTACACAATCTTAATAATTATTTTTCTACTCCCGCTATTAGTGACAACGTATATCGTATAGGTTTCAATGACGCTACACATCTTAATCATAAGTTGTGGCGTGTGACCACACTGTGATTTCAATCGTATTGAACACGATGTGAAATTAGCAACCACTAACATATGGTTCACTAAGCATACTCACTGGCTGAAGGTAGCTGCTAAAAAGTGCATTTTTTATATTTGGTGTCTTAATTTGCAGTCGTAGATAATATATAGTATATGACTCATTTTATAAACTTTTTAGACTAAAGCGACGTTCATGAAATTTGTTAAATAATATATGTACTAATGAATTATGTTACTAAGCAGATTAATTACTCGAGACATTGCTCGCGTTTCTTAATAATTAAGATTAACTATCTTAAAACTTTTATTAAGAAGACAGCAAAATTATTACCTATATCTGTTCTATATATACTCATACCTAAGAAATAATTAGTGGTGTCGGTGACATTCAGCATCCAACCATTTTTCTTTTGTACGACAATTTGGCCATGCGCTTTATGTCTTAATGAAAACACTTGACCTTAAATAGTAAAATGATAAAATTTTTAAAAAATTATTATATTTTTATATTATTTACAAGTTTGCTAGCTACCTAGGTCAACTAGGCTCGTGGCTTATTCAGATAGGTGTAAAGAACAAATTATACATTTCTTAATTCAAATAAAAAAAATCAACAATATATTGAAGTATGTTTAAAATTTGTTAGTAAAAAATTGTTAAACTGATTAGAAAATGTAAAAAATGGACTGAATATATGTAATCAACCAATCCATACGAAAATATTTTCATAAATACAATTCAATTTTGTTGTTCTACAACTATAATTACTTCCAATATATTTATTTATTCAGCACTACAAACTATAACTCTACCTTTTTTCAGTTATCAGAGTGAAGATTTAAAATTCATGATTCAAAATTCCCGCGGCGAAAACCTGCGCCCGAATACGGGTTCCGGATATCCTCCAATCGACACACCCTTCAACCTATTCGTCTGTCAGACCTGAGGAGCCCCGAAAATATACGATGTATTTCCAAGTACTCGCAAAACGCAGGTCGTTATATAAGTTTTTAAAATAAGTTTAGAAACAAGTACAGAATGATTGAAAGTCACGTGACATGTTCTGATTATGATCAAAATTATGTTCTACGGAAAAAAATTAGTATCAATGTCAAATTGTGTTACATATATTACCTACATTTGGAAAAGTTTATTTTTATCTCTTAAAACTAAATTGGAAACATATTTTCGTACTGCGAGGAATGATGGAAATGTGTGGAAATGTAAGCCAATGTAATCTGTCAATCGTACTTCATTAACACAATGATGCGGCAAACAAAAAATCAGAACGAGGAACGAGGCATAACCTTCATTCATTCTGGATCACTCTGTATAAGAACACGAGTTTTGTGCGTTATATAAGGTTAATGTCTTTATTTAAAAAAATAAAATAAATAAGAAATGAATATAATTATCCACTCAGAACACATTGTGTATCTTTAGGTTCCTCTTTGACGTCTGACGCCAGACTTTTGTTTCAACAGCACCAAACCTTCCACGACCGCCCAACCCCAGCGTCAGCTTCATTGGTAAGATCCAGCATTAATTCCCGTTCCGAAAGAGCTGACACTTCAACGACATTCTGGTTAGTGTTCTCGGAATATAAATGCAAAAATATTAGGTACAAAAGAAAGCTTTTTTTTAGTTCAGAAAAAAGAAATTCTACCCCTAAGTCGTAGTCGTAAAACTAAAAAATCTGCGAGATCTTTACGAATGGAGGATAAGGAAGATAGTACTCTTATTTGTATGACACTAATTCCCGAAAAATTGGAGAGCCAGGAAACTATTCAACTTACACCACAGAAAACATCAAACGCCTAATATTCACTCCCTGGTATACAGAACCTTTACTTACCACCAACAAAGAATGCACCTTCTAGTAATGACCCTACCTCTTTGCGGAAGTGTTCAAGAAAATGCCGAACTGTGATGGTATTGTCATCACATGCATCTTCGCCAAAATTCAGCCCTACTTCTTACTTCACATCCCGAAGGTCCAAGCACATCGAATCCGTAACAACTTATCGGGTGTATTTTTGTACAAGTTGTATGTAAATGAAAAAGAAACTGTTTGCCATACTCCACACCCTAGAAAAACGAGACTATCTCCGAAAAAAGAGATGGCAAATTTACCTTCTACTTTTGGTCAACAAACTAAAAAGCCAGACACCTGTCATGTTTTTTAATAATACAAATGGTGACCTTCTTCCGGAAAACAGCTATGGAGGCGGAATATTAAGGAAAGGTCAGTATGATTTGCTATAAAGGGTGTAATTTTTAAAGCGGGTCATAGGGCTATAACAGAAAAATAGTTTTTAGCTACCAAAAGTTTCTACATTAATTTATAAAAAAACATTGATATTTTTTAATAACAAAGAAAAACCAAAATAATAATAATTAAAACAAATATAATACCAATAAACGTTTGTTAATGAGTTACCTGAAGTCAACAACTGTTTTATTACTGTCAGTTCCATAATTAGTGAGATTTTTTTACGTTATAGCCCTATGACCTGTTTTAAAAATTGCACTCTGTAAAAATAATTATAAAACTGCATAAAATTTATATAATTTCATTTCTGAAGATAATAACTGTTAGTTGTACTACTTCCGCCCAATAATTTTACATCTTTAGAGCGTTGTACCAAAATTAAAAACAGAATTATGGAAAATCTTTAGTCATTTTGCGTAATTATTATTTATTTTCTTATTTCTGTTCATTTATATACAGGTGTTTCCTTAAAAACAACCAGTGCTTTTTTGGGCGAACTAATGACTAGTGATATGAGTTGATTATATGGCAGTGGTCAGTCACAATTATTTATGACACCATGACAGTCAATATTCCGTCACTTCTAAAATGATGCGTTTGTCATTTTGAAAATGACGGTCACGAACATGTTTGAACTTGTTCGTTTTTTTTATGTATTCGAAGAATGCACTTCTAAACAAGAACATTTTTTATCTTCAATTTTTAGAAGTGAAATACTCAAGAGCGTTGCTTTCAAATATTTCGTTGAATGAAATACTAATAGTAGTACTGTCTAGCGATTCTGTCAAGTTAGGTTAGTTTCTTTTTATTATACTTCTTTCGCTGAAACAAGAGAATGTGGAACCAATTCTTGAACAGAGACAAGTGATAAGTCATTTTAGTGATCAAAAGAGGATAATTTTGGAGCCGAACCAATAGAATAACTTGTTTCAGTTTCACATTCTCTTGTTTCAGCGAACAGAGTATAGATATTATTTATAATTTCTTTTCAAGTAAATAATTATCAATTAATTTAAATACACAATTATTCACTTGATGATAAATTACACATAAAAATAAATCAATCTTAACATGACAAATAATTTTCATATCTAAGTTCTGCCGTTTCAAAACATGCAAATTTAATTTTGTTTATTGATTCAGATGAAAAATTTTGTGCTCTACAAATTTTATTTCAACTTTTTTTACGTAAAATAATTTGAGAAACAGGAAATTACGAAAGTATGATTTTATATGTTCGGCTAACAACATGGCCACTACCTGTACATTCAATAAATTAATAAAAAAACTATAATGATCAAAAATGACACAATATGACTGAAAATAACCATTAAATGACTGTCACGTCATGTTAATTTAAAATGACTCTCATTTTACATCACTACTAATGGCTTTAGAAAAAAATGTTATATACAAGAAATAATCAAGAATAAGGGGCTAATTTATTAATAATAACAAACCGAAAATTCGACCAGTGGTTCTCAAACGGCAGAACAAAATTATATTTTTTAAAATGGTATTTTATATAATTTTTTAGCCCTTTAGATAGAGATTTTTTTCTGATTTCAACGATATAAATATGGTATAGGGTTGCGCAACAATTATTTCGAAAAAATGGTATTAAAAATAATGTTACAATAGGCTATGCAATACAATATGATAGGTACGTCTGTTGCATAGTTACGCTAGCAGTAAACCCATTTGTCATTACATTATTTCTAGTTTTTAATACCATTTTTCTCGAAATAATTGTTATACAACCCTATGCTATATTTATATCGTTGAAATTAGAAAATAATATTTTATTTAAAGGGCTGAAAAATATATAGGGTGCCATTTAAAAAAATATAATTTTGTTCTACCGTTTGAGAACCACTGGTTAAATATTCGGTTTGTTACTATTGATACATTATCCCGTTATTCTTGATCATTTTTGGTATAAAACATTTTTCTCTAAAGTTGTTAGTTCGTCCAAAAAAGCGCTGGTTGTTTTAAAGGAAACACTATATATATATATATATATATATATATATATATATATACACCCGGTGGCGCTCGAAATCCGTTACATAGGCATTTAACATGGGAAAACCGTTTTTCCTAGCGTGTTGCTCCCCAAATTATTTTAGAAAAAAAATCTTCAAATAAAAGTTGTAGAACATAAAATTTTGCATTTGTATCAATAAGCAAAATTAATTTTGCATGCTTTATAACAGCAGAAATTAGGTATGAAAATGTCGAAAATCTACTTTAAAGTAGTGATAACCATGGAATAAACAAAAAGCTTAACAAACAAACGTGTGTTTATCTGTCATAAAATTTAATTTACTTTTTATTTAGTTAATAAAATTATCACAACGTAAAATTCTTAAGCAGAATAATAATTTAATTCTTCTATATTGTTCAAATTCTCATTTTTCTTGACAAAAAATCACAATATTGGACATTTAAATCTTCACATTTGTTTGAGTTTTTTGTTTTAATTCCATGGCTAGCACTATTAAACTGAAATTTTCAAAATTTTCATATTCAATTTCTGGAATTACTAAACATACGAAATGAATTTTGTTTACTGATTTACATGCAGAATTTTAGATTCTACAACTTTTATTTGAGGACTTTTTTTCTAAAATAATTTGGGGGGCAACGCGCTAGGAAAAACGGTTTTCCCATGTTAAATGCCTATGTAACGGATTTCGAGCGCCACCCGGTATATGTATATATATATATATATATATATATATATATATATATATATATATATATATATATATATATATATTTTGTTCTTGAATTATATGACAATTGTTTTAGATACAGGTGAACAGGAGAAGACCAGGAGAGTTCTGATTTTGACTGACTTTCAGTATTTCGGTCCGTCTACTCTCTACTCCGAAATCGAAGGATAAGAAACTGGTTTTACTGAAACCAACTAACTTTGTTTATAATAAAGATAGTGATCCTATTTCGGAAGATAGAAATATGGACAGCAAGGCATATAAAAAAATGCATAGTAGAAACTTTAGAAGAACTTTTAACTAACGATCCTAAGGTAAATACAATTGCATGAAACTTATATTAAATTTATACAACGGCGGGATAGCACAGTGGTAGAGTGCTAGCCTCTGGACAAAGACGCCGTGGGTTCGAATCCGGGTCAGGTTAGGAATTTTTCTCTCGATTTTTCTCGCCTGGCCTTGATCGGTCTCTACCCCCATTACATTTCCAAGTTGGGATATAATTAACTTGGCAGACCCTAGCTATCGGACAGCGGCTAGGGGCTGTAACAAAAGCCCGCGCCGGGTTGGCTGGCAACACATGGTAGTAAAACATACTTATGGTAAAAGTAGTGTGTATTTGCCATAAAGTCAACCTAGGGACTTAACTCGAATGGAATTCAAGTCCTGAAATTCATATATATACATATACATACATATTAAATTTATTTTAATAAAATAATTGATAAGGTGTATGTTATTCGATTGTAACAATATAGATTTGTATTTTTTTTTTTGCTAAATATACTTCATTTCATTTAAAAATGAAGTTAGTAAACATGTTTTTGCTATTTTGATTATAGTTTGCGTTTTGACCAATGAGGTCCTTCGCCATAACAAAAAATAATAAAATGTACACTTTATCCTTAAAGTACTACTCAATAAATAACCATTAAAATAAGCAAAAAAATAACATTTTTTAATAATTACTTTGCGAGCTATTTAAATTTATCAGTGTCACTATAGCTAGTAAATAAATTACAGCTGACTCGTCCGCCATTACGGAGCCAGTTCAATCATTCAATATCAGTGTTACAGAATTATTAATCTTAGAAATTATCTGCAATGCCGAGTTGTTCTACTCCAAATTATGCAAATCATTTGAGAAATGCTTATAATTTTTACAGATACTTATGCAATACATGCATTTTTCTCTAGCTTCAAAAATCTTAACAAACCGTATTTTTTCTTGTTTTATCATTTAAATAAATATAATATGGCAAATATAGAAGTTCTATGTATTTAATTATGAAAAATAGTTACTACATAAACTTGTAAAAAATGTACTTTTATTTCATAATTTACTGCGTTCATTTTGGCTCGAGTCAGCTGTGTATTATCTAGTAGCTGTAGGTGTTGCTATAGCTACTAGATAAATTACACGACCACCATTTTGGAGTCACTTAAATTATTCAATATCTGCTCCATAATGACGGGTTGTTCTACTCCAAGTTGTGCAAATCATTTGAGAAATGATTTTAATTTTTATAGATACTTGTGCAATATACATATATTCCTTTTACCTCAAATATCTTAACGAACCATATTTTTTCTTGTTTTATTATTTTAAATAAATATAATATGGCAAAGATTTATATTTAATTATGAAAAATAGTTACTACATAAACTTATAAAAAATGTACTTTTATTTTATAATTTACTTCGTTCATTTTGGCACCAATATGGCGGATGAATCAGCTATGTATTATCTAGTAGCTGTAAGTGCCACGGTGACGTCACACTATTGCTACCTTTCAAAAAAATCAAATGCAGCTAAACTAAAAACAATTGACGTTTTAATACTCCGAATTGCTTCAAAATTAAACGATCTTTCATTTAAAATAATAAAAAAATAGAGTGGAGGACCCCATTAGAAGAAAAATGTCTCATCGAAACATTGACATACATCGATGTTATATTTTTCATTTTAACTGACAGTTAACAGACAATTTAACCAGCGATGAATATACCAGATCTCAATCTATAATCCATTCTTTTCTAGAACGAAGTAGAAAAAATAAATGTGTTATTCGATATTTTAACCGTATTCTATTCAATAATTAAATCTATGGTTACATGCTAAAACACATATGTCACTTCTGGGAGGTTTTCTATGAAAAAAAATTATGTTCTTGTGATTAAACTCTTGTCACTTAAATCTGCAAGGTACATCTTAAAATTCAAGTAACCGAGTTTTTATCATTTTTTAGATATATACATTATGTAAAAACTGGCAATGTTTTCACTGTCATCACTGGTTGATCTATTGTGGAGCAAATTCTTCATTGCGTTTAATTTACCTACTATTAAATTACAAATACAGTGTGGGATTAAAATATGCAATGAGTGTCTGGTCGTGAATTTGGGGAACCGAGTTCGATCCCGACTGACGCCAAATATTTCGAATTTTAAATGGCACAAAATTGACCCCTGTGGTGCACTCTCCACGCCAGCAATGAGTGCCCGTGAGGTGACGCCTGGTAAACGCCCGCACGGTACAAATATGTCATCATCATTACCAATATCTGCATACATAGCAGATTGGCACACCCAGCAATGGGTAATATGCCGTGATGATATATTTATGATTATTTATTTATTTATTTATTTATTTATTTATTTATTTATTTATATATTTATTTATTTATTTATTTATTTATTTATTTATATATTTATTTATTTATTTATTTATTTATTTATTTATTTATTTATTTATTTATTTATTTATTTATTTATTTATTTATTTATTTATTTATTTATTTATTTATTTATTTATTTATTTATTTATTTATTTATTTATTTATTTATTTATTTATTTATTTATTTATTTAATTATTTATTTATTTATAAAAAACAACGAACTCAACCGGTTTTTTACAAAACGCTAAAAACGCCGATTTTAGTTTTTAAAAATACACAGTAGGTTTGTCCCTACAGCTAATCAGGACTGTCATATGTACATCAGATACATGCGCATTTTAAAAATATCGTTCCAACCGACTGTTGTACAGTCCACCGGACTGTTGTATGATTGTTCCTACAGACTTCGGATGCATACATGAACGCATCCGCGGACTGTCAGATTCATTCACTGGTCTGTGCTATGTACCCGAAAATGTACCATTTGTCAGCACATGCACACCACAATTTTTACGACTTGCGAGGAAAATATCGAAGCATAGTGAGTGATTTGGAATTTGAATCTGATTCAGAATCTTTGTTATCTGATTGATCTGATGAAGAAATGGATTTAATATTTGGCCAACCTTCATACCTCGAATAAAAATCTGTTGTGGACACATGACTTCCTTGTACGCAAGACCAACATGAAATACTTGTATAGACACAATTATAAAATTTAATTTAACATAACTTTAATTTTTTTATACTTTTTTGTCCTAATCCATAGCAAGCTTTATTACAAAAACCAAAAAAGTATATAATTTTTAAATTTACGCTTATACAAAGGCTTATTTAATAATATTGATAGTTCTAGACGCATAATTTAATGGTCTAAAACTATTATTTGAAGCATTTATTTCTAAAATCAAAATAAAACCATTTTATTCAAGAAAAACTGTTGTCAGGTAATATATCACTTCCAGTTAGTCTATGTTAACCAAAATGTTATTCCCATTGTCATAAAAGTCTTATAGTTAAGTTTTTTATTATATTTTATAATAGTTTTTCATTGAAATCTATTATAGGCTTCAAGTAAAGTTCCACTTCTTCAAATTATGTAATGACCAAAAAGGGAGGTGCACAACTAGATGTTATAGCAGTCCTAAATATAAAATATCAACTTTTTGCGGCTTACCGTTTTTGCGTTATGCGAGATACGTACGTACGTACGTACAGACGTTACAACGAAATTAGTCAAAATGGATTGAGGGATGGTCAAAATGGATATTTCTGTTGAAATCTGAAAACCGACATTTTTCGCGGTTACAATACTTCCTTTACTTTGTACAAGGAAGTAAAAAACCGTAATTATTTAGGTATATTTAATATGTAATACGATAAATAATAAATATTTGCTTTTAGATAAATCATTTTTTCTGCAGAAAAGACAATAATTAATTATGATGACATGACAAGTCCGTTGTCCTTTCCAACCATACAAAGTTTCTTACATATATGTCTGAATGAGTACATGGACAGGACATGCGCACGAACGGGTTCATGAATGCATACATGAACGAATCCAAAATGTCTTGTAGGAACAAACCTATTATTATGTGCGATTCGCCTTCCGACTTTCATTTGTTTTAAAGTTATGACGTCATCACAAAATAAATTAAATGGCAATGTAGCTTTTTAGTAGTGGAATCCAATAGTGATTTTTCTTCCCCTTATGATGATGCAGATAAATTATAAGGTTATATAACAAAAATTCTGAGAAAAATCGAGCTGAAAATTTAATAATAATGAATAATCAAGATACCTATATTTCATTTTTCAGTATAGAATTTTTCGTTTATCATGTTTTATAAGTTACAACTACAATAATACCAACATTAAATGTTTAAAGATGTAAAAAATTTATCAACGAAAAATTCTAAACTGAAAAATGAAATCTAGGTATCTTGATTATTCATTATTATTAAATTTTCATGAAGATTATTTTCAGAATTTTTGTTATGCAACCTTATGATTTCTTTGCATGATCATAAAGGGAAAAAATCACTATCGGATTCCACTACTAAAAATCTATATTGCCATTTAATTTTTTTGTGATGACGCCATAACTTCAAAACAAATGAAAGTCGGAAGGTGAATTGCACATTTAATGTGTATTTTTAAAAATTAAAATCGACGTGTTTTAGCGTTTAAAAAAACCGGTTAAGTTCGTTGTTTTTTTAAATATTCCATACTTTAATCCCACATTGTACATATATTCCAGAAAGATGAAAGAACAGCCAACTAGTGACATCGACTCAGTACAGTAAAAAATAGGTGTACACGATTTTTTTTATGTAAGCCAGTGTATTACTTACTAGTTCCATAGTAAAACAAGATATCTAACATATGATTTAACACGGTTGGCTTTGCAAAGTTTTTGTTGTATTTTAATTTCATGGCAAAATAATATATGTCAAAAGATATTTATGGATTAATTTGAAATACCCAAATGACTCATTAACACCTATTTGAAAAAAAAATCCACCGCCCAAATGCGACACATGTGATATTACATTAAGCGTGAAACGCTTATACTACACTGCACCAAATTCAACCAGCAGAGAGCGGCCAACAACATCCTCGACAATCTAAAAGACGCCTTACAAAACATTCAGAACAACTCAGGGCAAGCGAAGAACAACATAAACTTCCTCAAAACATGAACCTATAATACCCTGATATAGCTATACCACTATCAATCACATTATGTAACTAACTATAACTATACCCACTACATTAGGTAACATACCACCACTAATCACACTATGATCTTTTAGTTAAAGTGTTTAAAAATTTATAAAATGTGGATATTGTTTATCATACATAATTAAAATATGTATTTAAACATTTTATTATTAAACAAATGATACCAAACTAATCAAAATATATGTTATTATAAATTACTTCATTTGTATGTCTGATCTAAAGGCCTTAGAAAGTATTCGAATAACAAAGTAAAGTAATTATCATTACCAGTCGTATTTTAATATAAGCTTTTATTAAACGACAATATGTATTTGCAAAAAAATAGTACAACCTATAAAAATTATGGGAATTTTTTTGATAAAAGTGACATGCATGGTTTGGTATGAAGCTAAAAAAAAACTAATATGAATCCAAATGTAGCTTGTATATAATTTAATTTTTGTCGCATACCGGGTAGCTATTAAAAAACTAATCCTGTTTGAAACTCTATAACTCCGGAGTACAGTGAGATATCGATTTTAAATTTTTATCTCTTGCAGACAAAGGGATGAAAAGTATTCCTAGCATATTTCAAACTTTTATATAGACAAACAAGTGAATATGAATACCGATTATCTAAAATTGCCAGTCAAATCTACTTTTACACGTTGATAATTTTATAATGAGCTTAAAACTAAGTAGGCTGTTGTTGAAACAAATGTAACTGTCAGTGGCATTTAGAGTTAGTTTTAACACTGTTATATAAGTTTGCTCTAAGTTTTGTCCAGTTATCTCGAAATTTCTACAAGTAATGGTACCTCACTTAAGTAAATTTGATTTAAAGATCATTGCAACTTGTTATCAAGAAAAAAAATTGGCTTGGCAAAAAAATTGCGAAAGAATTTCCTTAGAAGAGATGGCCACTTTCTAGCATAAGTCGTGGTATTAGGCAACTGATAAAACCTGAGTTAATTTTCAGAAAACCTCAGATATTTCTATACCCATTAATTCTGAAGTTTCGTCATTTGTAGCAGTTATTGAACTTCAACTCCTAGATCCAGTTTGTATCAGTCGCCTAATAGCACGATTTATGCTTGAAAGTGGCCATCAATCCCCAGGTAATTCTTAAGGCGGATCCACATCAATAAGAATTATGTTGTACGTTGATTTTTGAAATTCAGCAAAAATATTTGCGACGCAAATTTAATTCTAGAGAAGTATTTTACCACGTAAAAATTTATTTTGTGCGTTGTACGGCCGAATCCACGTGTGCAGGTTTGTTCGTGCAGAGCGCAATAGTTTCCAATTAGACAGCCTGTTATTATATTAATAGACACGCGTCGGGAGTGGAATAGTCATAATTCGCATAATAAAATAACTAATAAACGACTAATAAAATAAATACAATAAAACATGGAATGGAGCAATGATAATATCCGATATAATTATGAACAATGCACATTTCTTTTATTAAAAAATGAGACATGATTAATCACCTAAAAATACAGATATTTACGTAATAAAATGAAACAAAACTACAAATGTACTCAGAATCAAGTCCACATTAACACTACTGTGCGACGCAAATCTTTTTTAAGTTGGCTGGAAAACCGACAGCACAATGGATAGCTACAAAAATTTCGACAAACACGAGCAAATTTTTATTGATGTGGATTCGGGTTTACGCAATTTTTTGCCACCCCAACTTTTTCTAATAAGTTGCAATGATCTCTACGTCAGATAAGTGAGCTGTCATTATTAGACTAAATCTCGAGATAATTGGACAAAACTCAGCAAATATATAACAATATTACAATACAACTAATTAGAAATATCACTGAGAGTTGCATTTGTTTCAAAATAGCCTACTTCGTTTTAAGCTGATTTGAAAATTATTACCGTGTAGGAAAATCGCTATTCACTTGCTTTTCTATACAAAAGTTTGAAATTAGATACAAATACTTTTCAACCCTTTGTCTGCAAGAGATAAACATTTAAAATCGATATCTCAATGTACTTCGGAGTTACAAAGTTTCAAACAGGATTTGTTTTTAATAGCCACAGTATTTCATTATTTTGATTATTTATTTATACTTGTACTGATAATTGTTGATGTATAATTACAGGACAAAATCGTCGCCGAAAAACAATCGAGATAGAATATATGCCGTCATATGCGACTGCAGAAACCAAAACTTCGGTTTTAATGACATCAAACATGTTTATGTTTAACAATCGCGGAAAACGCATTATGGACAAATCTAAATCCAGCAAGTGTTTCGCAAAGGATGCTATGAAGAAGGCTTTCAAAGACTTAGTACGTGATGATCTGGAGATCATTGTTAAGTTTCTTTAAGCGTATTTAAATTTATTTTTGAATAAGTTAAATGTTTTTGGTTTCTAGTTGTTAAATTTTGTAAAATATGAATTACTAATTCATTAGAAGAATTATTATATTAAATTTCTGTCTTTTATTTTATTGTTTTCCACAACATACATATATAAATCTCATAATTATTATTGTGTGTGAGGGTAAGTCAAAAATGTACAAATGCAATAATAAGGTATGTAATAATTCAAGTAATTTATCTAATTTATTATACCGTCCAAAAATATCGCTATAACTGATAATAATAATAATAATAATAATAATAATAATAATAATAATAATAATAATAATAATTTATTAACAGCATTACACTAAAGTAATACAAAATAAATATACATGTTATATGAAAATAGAATCGTGATAAATTACATATAATTATTTAACTTTAAATTAAAATTCTTGTATTGATTACAGTAAAAGCAACTCAAAATTTCTAAATCCGAAATAAATATCTTTATTTTAACAAAATAGAACATAAATGTAAACATTCTGCCGAGAAAATTTACTTAGTATTCTTCTTTGTATTTGTATTAGAAAATGATTTCCAAATGTTTTGTAAATTCTCTCACAGCTAATTAACATTGTTAAACGAGTTTTAATAGGAAAAATAAGATAAAATGTTCAATTTAAGTATTTTTTTGTAGCTTTCAATAAAAATTATATTAGGGAAATAATTTTACTACATTGATTGTTACAAATCAACCGGTGTAGGTATCCATATTTATGGATGGTATTGTATAACATATAAAGAAACTTTGTTGATTTATAGGGGAAAGACAGGGTGAAAACGATTAATACTTGGATGGGTAACTGTCGGTTGTTCATAATACATATTAAGGCATTTGTATATTACATAATTTTGGGCGTAATAATTCAATCAATATATTGTCATAAAATATATTGAAATGTTTTTGTTGTACTATCAATTTTGAACAATAAATTGTAATTTATTATTTTGCGCAAAATTTGAAACAAATTTAAAAGAAAAACTAAGATATTACCTGTTTTGTTCTTTACGATATGAAACTACCAATTTTTATAGTTTTCAATAAAATACACAGACCAAGTCATCGATGATATGCGGGCTAACTTTATAGAAAATGTTATGGTCTAGTTTAATATACACTTTTTGAAAATTTGCAACCAGTATAAGAATAAAATATAAAAAAAAAACCTTATTTGAATAAAAAATAACGATTGTATTATTTTCTTCTAACATAAGAACACATTTTTCATCTTCTTAAACACTCCAACATTAAAGTATTGTTTTAAAATTAGGTTTTTTATTTCCGGTATTTATTTAAATTCTTGGGATGATTCATACCAGAAATAACTGATAGAAACAGATACGTTGCGCTGATAGTTACATAGATGCGTATTCCCAAACTGTTTGACGATATACTAAATTTTGTTTTTTAAAATAGGGTTTCACGATATAAATATGTTATTTTAACACAACATAGGACAACATTTATAATTTATGCAGATTTACTATAAATTAAATTAAATATAGATATGAGACGGGTTTTATTATATTATAATAATTATGGAACCGCTGACAGAAAAGAAAAAGAAACAAATGAATTTTTCATCAAAAAAAAAAGAAAATCGTAGTCAAACGTAATTTTTTGAAAGTTATTGAAAGTGCTAACCGGTGATTTGCATTATCTTAATTTTAATTTTTCAAAATGTATATTCATCCCGCAGTCAAGTTGCGTATGAACCTTTCATGTTTAAGACGCTTAGATCCGAATGTAAAAGACATCACTGAAATTAGTTGTCACGTCGCAGCATATATTTATTGTCCTCACGAGAAAAAATGGGCAAAGGAAGAAATTGAAGGTAATCTATTTCTTTGTAAAAGGGATGGGCCCCCTGATTATAATATAATTTTGCTAAATCAGCTCAACGAAACAAATTTAATCGAACCCATAAAAATGGAACAGGGATGGGATATTATTTGCTCCTTCTTAATTTACAAAAACAAACAGAACAAAGTGGCAAGTTTGTGGTTTTACGATGACAATGACTGTCAGAAGACTTACTTAGCGTTACAAAATATAATAGGAAGTCTACCCCGCGGGATGGAATTTAAAAACGTCAATAGGGATTATGAAATTGTGATTCGAAATGCCCGCAAAAACTTGCGCGTCTATTACAAAGACCATAGCTCCAATAGCACTCTGTTTGACAACCCTACCAAAATGACTACGACTTCCTTTGCGCCATCTGCTCCTCATAGAACAACGCCAGTCTTCAACGAGTCGTTGTTGAACTTTTTGTCAAGTAAGCCGCCTAAATCTAGAAATAAAAAAAGAAGTATGTCGGATGAATATAGAAGATTATCTTTTCTGCCACCCACAGAAGGTAAGGAAAATCCAAAACATCCTGGCAGAAAGAGTACGGAGGAGATAGCGTTTGAAGAAGTACTACAAACCAAGGTAAACTCACATTATCTTGACCACCATTTTGGTTATCCTCCAAGCATTATCATTTCCAAAGAATATGTGTTGCCTTCCACACCACCAGAAGACCAATTTACTCCCTTTAATCGTCAAATAATGTATCGCATACCGCGACGTAATAGATTTCGCCGTAATATCTCTACTAATTTGCCGCAGCCCCCAGTAGAAATCCAAACCTCCACCGGCGGTTTGATATCTGCAGGACCATCAACAAGAAACCAATTGAACTCTTATAATCGTCAAACAACGTATCGTAAAACTCGACGTTATAGATATCGTCGTAATCTCCCTCCTCGTTTGCAAGCTTTACAGAATGCCAAAAGCTTTATGGAATTACCGGTACCAAATGGACGGGCAATAGTAGGCGTACATTCGCTTGTAGAAATTTCGAGCAACATACCTCTTCTTCCAATTGAGAAGGAAAAGATACCAGAAGAAAATGTTGAGAAGGAAAACATTCCTCCTCCTGAAAATGAGGAGAATAAGGAACCAGAAGAAAATAAGGAAGAATATGTTCCTCCTACTTCAAATGAGAGGAATAAGAAACCAGAGGAATTTTTTTTTCTCGTTTCAAATGATAGAGAAAAGAAACCAGAAGAAAATGATGGAAAAGAAAATGTTCCTTCTACTTCAAATGATGTAGACAAAAAACTAGAAGAAACTGTTCCTCCTTTTTCAAATAACGAGAAAAAGAAACCAGAAGAAAATGATGAGAAAAAAAATGCCCCTCCTTCAATTGAGCGGAAAAAGAAATCAGAAAAAAATATTCCTCCTCCTTCAAATATAGAGGAAAAGAAACCAGAAGAAAATATTCCATCTCCTTCAAATAAGGAGGAAAAGAAACCAGAAGAAAATAGTCCTCCTTCATCAAATGAGGAAAAGAAACCAGAAGAAAATATTCCGCCCCTTTCAAATGCGGAGGTAAAGAAACCAGAAGATTATAATGTAAAAGAAAATGTTTGTCTTTTTTCAAATGAGGAGGAAAAGACACCGAAAGCAAGTGATACAAATGAAAATGTTCCTCCTACTTCAACTTTGCAAGAAAATGAGTCAGTTCTATTGACGCCAGCTATCTTGGTGACCCCTGAAGATGGTGCAGCTTGTGCTATGGGTATTGACTCGGATCGTTTGATTCAAGTTTTAACATATATGCTAGCAACTGATCCAGAGATATCTAAAAAGCTCCGTGAAGCTTATATTAAGTCTCTTAGTGAAGGAGATAATTGAAAAGTTTTGTAATGTTTAATTGTACTATAGTTTTCGTTTTTAGTTATTTTATTAACATGTTCGTCAATAAAATAATGCCGTGTCGTCCACAATGCATCATATTATTTAAGTTTTTAGTTATTTGTTACATAATTAGCTAGAGACAATTGTACAGCTGCATGTAGCTCACAATAAGTTTATTAACAAAGAAAATTTATTTTATTGGATTGTAATAATATGGTTTTGTTTGTTTGAATAATTATTTATTCGTAAATAAAATAATTTGATATTTGTCTCTTAATTCATTGCATTTCTCTGCATTTTTTTAAACTATATAGTGACATTAAGTGTGTACAAAAAAGTAAGGTAAGTAAATTCTTCTTTCACTATATCTACATTAAATATTAATGGTCTTGTAGCACTGAATATGTAGATTCCTATCCTATCTGATTCATAAAGTATGTTGCTCAAATACAGTCTGGTCAAATTCCAAATGAAAGTTACAAAATATTTGCTGCCTTTGAACCCCGTTAAACTTCTGTAGGATGACGTCAACAAAATTAGTTCAATTAATGTTAATCAGCTCTGGGAGAATTTGCAAATATTTTGAAATTAGTTTCTATTAATGTTTATAAAAACTAATACAAAGAATGCATAGTTCTTTAAGCCGTTATTAAAGTCGATGAAAGTTTTATTGAGGAATCAATTTAAATTCAGTAAGTAATTTTTCTCAGTTGCATGTTTATAACAATATTTTATATTCTTAAAATTGGCGATTCAAATTATCTTTTCCCGCCGTTATATATCAGTGATGTGACGTCACATCACTGATGTACGAGCTGTCAATTTGTCATTGATACTGCATTTTACGCTTTTTAGAGATATTTAAAAACAGGAAACTTGTGTTAAAGGATATTTTAAATTATTTAAATGGCATACAAACTCCAGAAAATTTCTACGAAAGGAGGGAAATAATATATTCTATGCATATTTTTAGTTCAAAGTTTAGCCACCAGATATAGATTGCTGAATTTGAATTGCGAATTAATTGTTTTCCCGTAATTATAAATATACAAATTATGATTCACTACTATCACAAATGACATTATTTCTTATCAAGTTTGTTTACGATAAACTTAGTATATAAACTAGTGTATAGTTAGCCATAGGCGTCATTTGTATCACTTTATACAAACTGTTACTATGTTCAACCACGAATCTGTTTAAATAAAGATTTGAAGTTAAAAAATAAAAATTAGTTTTTTTTTTGAAAACTTCGATTCCAAAATCAAAATTTACATAGAAGAAAGAAAGATATTATTTTAAGTTTGTTATTGCGCAATATTTCGTTTTTCTGTATAGTATAGTAGTGTATGTATTTATTAATATGATGCTTTAAGTGATGAATTTTATTTGGTTTATTTTTGTTTGGATGTGACTTTATTGTATGAGTTGTGTTTAATTTTGTGTTTTAGCCCAAACTAAATTTCTATCTGTCAACTATTATTTGTAACTTGTAGCCGTAGTAGTTCAAGAAAAAATTGGTAGTTGACCCTCTATTCAAAATCATTTATATGCAGCTGACAAGCCACGCTCGTAACTGTCGAAGCATCCCGCGCGGTCGAATTCCACGCGATCGAAATCCCACGCGGTCGAAATTCCAGGCGGTCGAAATGTACCCCCACCACTTTGTCCATTCTACAGAAATTAAAATATTTCCACGCCGTCGAATTCCACCCGGTCGAAATGTTACACGATATAAATCCCTCGCTTCTGTACCGCTCTCTGTATTGATCGTATTGCATTCTAACAATCTATGCTTCGTGATACTTCCGCGTCAAAGACTATATATTAAAAAAAAAATTAAAACATATATTATTATACAACAAACTATTTAATGAATGAAGCAGGAAAAGAATTTACCTATACAATTTAATTAAAATTATTGATATTTCTGGTCCGCCATTTTAGATTAGCTGCCATATTATGTGAATAAACAGTTCAATCTTTATTTCAGTTGTAAAATTATGTATTACTGTGTCTATTATAAATCTTATGTTGCTTTTATTTCCAAAAATATATTCTTCCACTCGTCTACTTGAAAATGAATTTAATTATTTTATAATATTAAATAACTAGTAAACTATCATGTTTACTAGTTATTTACTAGTTGTTTTTACTTTACTCTCCACGCCAGCAGTGAGTGCCCGTGAGGTGACGCCTGGTAAGCGCCCGCACGGTGCAAATATTTCATCATTACCGCATCTGTGTATAAAGCAGATTGGCATACCCAGCAATGGGTAATAAGCCGTGATGATATATTTATTTATTTATTTTATTTACTTAAAATGTATAGGTAAATTGTTTTCCTGTTTTATTCATTAAATAGTTCGTTATAATAATATAATATTTTTTAAAATTTCTTTTTAATATATTATCTTTGACGCGGAACTACCACGAAGCATAGATTGTTAGAATGGAATACGATCGATAAAGAGAGCGGTACGGGAGCGACGGATTTGTATCGTGTAACATTTCAACCGGGTGGGATTCGACGGCGTGGAAATATTTGAACGGACAAAGTGGTGCGGGTACATTTCGACGTGGTGGGATTTCGACCATATGGAATTTCGACCGCGTGGGATTTCGATAGCGTGGAATTCGACCGCGCGGAACGTACTCGTAACTGTTATACAATAACTATGTGCTTTTTTCTCTTGTTTCATAACTGTGTTCATGGTTGCGTTAAATAATAAAATATTCTAATGCGTTTTAAGAGATTTTGTTACTAACATATACTTTAAAATAAAGGACCTTGCCTTAACTAAGGGTTAGCTCACTTATAACTGTTGTGGAGAGCGCAATATACGTCACAAAATATTTACGATGTAGATCTTAGTTTCTTTTGTGTAGTATTGTGGTTAAATTGCAGAAATTCTAGGCTAAGAAACAAAAACGTAATGTGATTGATCTGTTTGCTAGTTTAACACTTTTCTGCGAAAGCATTATGTTGTTTTCTTGTATGTTGCTAGTAAAACGACTGTTAGTGTTTGTTGTATTGTTCCTATTCTTTAGAAACGGAACTGCATAGCTAATTGATTTTCTTTATTTGGTTTTGACAGTTGAAAAGTTATTATTTGCATTTATGGAGAAAATAGATTATAATTTGTATTATTAACATATATTCTAATAATATTATTAAATGACAGATCTATTCATAGACATAGATAGATTTTGTAGTTTAATAATTCTTTTACATGAGACTTTTCAAATATTACTATATACATAGATACTTTTAAAAATAAATATTTTTCAACATTAAACAATAGATTAAGAACAAGTTTTATAAGACATGTTTTTTTTACATTTTACGCACGTGTCAAAATTAAGAAAGCGAGCCCTGGCGAGTTTTTGAATTGAGAAGTGCGAAAAAAGTCTTATAAAATTAATTATTTATATTTTTTTTATAGTTTGCGTATTTTATTTAAAAATTCTAGCAGACTAATCCACCTGTTTTTCAGATTTTTTCTAATGTTTAAGTAACATTTTGTACAGTATTACGCAAAAAAGCACTAATAGTATTTGAAGATATCTGTACACTCAGTATTATAAGAAACATTTCGGTTGTAGGAAAATTTTGTATGAACACATGCGTTTACACACTTGTTGCATAAATAACTATTTTATACTATTTTTCTATTGGGGTAATTTTACAATTCGATTTTTAAAAAATGCGACGTCATAAATATGACGGTTTTTGTTTGTTAGTTGGTAGCGCTCCCGATAAACATATTAAAATTTCAAACCACAAAGACCCATTGATTAAATTTTGGCAAAAAATAGATAGTGCCCTATATCTCTGAAACAAAAGGATTTTCGAAAAAAATAAATTAAATTTTACCCCCTCACTCCCGCGTCATTCCTTGACTTAAAATATAACATCAAAATTTCAAACCATTACGGCCCTTTGAAAACGAAATAAATTTTAGCAAAAAATAAATAGCGCCCAATATATTTGGAACTATACGGATTTTCAAAAATATAAATCAAATTTTTAATATATTATAGTACGAGTATACAGTTTTTTTCCAATATCATCTGTCTCGTAAAATTTTAAAAAACCTTTCCCGGTCGCTGAAGACATAATATTATAAATTTTGACAATAAAAAAATCAGAATTTTTTTGTAAAGCCTAATGTAAGTACATACATGTAAATCACTCCATAGTTTTACGAGACAAATACTTACTTGACCTGAGAAAAACTTTTCCCCATGTAAACGTCTATGCTCTATGTTACGGATACAAGTAATTTAAAAAGACTTAAATTTTAACCAACAACGTGAACCACTTTTGTTTTTATATAAAACACGGAAGAATAATTCGAGGAACCAAAATTAGGTCAACATTTCCGTTAAGTAAATATCAAAACAAATGTTGTCTTCCAGCTGTTCTTAAAGGGGCCTTAACAACTTCCAAAATGTATTAACATGTTCAAGGGCTTAACATAACGGGACTTAACACCTGACATTTTGAATAACAATCATCAACGAAATATAATTTTTAGTTGTACCAGTATACTAACCTTTATAATATTAACGATGTGTTTATTCATATTATTTATATAGTTTTATTATGTTTATTTTTCTTACTGCACTTTTATATACTTTATATATTCAAAGTATTTGAAGCGTAACCAAAATATTTATTCAAATCTTAAAACATTTTTGTTTCTGAACAATAGTTTCTTTGGAATTGTTTTATTCAACCTATTTAGAGAGTGATAACATTTTACAATAATAATTTTATTATTTGCAACTTTCACTAATAAAGAATAAAAAAAATTGGTTTAATTATAAAAAAGGATGTTAAATATTTTCAATTATTATATACACTTATTTTTTTTACCTCATATTCCTATTTCGAATTTAAGTGACACTACCTAATTTTGGTCGTTTGACAGACACGTTTGCTTACCTTATTCCCGCATATCTTTTCTTTTTCAAGGACTCTGAAAATACGAATAGTGGCAGTGACTTCGTTACCCTTGATAATAATAAAGTTTTACATTAATATAATTCATATTTTAATTTCAAAAAAAAATTCCATATGTATGTACAGGTAGTAATTTGGGTCTAACACTAGAATAGCTATTATGATAGTTCTATAATGTAATGCAGAACAACCAATTTCCATTTTTGACAAATTGATAATTATTGTGCAATATGCTTAATAAATATGTTCTTTTATACAGGATGATTCAGCACGAGTGTGCCAAAATAAAACCATACATAGGAGGAGTCATTTTGATTAAAAAAATTATATGTAGGTATGCCCGGAAAGTTTTCGTTACAGAGTTACAGCCCTTTGAAGGTACACGTCATCAGACACATTTTATTAATAACTCTGGTACTAGTTGTACTAAAATTTTGAAACTACTTATTTAGATGCATATTTATGCTTTCTTTTGTTTCTGTATCTCAACCAGAAGCATCTCATATAGAGAAGTCATGAATGTTTTTTGTCGTTATTTTTTACTTATTAACATTTTTTCATTTTTAATAATTAAGTATTACATACAATGCAAAAATACACAAAAATGTATTGTTGCTAAAACTTGATAAACGCAGTAGTTTTTGAGATATTTTACCTAATATTAAGAGAAAAATACGTATAGAAATAATTAGGTAACAATTAATACCCAATCAAATTAGTATAAATTCATTATTTGATATCTACGTCGATATTCTCTGGACGCACGACAACCATATTAGGCGAAGCGAAGCACGACGAAGAGTAATTTTTAGAACCAACGCGCACTTGCGAGCAGTTTTCAATGAGAAACGGGAAACGGCCGCGTTTGCTTCTAGGCTAGGCGCAAAGTGAGTATAGCGCGTGTGAGGTGGCGCAGCACAGCACGTATTTTTGTAATCCTGTAGGTTTAAATACAACGGCGCAAATTAGCAACATGACGCTACATGGCACGACTCACGTCTACTCGCGCTCGCGTGGCGCTGTGGTTGAGGCACAGTTTCACGAGCGACGCGTCTACGTACATAGGTTGTCGTCTGTGCATTGTTTTCGATTCATTCAGAAGTAATTGGTAAAATCAGCATCACTCATCTTAGTTGTAGTTTTAAATTGTCCACTGCTTTTCTTTTCTGACAGAATATACTTATTTGGTGATTTAAATTTCTTCATCAAGGAATAAAGTAAAACTTCGTCTTCAGCATCATTATCTGATTCTGATTAGGAACTCATGTTTAATAACAAATGTTTTCTTCGCGAGTCACATATTTTTGATTGGAGATGGTTTGCAAGTCACTTGTGGAAGCTTCCAAACTGCGTCTCAATATGCGGATCACCACGCTCCGCGTGTGGAACTTGCGCGTCGTGCCGCTCGTGTCATGTCACCTCACACGCGCTATACGTGTCTCAATTTGCGTCTAGCCTAAAGATGGACAGCTCGGAGGCAACGCAACAACGCAGGCACTATCTGTAGGAGACAAATTTATAAATTATTTTGTTTCATCCGTAGGCTCAGTGCAGTGGCAAAATGGTACAGACAGGCCGAAAAAATGTTTAATTTTTTTCATATAATCCACTACATTCTGTAACCAAGTAGTTAATCTCCTTTTTTGTTGAGTCTGCAATACTATTTTGTGCAATAGAAATCGTTTAATATCTAAGGAATTTTCTGAACTAGTTTTATAAACTGTTTCCACTTTTAAATCAAATTTATATTTTGTACATTCATTTCTTTATATTTTGAAATCAAAATAACTAATTTTTGATATTTTACCATAATCTATACGTATTGTTTTTCTATGATGTGTAAAAGGTGTGAAATTTAGTTCTACATCGGCTATTTCCAATGCGTCTCGGACATATTCGTTTTGATTTAGGTAGCTGCGCTATCGCACAGCGAAGCGCGGAGCAGAGAAGAGCAGAGAAAAATATTCTCACCGAAGAATTCCGACGAGTCGCTTCGCTGCTCCAAAGTGCACGTATACCCATAATAGTATATTGAATGAAAAAACTGCTCTTCGCTGCGCTTCGCTTCGCGTCGCTCAAGTGCACGATGGCCTTTAATGTTACAATATCCATAAAAAAACACCATATCTGCATATTTACCTGCACTAACATTTTTTTTAATTAACAGTAAAATTTACCAATAATGAAAATAAGGTAATTAATAATACTTATAAACAGATCCGTTTTGCTTTTTATATTTTGGTCTATTTCAAACGGTAAATTGGTTGTATTTTAACAGTTTTCTAAATATTTTGGATACTTGATTTTTTTCTAAAAAATGAAATAACTCAAAAACTACTGCGTTTATCAAGTTATAGTAAGGGTACCTTTTTGTGTATTTTTGTAATTTATGTACTATTTTATTAGTAAAAATGAAACAATGTAAATAGGTATAAAAATAAAGACAAAAAACCCTCATGATTTCCCGGTATGAAACGCCTCTGGTTAAAATACAGAAGCAAAAGAAAGTATAAATATGTATCTAAATAAGTAGTTTCAAAATTTTACTGCAACTAGTACCAGAGTTATTAATAAAAAACGTGTCTAATGAGGTGCACTTTCAAAGGGGTGTAACTCTGTAACAAAAAGTTTCCCAACATACCTTCATATAACATTTTTTACTCAAAGTGACTCCCCGAATGTATGGTTTTATTTTGGCACACTCGTGCTGAATCACCCTGTATAAGAACTATCACAATCTAAATGTAGAGGAACCTATAGGAATCGGCATTCATTGAACCAATGACCAATGTCCTGTAACAAAACATAAAATACTTATAGCAATAATAACCAATATATGTAAACATGAAGGGCGGAAAAAAATTAACTCGGAGTAGGCTATGAACAGAGAAATGTATAGATTGATATTTATTCAATTCAAAAGTCAATTGACAAAATTGATCTTGAAATGCAATTTGAAGGAGAACAGATAATAAAGAATATTTCCATTCTCGGTTTTCTAATTACTTCCAATTCTAAAATAAGATTTAAGAAGAAAAGCTTTGATTTCTTTAGATAACATTTCTGACAATATCTGATGTAAAACTGACATTTAATTAAATACTTTTAAATTAAGACATATGTTTCTTTGTTCATAGCAGAATATCAAATTTTACAGAAACGTACTCTCGGTATATTAACACTAGAACAGCGGTATTTTCAGAATACCAGCGGCAGGGGTCATTTTGACCTCTGTTAAATTAGCAAACAATGGGGTATATGACAATATTCGAATTCCAATATATAAGTCATAAAATATAAAAACTGACCACCGTAGCATCTCATTATAATAATAAAAACTAAACATTAATTTGAAATAATATTGTTATTAGCAATTTAATGTTTTGGAGAAGAGATATATGTCGTAAGCATATTAGAATCGTGGGAGAAAACAGATAGACTACGAGAAGGAAAGAAACAGTTACAGATCAGCCTATCAGCGTCGCGATTATGTTGTGGTAGGCTAATTCCACGACGACGAATCATTAATCGATTAAAAAATATACGGGTATTTTATTTTTTGCCTAGTATCATATTATGTAAAAATAAAAAATTGGTCACATATCCAATTTCGATTTTATAAGACTACTTTAATGAGCGAAACAAGAATTTTTAGACCAGTGATTCTCAAAATACTAGGTGCAACTTTCTTATTTTAAATGGCAACATATTTTTTTATTTCTTTATTTAATTCAGTATTTTTTTTTCTGAATTCAACAATATCTATACAGGGTGCTCGATTTAAGTGTTTCACTATAGCTATCTCGAGAACCGTAAGAGACAAAAGTCGGTTAAATTAGCAAACAATTTCTATATTATAAGTCTATTAAAATGAGAATTACAATTTTTTTTTCAACCAGTGGTTCTCAAAATACAGAATTCAACTTTTTAATTTTAAATGAGAACCTACTTTTTTTATTCGCCTATTCGATTCAGCATTTTTTTCTGAATACAAAGATATAAAATGTTTATACCCTTACATAAAGAAAAAAAAAAGAGAAAAATGCAAAAGAAAAATTATTATTTTCATATTTATTTCTACATGTAATCAGAGTGCCATGACAAAAACAATTGAATATTTTGTTTTCATCATTGTTTGAGCGATTTAGATGCTTTAAAAAATATTATAAATATTGTTAAAAATTATTGCCATGCTGATTTATACATAATTCCAGACTTCTGAACATATTACTTCTTACTTTTCTTAAATTTCGGCCGTCTATGTGGGAAATAATATTTTCGATTGCATTTTTTAAATGCTGAATATCTGGATAGATAGTTTTGTAGACTTCATCTATAACATAACCCCATAAAAAAAAAGTTCAGGGGATTAAGGTCTGGTGATCTTGCGGGCCACGGAATAAGACCAAAAGTACCAATCCACTGATTTGGAAACCGTTCGTTTAGGTAATCCCTAACTTGACGCGAATTGTGAACTGGTGTACCATCTTGCTGGAAATAAATGTTTCCCAACTCAGCTACTGGTATGTCTTCCAAAATAATACCCAGCATATTTTGAATTAAATTCAGGTATCTGTTACTACTCAATATACCTTCGTACATGTGTACGTAAATATTATCACTGAAAATGGCACACCAAACATTTATATTAAATTTTCGCTGGAAACTTTTTTCGGCTCCAGTAGTGTTTTTTTTTTCTATTTGACATACCATTATTAGAAAAATTGGCTTCGTCAGTCCAAATAATTGATTTTAAGATATCTGGATCCTCATTTATCAATAAATTACAAAATTCTAATCTTCGCTCACGATCACCAGGATGTAAATGGTGAATTTTAATCATTTAGAATGGTCTGTATTTATGTTTCTTTAAAATCTTATGGATCGTGCCCACACTGAAATTACACTCAGCGGCAGCCATTCTAACTGAAGCTTCAAAATATGCTAATATATTTATCTCAGTTTCTTGATCTTGTACGCTAACTCGCTTCGATACGAATGCATCCATATTAGCGCGCAGCGCTAATTCTAATTTTCTAAAATACTGACGACAAGGAACTCGCCGTTCAGGATAACGTTCCCTACACATATTCTTTGCAGCAACAGTATTTTTCAGAGATAATATGAAAACTTCGTACATATCAATTTTTTCTTCATACGTAAAATTCATTTTAACACAAAAGAAAACAAGAAAATTCATAAACGGACTACTTTGACATGTGATACAAAACAAAATATTCAATTGTTTTTGTCATGGCACTCTGATTACATGTAGAAATAAATATGAAAATAATAATTTTTCTTTTGCATTTTTCTCGTTTTTTTCGTTATGTAAAGGTATAAACATTTTATATGCTGAATCGAATTGGCGAATAAAAAAAGTAGATTCTCATTTAAAATTAAAAAGTTGAATTCTGTATTTTGAGAACCACTGGTTGAAAAAGTTTTTTGTAATGCTCATTTTAATAGTCTTATAAAATAGAAATTGTTTGCTAATTTAACCGACTTCGTTCTCGACATAGCAATAGTGAAACACTTAAATTGAACAACCTGTATATGTAGTACCTTGTATGCTTTCTCAGTGGTAAAATTAATTTTATTCACGAAGAAAAGCTTGATATGTGTAAAGTGTGTATTTTGTTTTCTTTATAGTACTCTTATTACAATCAAATTTAAATTAAATCAGTATAATTTTCATTTACATTTTTCTTAAATATTTTGTAATATTGGGGTATTACATATGGATATCGATGAATTTAGAAAAAAATACTAAATCGATTAAGAAAATAAAATAAAAAATAGGTTGCCATTTAAATTAAGAAAATTGCTACACGTATTTTGAGAGCTACTAGTCTAAACAAATCTAGTTTTGTTCATTAAAGTAGTCTTATAAAATAGAAATTGTTTACTAATTTAAGCGAATTCGTAGTTCTTATACTTTTTGAGATCGCAATAGTGTACCACTTCAAATGATTGTATACCGGGTGTGGCGGTTAAGGGTAAACATAGGAATTTAATATGGGATTTTAGTTTTTTTTAGTTAAGTTGTTCAGAATTAAAAGTTGCATACAAAAACGTTTTTACATTTTTCATTATGTATCTAATTTCTTCACAATTTAAAAAGAAAATAATTTTTTTGTTAATTCGTAGCAATAACCATGACACTTTTCTTTTTATCTGGTTTTCGTAAATTAATTATAAACGTCAAACATCAATCTAACTCTAACTTATAGGAAATTAATTGGGCATTTTTCGATATCTATTTCCACCATAATAATTCTTTATAATAAAGGCACGTTCTTCCTTCAAGTAAACATTCATTTTTAATTTACTTAAAAAAAATGACAGAATATGAATAAAATAACTTTTTTTGATATACATAAGTCACGGCTATTGCTACGAATTACCAGAAATTATGAAAGTTCTTTTTAAAATTAAAGAAACTAGAAACATATTATAAAAATTAAAAACCGTTTTTTCTGCAACTTTTAATTCCGAACAACTTAGTAATCTACAATTTTTGCCGTAAAATAAACAAAAGAACAAAAAATTGCATAAAACTAAAATTCCAGGATAAGTCCCTTTGTTCACCCATAACTACGAACTACCTATACTCCGGTATAAAGTGTATTTTCTCGCCATTGAACAACTACGTCCATTTAGTGGATTTGTAAAAGATCACTAGTTGTATCCTTTGTCTAATGATAATTGTTGATGAAGGGTGCTCAAAATGATGACATTCTTCTAACACTATAGTGCAATAATTAGGCCTACATAAGTTAGCGAAAACGTAGTTGTCATTATAACCCCTTCCGCCGTTCTAGGTATATGTAATGAAAAAACTGATGGGTATTTGTCAAAATTAATTAATTATACGTATATTACCGTTAACAATATGAAGACTAAGGACATGTCATAAAATATCAAGGCTAGCTTTTAGAAGTGTCAAAATTACCCCTTTCGCTGTTCTTGTATTAATATAAAATGTCTTGTTGATTTTAATAACTCATTTCAAAAATTACGTAATGTTAACATTGGCTGTTCTTGCATTAAGCCACAAAGTTAATAACTATTATACAAAATCCTTTTCAAAAATAAATTTTAACAATTCTATTTTTTAGTAACTGCATCTTCTTTTGAGACTTTTTAACTTAATCTTCCTGGGAAATATCATATTTTTGTCAAGCGATCAAATATCATATCGCAGCAGGTGGTCAAGGTCTTGACATATGTTTTGCCGCTTTATACGACAATGACACGAATTACTGGCTTCTGTATTCGCGAATAAAGTTAAGCCGTAGTCATCTAGTGGCAAAATAAGAACTATTTGTTGTCGTACTTCACTGAAAACGCTATTTGGGCTAGTGTTATTTTATTTGGTTGTTGTATGTGAACAGTAAGCTTTTGTTTTATTATTTATATTTTACGTGCTCATTCACTACTTCAATATATAGGTATTGAGCAAAATCAGACTTTTTCAAGGCTACCTTCCAGTTTAAATCTGTTTCATCCTTAACCTGTTTTACACTTTCCTATTTAAAGACTGTTAGTTTCCTGATTTTTTCTTCATTTACTCAATTTTCTACTTAAAATTCTTTGAAGAATTATTGGAATTTAAAAATTTAAGTAATTCTCTTTATAAGAGGCGAAGATTATTTCCCAAGAACATTGTCATATTTATTTGCAAATAAACAAATTTTGAAACGTCCATGCACAAAATTGAAATAATAACATTGAAACTTAATCTTCAAACTTATCAGTCAGTATAATAAAACCTGCCTAAATATTTCAATAATAGAATAAAACGCTCTTGAAAACTGCATTTATAACATGTAAACAAGCACGTTTGAAAAGGATAGTACGACAATCATCCGACATCTTGGTTGATAACAGCGCCGCCACCGGTGATTTTATTCACGAATAGCATGTTTGTTTGTTCTGAAATATGCACTGCGCATAATAATATGCTACACTTGTAAAAACAATGATGACTTGTAATGTCTTCGTAATGTATTTGTTGTTTTAGTTATATGTGATGTGACTAGACTATAAGTGTTTTGATGACGTCGTTTATAAGAAAAGAGAAAAAAGGAATTATTTAAAAATAGCATATTTTTAAATGTGCGAATTTTTATAGTTTTAGTTTTCAAACATTAATACAATTCAGGATGTTTAATAACAAGTGTATCAAACATTAACAGCTTATTCCATAGGTAAATTTTAATTTAAAAAAATGTCCCATAAACATTGGTCCTAATCTTTTTAGTTATCAAAACACAAGAAAAACAAACTTTTCAAATTAATATGAAGTTGTAATTTGACAAAATATGGAAAAACAAACACGATATAGATAACAAAATACAATATAACTCAATAAAACAAAAATATAAACAAATCCGGGGCCTCCACACTCCAATATTATATACATGCCCTGTTACGACGAAAATTTCATAAGTTGACCAATTTTTGTAAAATTGTCCCATTAGTTCAGTTTGCTTAGCCAAAAAAACTGAAATCCCTGTAAATAGCCAAAATCTTATATTTGCGATTTTTGGCCATTATCAGTTATTTTACATTAGAAATTATATTCATGTAAAAAAATATATACTTATGTCATTTTGTCCGTAGAATCAAATGACGAGGTCCCCAGGTATATAGCCGGACCCATTTTTGGGTTGTTACCCAAAAAAGAAATTTTCAGGTCCAACTTTGAAAGCAAATATTGTAGTAACTGAAAGAGATATTAATTTACGAAAATTTAGAATCAGCATATAAATTTTCATCTAAAAATATAAAGAGTAGATTTTTAAATTCAAAATGTTACCCAAATGTAATTGTATAGATACAAATTTTGGGGATTATAACTCGAAAATAGGTAGAAGTTCAAACTTTTCTCATCGTCCCGGGGCCTCTACTGCTATAAATCCGGCCCTGGTTCTAGTGGTAACTTGGCAAACAAGAAATAAAATGGAATCCAAAGGGTTAAAGTATCAGTTATCTATTTAATGATAGTCAACATTTTTGTTTGTAGAGGCCTTAAATTTGTGTTTTAGGTTAACTCACAGCCGATATCTGAAAGGTTTTCGCATAAAATTAATCGAAGAGCATTTTTCCAGCAATAAATAATTTATATTAAACTGTTTACAGAATATAAAGTAAAATTTTGATATCGTATCACAGGTCAATAAATATTCATGTGAAACTACGAGTACACGTATCGCTGACTTACTTTGGTGAAAATGCGGGCAACTTTCAATGACTGTACAGTTTATAATAAATAACCAATATTTATGAAATGAATATTTTACAGAATCATCAAAAGATGAGAGATACAGTTGTCAGTTTCATCAAATTTCTTCATATACAATGACTTAAGTAGTAGTACAGGTATAAGTAGAAGTTATAATATAAATAGCTCTAAACATACATAACTAATCGTAGGTATTAGTATTTGTCATGCTAACGACGACAAATATTGCATCTGTCGCGCAAGCACAAACGAAAGTCCTTGAAGGACTCTTGACTGGAGTTTAGTACAAATAAATTAATCAACTCTTCTCGGATGGGCTCACGACAATAAATAATTTAACAATCACTTTAAATAACCTGATCATCTTTGGATTAATATACACACATAGTCCACATACCGAAGAAGAGAATCAGTTTGCTACCTTGACGAATTCCGAATTGTCATACCCTCTTGCACTTACAAACGCTGTGCCTGCTCCTTTTCTGTCAATAGCCCTCACTCTCACAAAGAGGAAAGCAGCTACAAGACTCGCCACAATGAGAACTAGAAGTAACATAACCAGCCCTCCTACGAAACTAGGGACAGACATGCAAATTGTCTCAGGGTCTGTCGAGGAAGCAGATTGGATCACCACAGTTTCGTTACTGGCAGCAGCATTTAGAGCAAAGTTAACATCGCCAGGAGCAACGACTTGAATTGTCCTACTGGTGTTGACATCAGTCATTTCTTGCGCTTCTCGTTTGTACACTTTACTGACTACAACATTCATTGTTTCCGATGATCTGCGTCTTCTGGCTCCTTGGAGTTCTGCAGGAAGATTCTCCACACTTCTTGGTCTACCGCCAAGTGTTGCTAAGTTTCCTTCTAATTCATCAGCAATTCCGCTCTTTCTTTTGACAGTATTGTAGGCTCCTCTGTGTCCTGGCAGTGGTGGAGGAGGCAGATGAATTTCGTTGCTGTTCTGTGCGTTTACTTGAGGAGCTGGAGAACTGGGGTTTGGAGGATTTGATGTAGAACTTGCAGAGGTTTGGGCTTGTGGAGCAGGTACAACATCAGGATTAGGCTCAGAGAAGGCCCCATTTGGACCTGAAGGATGTCTTGGATCAGGGAATGCAGGAGGTACTCCGTATTCTGGTAGAGAAGGAGGTCCATATTCTCCTCCTAATCCTCCAAGACCTCCTAAATGGGCTCCAAAGTCACCTCCTCCCAAACCATTGCCTCCTCCTAGACCACCCAATTGGGGTGGTCCGTATTCCAAATGTCCATGATTATGAGGACCAGCGCATTTAGGTTCAGGGCAATTAAATCTGCAGACTTGGATGACACATTGGAAGTGTACATTCATAGAATCTGGAAATTTGAAAGCTTGGAAGTAAGCGAATGAAACCACAGAAGCCGACGGTCCAAAGTTCTTGATCTTCTGGAATTTGCTCATAATTTTATGCCTTACAACACATCCATATTGATCAACTAATTGTATAGGAGCGCGTTTGCCATCATGAGCAACACAATTCCTGACCAACATATCAAATTTATTTTCGTCGTCTTTAATCGCAAGAACCATTGTCATAGTTTGACCAATTTTAACAATTCCTGAGATTTCTGACGCCCATGGTCCCTTGCCTACTTGAATTTGCATCCAGCATTGCAGGTTGTCTCCTAAAAAGTTAGCAGTAACTGCGTGCAACATATCTACTTGGAATGGTCTGAACGTTACTGCCTTCTCGTAGAAATCATACCAAGTGCAACGAAGCTTTCTGGCCTGATCCCAAACTTCTTGTACATAGGGGTCATATTGGATGATTATAGTGTTCTCTACATAGCTTCCACTGGGTGTAGGTGCGCCATACCCACCAACATTATGATTAGCAGAAGAAGACATACCACAGCTGTTCAAAAATATTTCGAAAGTTTGACTCAGGTGTCCCGTCCCAGGTTTCATATGGACACAGTTACCATCGCTATAGAATCCCTTTGAGAAGATCATTCCATAGAATGGTCTATCAAATTCTATATTAACCCTCATATGCGTCTTCTCGCACTGTACTTGAAGATGCTTGATTTGTGGCATGTCTGGTGTCGCCAAAGGCCAAGGATCATCTGGACCAGCCCCTCCAGCGCTTTGAAGAACTGTAGGGGGTGCATACCCAGAACTAGGTGGAAGATGATTACCGCCAGGACCAGACAGAGGAGGGCCGTAAACAGCACGATGTTCTAAAGGAAGAGAAGCTGAGTCGACCAGGGGAGCGTCGCATTGTGCTTCCTGAAAGCAGATGAAGAAGACGAATAGATTTCAGTAACAAAAAATGATACATCAATTATTTGTTTAGAGACTGACAAGAAATGTGAGGATAATTATGCAGTGATCAAAAATAACTGTTAGTTGGCAATACAATTCTGGAGATCTTTTTATTATATAATTTGCACTATGCCAGATAAAGGCGAAAATACTATTTGACATGTCATTTTTAGAATAAATACAAATAGGTTATGTCATATTTTGAAACTGGTTATACGTTTCTTCAAAGGACTACTGCCAAGCAGTAACCGCATTATAGACTGTAGTTCGACAATATGCGAATGCGATATTAATAACTGCCATGTTCAAATGTAAAGACTATTTTAATAAAAATTTGTAAATTAATTCAAATTTAATTAATTAATTAATTAATGTCACTGCCAACAACAGGAAATAAATTTATGCATCAGTCTCACAAATTTCAAATACATTTATATTGTCTACTAAAACAGTTATTTTGAATCACTCTATAGTTAAACTCCATTAAAATATAAATTAAAAATTCAAATACTTTTAACAAAAATTGTACAAATACCGTTACTGATATATATAAGGTTATAAGTAATTATGTTAAAAATTTACAAAATAGTAGCCGTTTAAAAATGATTACTAACCGTGATTAATCGGTTAACTGCAATTTGCCAATTTGGCAGTGACAACGGGCTACTACGGTCAATCAGTTATTCTAGACTAATGAATGAACCTTCGTCAATTTTGTTAAAATTTCGTTAGTCATCAGATCATTATTACTATTGCAAAAATCAGTAAATCGATTATTTGCAGCTTACCTGACTAGTCATAATAGCTTATTTGCAATAACCGTATAATCGATTAGTCGATAAACCGTTTACGCCAAACCGATTTAACCGGTTAACTACTCAACAAACTTTATATTTCTTTTGTAAACTGCACTAACCGATTAACCGGTTAGTAGAATAGCCGTTTAACCGAGTATTTTTGATAGTAGTAGTTAACTGTATCAAACAATTTGTAAAGAGTCAAACATAAATAAATTTTATATCTTGTTTTTTGTACACTAATACGAGTACCTACATCAGAAATATAAGGTGCATAAACAAATCATGTAATTATGTCAACAATTTGCAACAATATTACAATATCCAGAAATACGTTTTGTTTTTTGTCATTTGAAAGTAACAAATAACTACTATGTACTATGTGTATTACAAGGACAGTTAGCTAAAATATAGTTTGGAATTGTGTGTTAAAAAGACCGATTTTTATAATATAGCGAGTATATATTTCAGTAAATCCTTATGTTTTGAAATCGGATCCCTGAACACAAACTTCAACAATTAATTTACTGAAACTCAACCTATTTGAAGTTTGTAAGGATTCATTACAATTCGTCCTTGTCTTCGGTTACATACCATAACCTAAATCTGGATAACATGTATTAAGTCCACAAGTCGGAAAAAACAATAATTAGCGGTTAGGTGCATGCTATGCAATGCAATGAGCGCATTTTCTTTTGTATCACGGCATATCACAACAGCAACTACGTAACTGGACAGTAACGCTAATGATTGCCTGTTTCTTTTCATTAACCCACGTGTTCAGTTTACACTCCGGAACCGGAAATATTACTTACTGGGGCGCGAACATACAATAGGATAGCCTTACATGATTAATTTGAAATTTATGATAGACAATAGCGATTGATGTACGGTTTTTAAAAACTATTAACAAGTTATTTTTAGTGTTAGCGATAGCGATTTAACCCTACAGTAAACACATGATCTGTGAGATCGGCCACGAATATTATACTGAATAATTCCAAACTTTACTGTTTAAATAGCTTATCTTTCTAAGTGTCTTCCTAACTATTATATCCGACATTCCACTGCTTGTTTTCGTTTGTTTGTGTTCAGTAGTATCCTACAACATATGATACATTCCGGTCTGACACACTGGCGTGACTACTGGCGTACCATTTGTACCTCAAATACCTTGACAAATTTGCCTAGAAAATTAAAATACCGATTGCAAGAAATATGTGAAATAAAATTTGCTGTATACTACTATAGAAAAATAAACAAGGGAGATGTGTTTACAGAACTTTAAAAAAGAACAGAAAAACTACATTTTCCTGCTATTGATGCAATACTTACATGTGCCTGCAGCATATCACGGATATCTGTCGTAATTATATAGAAAATAGAGAATAAAATAAATAGTTCAACTTATTAATATATTATTCTATCTCTGTGCATCTAAACATATGTTTAAGTTACTTTCCTATACTTCATTTCCCCTTTTTAGCATTTAAACTTAACTTTAATTTAGTTTGTGTTTTGAGTAAATAATGTAATATTAACTACGTAACAGACTCCTAGATATTATCCTAATATCAAAACACCGTAATGATGGTTTGAAACACCGTAATGATTGAACCACCCGATCTGCGAAACCGGCGCGACTGCTGTATGGTTAAAACAAAGAGCTACAGAGGAAAATTGTTATTTATCTACAAAGGCATTAAAGATCACCTTCTGCATTTATGTAGTTTATATTGAGGCTTAAAACAAGAACAATCAATGCAAATATTTCATAGTTTTGGGGATGAATGAGTTAAAAACAACAAGAATCTTTCATTGTTAATAAAACCCGAAAGTATCTTTCTGTAAAACTTGGCATTCTGCATTATTATTGTTCATTACAAATGTCATTAATTCTGTGATAGCACTAAAGTCCTTCAATATTTTCCTGCCATGTTTAAATTGGTTCATTGGATATCTATCGATTCCTATAGAAAAATATGATATTTTTTAGCAGATTCCACAATCAATATCATTTTGGTCAAAAATTGACATTGGTTGTTCATGTATTAAGCCACAGATTTGCCTGGATAACTAAATACTACATTTATAGTACAAAGTAATTTTAATAACCTATCTTAATAACTCACGAAAAAAAAATTAATTTAATTTAAAAGCAGTAATCAATTTAATAAAAAGCAAGTAAAATTATTTGTAATTTCAAAAAAAATGTGTCTTATTTATTACTATTTTTAGGTTTATTTTATATTACAAAACAATGAATAAAAAATTCAATGTGTAATCATATATATTACCTATATTTAAAATTTAAATTAGAGGTGGGCGCGTGAGTAACTTTTTGTTCATGATCACGCACGCTCACGGAACTAAAAATGTAATCACGACCAATCACGCACGACTTTTTATGTTTGTTTCACGATCACTCACGCTCACGATTTTATTTTGGCACTCACGCCCGATCACGCCCGGCGGGTCACGTTCGTGTCACGTAATTGTTTCTATGTACATTTAAGCCTGTTTAACACAGTCATCAAATTTGTTAACAAATTAGTAATAAGTTAGGTAACAGATTGGTTTCATTGGAAATGAATGTTTATGGACAAATAGGTTGTTCTATTCCATGACAAATATCATTATAAATATGGTAACAAATTTGTTAACAAAATTATGATCGTGTCAAACGGGCTTAAAGATTTGTATATCTTTAGTGAAATCGGAGCAACTGTGTAAACAATTTTGGGTACAACAATAACACTATTTTTATGCAAAAATTACTGTTTATGACATATTTGGACATAATAATAATAATAATAATAATAATAATAATAATAATAATAATAATAACAAGAATTTAAATTTAAAGTAAAAGATGTTTATATAAAAAATAGAAGAAAACTTGTACTCACGCCCGATTAAATTTCAATCACGCCTGATCACGCACGATAATTTTTTAGTGCCTCACGCTCACGTCCAATCACGATGCAAATTTTAAATTATATTCACGATCACGCGGGTCACGATGGGTCACGACGTGACCCGACAAAATCACGGCCCGCGCCCACCTCTAATTTAAATTAATACATACAAATATTAATAATTTTTCAATAATTTTAAAAATTTATAATAACGTCATTACGGCAGATTTAGACAAAGACGAATTGTGGCCGAATAAAGAAAAAACATATAAAAAAGTAACGCCTTACCATTAAGGCCGTCGCGTACTTGAACGACGAGAAGAGCGGCGAAGCGTATGTCATGAGAATCATAATTTTAAATTAAAAATTAAACAATAGATGATATTTTAACTCTTCGTTAATTATAAATGTACATACTTTAATTAGTCTGTGTCAATATGGTTCTATACTTCAAAATTATCAAAATAATTTATGCAGTAATTGTTAATTATCCCAGATTATTTCAAGATAAATAAATATAAAATTATAGGTGAAGAAACAAATTAGGTTATGTTAGGTTGGGTTAATTATTCCAGATTATTTCAAAATAAATAAAATTACATGTGAACAAACAATTTAGGTTTATCAACATTTTTTTAAAATTTGTGTACAAGTTTCTGTTTTTAACTAGATAATTTAAATATTTCTGTGTATTGTAGTAAATTTTATTTATATTTCATATAGTGTAAAATATTCTTTTCTAGATTATGCACAAGGAAGTATTACCTACATCAGTGTTTTCCAAACTTTTTATCCTCGCGACCCCCTTCAGGCTTCTAAAATTCTTCGTGCCCCCCTAATTCCCCTTCTACAGTAATTATTGAACCTGAAATAATTAATTAATTACCTTTCGCTCCCCACTTGGAAAATTTCGCACCACCCTTTATAAGGCGCCCCCCACAGTTTGGGAAACACTGACCTACAGCACTCTCAAAAATTTTAAAATAGGTATCTCCAAGTGGACATGGACAGAGGTAAATCAAGTATTCCTTGGGGTATAGAAAGCACTGGCATTTTAGTATATAAAATTTAGTATTAGGATATTAACAGGCAAATAACATTTGCAAAATTGTAATCATCAATCTCTTATCATCGGTAACAAAACAAATCATTGCAAAATATCATAGGGAAAGAGTAAAAGTGATTTTATGTTCTACTAGGATATTAAAAAAGAAACATGTGTAATGTGGGTACCGGTATTTGAATTCGGCAATTTTGCATAATGGAATACGGGCGTTTGCATCACTTACCCGAATAGTGAGAAGCCCCAGAACGAAGAAAGCTACGAACTGTCGTAATCTCTTCATTGTTGTCTCGCTGCTGCACACTAATCGCTCTGGATGTATTCTCGATGTCTGCAACAAAATGAAGATTCTAGATAAAGATCTCTACTTTCTTTCAAAGTTAAATGGAGTAAAAGTTTAGTGAAACATGCGCGCAAACATCACCAACACTAGTATAGGATAATAAAAATGTTTTTTAAACAAATATGACAACTCGAATTTTTCATTTCATCGGTAACAAATGGAGATTATATTCTTGGAATTCTTCAGTTTTTTCAAAATTAAATAAAGGAAAATATTTCAAATTTTAAATGGCACAAAATTGACCCCAGTGGTGCACTCTCCACGCCAGCAATGAGTGCCCGTGAGGTGACACCTGGTAAGCGCCCGCACGGTGCATATATGTCGCCATCATTACCGAAATCTGCGTACAAAGCAGATTGGCACACCCAGCAATGGGTAATAAGCTGTAATGATATATTTATTTATTTATAAAAGTTGTTTCACATTAATATTTATGAACGTTTGAAATAAGTTACAATTCACTGCTAATTTTAATTATCATATTATTTTTCTGAATATATAAAATAATAATCTCTACTCTACATTTTAAAAAATATCAATTTTCGTTTGTTTTTTCTTTTCTTCAATTTTCTGGAAAATATTTGAACCTTTGGCGTGGTTAACATGCTGAGTAATCTAAACATTAATTTTTTAATTTCTCTGCAATTAAAACAACTCCAGTAAATAGTGTACATTATTTTTCATTTAAATATAATAAATTTCTTTACTATTAAAAAATATATTTATATAACTATGTGTTCTATCACATTTTAATGTTCAATAATTTTAAAAAAATATTTACATTAACAAATGATTATGACTAGACCTTTAAAATAATTTTAAGAAAATTTATTTAAACGTATGACAAAATAAATATTAAGATATTCCGTACTGAGACATTTTCAAAAATAATTTTTGTCTACTAACTATAGAGAAAAACTGATGCTACAATTTGACAATGTTTATTTATCTCAAATGATTTTTTTCATATTTACTATTACTATATTGATGCCACAATATGATTAAATTTGCTTTTTTCAAATGATCAAAAATTATCTAATTAAGAAAAATTAACAATTTGAAATATATACATAATGAAAATCAAAAAAATATTTCTGCTTCGTTAAATAAAAAAATTACCATCATACTGTTATTACTTATGAAATAATATATCTATATTTTTTTAATTTTTATGAAAGTACCTACTTCCGAAATGTCGCCCGACAACTCCTTTTTTATACTGATAAAGGTACTATATATTGCGATCTATATAAGCGCAAATCAACTACAGAATTGTGTGTAAAAGTAGAAGGCGTGTTATATATTTGTATTTGACAGTTATAATTATCTTAATAATTGAATTTGTTAATATAACCTAGTTTACATTCAACCAACTGTGAAAATATGGAATGTATTACCACTATTACCATAATTTCTACTAACGAACAATTTTTGCATTTCTAATGTGTTTTTCTACATGAAATGATGGTTAGCATTAAAATTGATATGAAAAATAAATAATAAAATATAATTTCAAAATTGTGTATAATTTTAAATAGCACTATAATTTTCTAAACGAAACTTGAACTTGAAAAAAGGCTTTATTTTGCGAACAATTATTTCTTTTAAATAGTATATAGCATTACTTTAGGATATATTATTATGTTTTGTTTTCATCAAAATTGTAGGTGAGACTGTTGAATCATTTATCGATATTATTATTATAAGTTATAATTTATAACATTATAATTATAAAGAAAATTAATAGGACTATTTAAAAAAAATATTAAACAAAACATATTTTTAATTCTGCATGCTTTGGTACTAATGCCCGGTTTTATAAAAGCGAATTAAATTTTTATCCAGGATTATAATTATAATCCAAGATTCTATATATATATATATATATATATATATATATATATATATATATATATATATATATATATATATATATATATATATATATATATATATATATTAGTAAACATACAAAATCCTGAATTCTGAAATTCGAGATTAATTTTTGTTTATAAAACCAGACATAATAGTTAACTATGGCTAAATGCTTCTGTGCAAACACAAGTAAAAAAATCTGAATTTTGAAATTTACTTAAATTTATGTTTAAAAATATTCCCTATTATATGTATATTAAATTTATATATTTATAAATCTATTGATACATGCAAAAGCAAATATGTCACTTTTCAGTTTTAGATAATTATTTGAAAAAAAATATTATATGGTAAAACTATTTACCAAGTCTAAAACGTATCCAACAGTAGACGTTGTTTGAAGTCACTTTAGTATTATGTAAAATATTACTTTCTAGTATCATGGCAAAACAATATATGTCTGGCATATATGGTTAAATGACTGCCAAATTTATATTGTACTTTAATTTGATTGAAAAATTATATATATATATATATATATATATATATATATATATATACCAAAGTAGTAAAAACACTATATTTTTTTTTACTGCCGCCTCTATACAAAGTATATGGGCACGGCAGTAAACCGTAGACGCAAGGTAGCGATACGAACAAACCTATTGTTTTACTTCATTTATTTGTATAATATAATACCATTACAAAAAATTCAAGTAACAAATTAAAATCGCATTTCAATTTCTGCTTTCATGAAATGCCAAAATTTGCAGAAAAATATTCAAAATCTGATTATTTTATAAGCTGACAAAATTAAAAATGATTTCTTGAAATATTTGAAAAAATGACAATACATTAAATTCCTTTTTCTAACATTTAATTATAATTTCATGATAAATTAGAATAAATAAATAAATATATCATCACGACATATTACCCATTGCTGGGTGTGCCAATCTGCTTTGTACGCAGATTTTGGTAATGATAATGACATAAAAATAAATAAAAAATTTATAAATTAGATATAAATTAGTAGATATGTTTAAAAATAAAAATAGGAGTATATGATACCTATTTGTTCTTTAAAATTGTACACAGTTAATATTGCGGTACCTATTGTAAATAATAATGTATTTCGGCTGAAATCTGCATAAAAATATTAAAATAATTTATATTATTATTAATTAATTAAATAAATTATCATATAATTTTTTTTCCTAGTTGTGCACTTTCAACAACAGTAAGTAATCAACATAATCATAAGGTGATGACCAATAAAAGCCTTTTATAATAAAGATGATATATTTTATTTTTTATTATTTGCACCATAAATTAGTTCATATTTGTTATTAATAATTTTCTCCTTTTTTAAGTTCTGAATATGATTACATTCGCATTCAACCACATCGCGATCTAAATTTGCCCAAAATAATTTTTTATCTTATTATTTATAAACCACAGTGCTACAGTTAATAAAATTGTTTACGAATTCTTCAGATCAATAAATAAAGTGAATAAAAATCAGATCAATAGTTATCCGTTCACCAGGTTGGCAGTAGAGTCTCCGAGATCGACCTACTGACCTACTGAACAGGTAAACAGCCTATGGCAGCGCGGCTAACCTGCTGCTTGCTGCTTGTGTTTCCGTTTCTCTGATGCGATGCAAACCAAAATAAAATGCTAATGCTAATTATAAAATTATTGCCCCCACGGAGGAAACTGACATGACCAATTGTAAGTTAGATTAGAGAATTACCAACTTTTCAGTGTTATACTTTTCATTATAAATTTTCATTTGTATTTGGGAAATGAGGTTATTCATATTTCAAATTAAATTAAATATAACCAAATATATCATCACGGTTTAATTACACATTTTTGGATGTGCCAATCTGCTTTTATTTGCAGATTTCGGTAATGACGATATATCTTGTACACCCGTTGAAGCGTTCACTAGGCGTCACCTCACGGGTTCTCAATTCTGTTGTGAAGAGAGCACCACAGGGGTCACTTTTATATAAATTCAATGTTATTATAATTTTGAAAAAAGTATAGTTTTGGAAGAAAAGATTTGCACTAAAAATTTGTACAGCGCACCTTTACCTATCTAGTTATTCCTTAGGTATGCCCGTATTGCTCTATGTAATAACTAAAATTTCAACTATACAATACCCTAGGTATAATATAAATTAATATCATTTATTTTAATTGTAACAAAAATATATACAGGATGTTGACGGTCAGGTGCGAACATAGAGATTTAACATGGGATTTTACGCAATTTCCTGTTCTCCTGTTCATTTTACGGAAAAGACTGCAGTACAAAGTTGTACAGAATTAGAAGTTGTATATACAAAACTGGTATACATTTCTTATTATGTTTTTGGTTTGTTCACAATGTTAAAAATAAATTTTAAAAGTTTTGTTAGTTAATAGTAATAGCTATGACTTATGATATTGTAGAAAACAATATGAATAATCTGTAATTTTTTTATTGTATAAACTAAATTAATGTTTATTCGAATAAAGAACGTATCTTTGTAAATAATTATTATGATGGAAATAGTTATAGAAGAATAAGGGATTTATTTTCCATAAGTCAGATTGACGTTTGACGTTTATAAATAATTTCTGAAAATCAGAAAAAAAGCAAATGTCATGGTTATTGTTAAGAAGTAACAGAAATTTTGAAATTTGTTTTTAAAATTGTAATGAAACTAAAAACTTAATAAAAAATGCAAAAACAGTATTAAATGTAACTATTATTTTTGAACAACTTTGTTTCTCTACAGATTTTGCCGTAAATGAAAAATGAATAAGAGAGCAGGAAATTGCGTAATACTAAAGTCCCATGTTAAATCCCTATGTTCGCACCTGACCGTTAACATCCTGTATATTAATAAATAAACAGAAAACGAAACCAGAAAAAAAAGATCAATATGAATTAATTTAATTGAATCGGGTATAAGCAAAATATTATTAAATAGTTTTTAACTTTTATCTTTATCTTTTTATATTTTTATGTATAAAAATATGAATAATACTTCTCTACACAAGTGATTCAAGATTGAACCGTTGAAAATAAAAGCGATTAAATCGTCTATGTAAAAATAAGTTTGTAGCACCTTTGAATATATAATAATACCTACTAGGTATTATATATTCAAAGGTAGCACACTATATCAATTTTTTTTACCAGAATAATGGTTAGTTAAAAAACAAACAACTGTTTGCAAGTAAAACAACAACTAATGTTTTCTATTGGTTACAACGTAAAAAGCTGACTTCTTTCACTGTTACTAATAAATAATTGATTTTGTGTGCTATTAAATCAATTTTTTTTAAACTTGATTTAGTTTTGGAGGGTATGATTATATTTTCATTGTTTTTAACTTATTACTACGTATTTTAATTGTGTCATAAGTCCGTTCTATTGGCTATCATGTCCTAGTGCCTTTTTTAAATTTATAAACTAAATATTTTAATTACCGTTTTAATCATTTTAAAACTGAATATTTTGAACACAATGACATACTACAAAATTATTTTCGACATATATGGCTTTATTTCTTATCGTAGGACATATATAACGTCCGTACAATTAAAGAAGCTGGTTCTAATTGATTTAGCGTGGTTTCATAAAAAATATCACAATAGTGGACATACCTTTGTACTTTAAACCATCGAATCGAAACAATTAATTGTTAAACGACGTATGAAAATTAAGCGTGTTTTATGATAAGCTTTACTTGCATTTTTATATAACTGATAAAATCACAAAGGGCGTTTTATTTTATTGTGCCTAAATATGACAATGTAGTGTGCAACAAAAGAAATTAATGAACCTACATTTTAAAAATAGTTTTAATATCTTAACTCTTGTTTGAAATTTTTACAGTTTGCGAAAAAAATCTTTATATGCAGTAATTTTTAATTCTTCAAAACTTAATAATTAAATTTAAGAAAATACAATAATATAAATAGCTAGTGTGAGTCGGGCACGCTCGTAATAATTCTAATAAATACTTCTAAATGGTCTAGGTCGGTTATGGTTAATGAAATGATCTAATTACAATTCAATTAATAAATAATTGATGAATTAGAATTCTAAAGCACATATTAAGTTAATTACGACAAAGAATTTAAATGAAAAACGGTTCTATTTGAAACGCGAGTAATTTTTTGTTAGTCATCACGTAGTTGTTAGTTCCAGCTATGTTTTTTCTTTTCACCGTCTATTCGCTAGTGTTTGAATGATCGTCGAATTCTGTCCCACTTTCCTAGCACATTCGAAAACGCAAGCAGATTGTTGGTTCCACCACGCTTTCTCCACTTGCTTATTATCGCGAACTAGAACTCTCGTCTCATATTAAGCTCCTGACAACATAAATATAACCTAACATCTTCATCTAACATCATTGGGATTAGGATATGAGAGATTATTTGACAGCTATAAATATGGTGCAACTTAACCTACAAATTTTGATTTTTTCAATCGTTGTTAGTTTTAATTTGTTTTTGTTTAGACCTACATTCAAGCGCCGGTTTGTAGTTTTCCTATCAAATGCTTTCATAATTGTAGGCATTAAAAATGCAAATGGGTAACACAGTTTCAATGCCATAACCTTCAAATAGTTCACCATGTTAAAAAAAATATCATCCTTAAATGCAGGATTTTCGTTTTGGGCTATATTAATTTTATAGTATTGAGATTAATATTTTGTTTTTTAATATATTTTTCTAAAATGGTGAATGGTGTACAGGTTACAGCAAAGATATACAGTGGTGTTTACTTATAACTAACACGCTTATAATGAACTCTTGTTTATAACGGACTATTTATAAAGACATGAATTTTTGCTTATAACGAATGTGCAACTTTTTTTGTTTTGTATACAGGATACCTATTTTATTTGTTCCCGTCTTAAATTTTAAAAATAGACAAAACAGAATACCTTTCATAAGCCACTTAGTAAGTATTAGTACTATAAATCGAATAAATACAGTAGGTATGGTGAGGTATAAGAGCAAAACAAAATTTTAAAAACCTAGTCACGTATGAAATTTAAGATGGATTGCCTAATCATGAATTTTCAGGTGGGAACAGATAAAATGGGCACCCTGTATTTCGTTTACCAATTATTATTGTTCATTTCTATAGGCCATTACTTCATTTACGCTTTTTGTTAATTTTTAGCTCAAATATTCATTAAATTTATAACTTGTTCTGTTGTTACGAATCTCGGCTATAACGAACCATTTTTGATGGCAGGTAGTGGTCCGTTATAAGCGAACACTTCTGTATTTATATATTAGTCTTGAAATTGCTGAAACTACGAATGGGATCCTACACCATAACAAAAAATTATAAAATGTACACTTTATCCTTAAAGTACTACACAATAAATAACGATTAAGATGAAAAAAAAAATTTTTTTTAATAATTACTTTGCGAGATATTTGATTTTATTAGCGCCACTATAGCTACTAGATAAATTACAGCTGACTCGTCCACCATTTTGGAGCCACTTAAATCATTCAATATCAGCGTTACGGTATTATTAATCATAGAAATTATTCATAATGACGGGTTGTTCTGCTCCAAATTATGCAAATCATTTGAGAAATGGTTTTAATTTTTACAGGTACTTATGTAATACATATATTTTTCTCTAAACTCAAAAATCTTAACGAACCGTATTTTTTCTTGTTTTATTATTTTAATTAAATATAAATGGCAAATATGGAAGTTATATTTAATTATGAAAAATAGTTGCTACATAAACTTGTGAGAAATGCACTTTATTTCATAATTTATTATTTTTATTTTGGCACCAATATGGCGGACGAGTCAACTAAAGTACCACTGTGACGTCA
>OY720458.1:22016363-22041363 GCA_963082715.1 Harpalus rubripes | reverse complement strand
ACCATGACCCAAACGTCCTTCTCAAAAAATAAAATGACAATTATGACATTTGTTCTTTAATATACTATTAGTTTCTATCCAATCCCTGACAACTATTAATATACATACACAATATAACAACGAAAAAGTCAACATAGAAAACAAGTTTTCCTAAATTATCTTTAATATATTTTCATTTCATGAAGAACGTTTTAAACAAATTTTTTTGCACAATATGATGAATAGAAAATTTACGTACTCAAACTCAGCAAAAGCATAATATGTATAATGATTTATATATGGTACATTTGTATTGTATTGTATTGTATTGTATTGTAATAAATAAATAAATATTTTACATATTTAATCCATTCGTCCATTTTTACTATGTAGCAATTTCTTTTAATAATAATTTTCATACTACTCCCATATCTTATAATGTAGGGTTCTGAATAATAAATTATCTTCTCGTTCTTTGCACATGGAAGTTTGATATTTGAAAGCTGAATATAATACAACGAAAACGTTGGTTTCTATTCCATATTTCTATACTGTATTATATAGTAGCTACGAAGCGTAACATAACATGGGATCATTGTTTTCTTATGTACTATTATGTATGATTTCTCTCATATCATAAAAAGATTCTTAATTGGCCGTGGTCTTAAATTTAGAACTTGGAATTAGGAATAGAAATAGAGTTTTTATACAAATTATTATTATTCTTATTACACAAACTTTTATATGTTTAATAGCCAGTTTTTAAAATTCGCCTTTATTAGTGCTGTCGTCAAAAATGTGTTTTACTCCTCAATAATAAAATAAATTTAAACTTCATTTCGGGTTTAAGTCAAATTTTATACTTGTATAACTATACGTAAATAAACATAATATCAACCCACTTTTTGCATGTTTTTAAGCGGTACAATTTTCTACATGACAAATTTTGATTGATGATGAACATTATTTAGCATAATATGTAACATATGTTTTTAAATGTATGAATAAACAGTTACATTCTTCTTAAGTAATATAAGTATTTAAATAACCACAAATATTTTAATTGTTGTTTTAATGTCATTATTATTATTAAAATAAATAAATATATCATGATGGCATATTACCCATTGTTGGGTATGCCAATCTGCTTTGTACACAGATTTCAGTAATTATGATGACATTATTATTGTTGAGTAATATTTTATTAGCAAATTTTTGTAATAAAATAACATGTTTAAAGTTTATAATAAGTAATGTATTTTAATTACAAATAAGACTAATAACATTTCGTAATATCTACTTTTAAATATATTGGTCGTATGTAAATTTATTAATAATAAATAAGTAACTGAACTAATCTATTTTTATTAATTGATTTATTCCGTTTGTTATTATTGACCCCTGTGGTGCACTCTCCACGCCAGCTGAGTGCCCGTGAGGTGACGCCTGGTAAACGCCCACCCGGTACAAATATGTCATCATCATTACCGATATCTGCATACAAAGCGAATTGGCACATCCAGCAATGGGTAATATGCCGTGATGATATATTTATTTATTTATTAAAAAAATTAAACGACAATTTTTATGTTTACAAATAATGATATTCTCATCGCGATAAATGACAATATTTGTATCGTATGTAAATTAGTATACTAATTTAACTAACTTATTTTTTCCGGTTGTAATAGAGTAGTACTACAGCGCAAATGAATTAAAAAAAAATTGAAAAAAAATTGAAAGTATATGCTTAATAATGAATAAAATAAAGAAATAAAACGATGTAATTGAAATACTTCGGAAATAAGGGGTTTTTTGTTATAGCAGCTCGTCACTCATGAATTCCATATATATTATTTTGATTGGCGGCTTAAAGACGAATACCAAGTTAGGCGAGGAGCCTACTACCAATGGAAGTAGAGAAATTCAAATAGCGGAGGCATTACTGTCAGTCCAGTACAATTCTCAAACAGTTTTTATTTGAATATAAATGTTTTGCATTAAATTTAATAATTTAAATATACTTCCAAATATAAATCATGCAGACTTGTACTGTATAATAATATTCATTTATTTTTTATAAATATAATTTAGAAATAGCATGTATTTCAAGAACATTTAGGTCCATGAAGAAAACAGTGTGATATAAAAACTTATATTCGTGACGTCACATCTATATTTTCAAATTTCGGGGGACTATAACTCGCTTATTAATAGGAATTTTTTCATCGAATTTCCATCGACAGTCTTAGTTTTACTTATACATTCAGATGAAATTATATTAAAAAAAATGGTGGAATCCCCTATTACTAAAAATTTTAAATGACAATTTTTATGTTGTAGATATAGATGTTTTTATCGCGATAATATAATAAGTAAATTAATCTTGGGAATGAATCCTTCCGTTTGAAGTGTTAAATCTTTAGGAAATTTAAAACAAATTTAGTTAATCAAAAACAAGTCGTAGGTAAGTAATTGATTTGCACCGTTAGGTTAGGATTCCTGCAAAATAATCTTTCTGGAGCATTCTACGCATCGGAAAGAAGTGTCCGTCTATTTAACACTGTCTGCAGGTGAAGAAACGACCTTCTAAAAAACTTGACCATGCGAAGAGTGCGTTCAGAACGAGTTTGCGCGCATGCGTCACTTGAACGGAAGTTGGTTGACATACTGCCTTGCTTTCTTTCTGCGGTGTGTTCCAAATAGAGATCCAATATACACAACCGCCAAGAAGCCTCCGCGTTTAATAAATCCATAATATTGGTAAAATAATCGATCACTAAATGCACTTTAACACTCACCTTAATGTCACTATCCTATAAGTACTACACACACTAAAGTATCCCAATTATAGCGCACACATTGCAAACTATATATTTAACTATGCACAAAAAGTTAAACGTATGTTGCACGATAGACACTGGTCTGTGGTTGAGTCGGTTATAATTCCATTTAAACTTGTGGTGGATTTTATATGGATGTGAAAGTACTACCCCACTCTCCAGTAACACGGATAACGATACGAGCTCCGGAAAAGTGGGAGACTCCGCGGAAGAATATTCGACCTTATGCGCGATGTGTTAAAGAAGAGGCCGACCACCTTCGCTTTTCGGTTCAGTTTTTACCAAGCGGTGCCGTTTTCGGGTGGCATTGTCGGTATTGCACAACTGGGATTTCGTCGCTTTTATTCAACCCTATACTGGAGGTGGAGGACGATGAATCCGGATCTCAATCACATTCCATTTCACTTTAAACTTTAATCTTTTTGTCACGATTACTCATGCTTGCCATGCTCTATCCCCAAATCTTAACTTGTATGTTTTTACCTCTACAATATATCATTATATTTGCTTTTTAAAGGTTCATACAATTGAAGACAGTTACTTCACAAAATCAGTGTATCAAGCAGTATATATGAAAAATTGCTTATTTGCAAATTTGTTAACAATTATTAGATTTATTCATTCTGGTACATATTTAAAAATGAAATGTTTCAGAACAGGTTATAGTTAAATTGAGATCCAAATATTAATTTGTTTTGACATGTGTTTATTACAACCTTGTGTAAATATAGTATTACGAAAATAAAACATAAGTAACAGGTATGTTGATGATTTATTTATTAATATATAATCCAATTATTTTTCATATAAAACTAGCCAAAATTTATAACAAGTTCACTAAACTGTTGTATACTGGTTGACTGAATAAGAAGTTAAAATATCAATTTTATTACTACTATATTAAAACTATAAAGTAATGTGTTTTGACTGAGCGTTCAAGTCTCCAAATCTTATTTGTCACATTATTCATTCAAATATTTAAATTTTAAGCATTAATTGTTATATATATATATATATATATATATATATATATATATATATATATATATATGATAATACATTTTATATTTTTGTAAGGGGTTTGAAATTGTTTACAATATAAAAAAATTGAAAAATGTAATTTCATCGGGTCCAGATTTTCTTCTTCTTCTAAATAATGATGGATCCATAAAATAACCTTGTGTTTATTTTATTATACCGGGTGTCTACTTGAGAACTATTAGTGTTTCAAACAAAAGTCACAGATAATAAAATTCTGCTCCTAAATCACTAATCAGATTTTATTTTCCACGTTTAGTAACTTGTTAAATTGAATTTGAAATTTTATATATATTGCTCATTTGTAGTAACATCCATAGAATTGACACAGAATTTAAAATAAATGAATAATGTTTGAACTGTTCTATTTATAAATCAAAACACAATGAATACTAATTTAATAATTACGAAATCAACAATTAACATAATTTGGTATGAACTATTTTTTCTGACAGTTGAAACATTATGCATTTATTTAACAGATTTCAAGGGGACACCTGGTATATCAAAAGTTTTGAAATGGAAATTTGTTTTTGTTTCTGAAATTTTAAATTTTTTGATGTTTAGTGTTTGTATAAAAATATTCAGGTAGAATAATTATTTCAGATCCAACCTAAATGTTTAAATCGTAGAAATGGGCTTTAAGATCCAGGACAAATTTATTTAAACGAAGAAAGAATTGTGAAAAATTCATGGACCTCGCTGGGATTCGAACCCAGAGCCTCCCAATCTCTAGCCGGGCGCTCTACCAATTGAGCCACGAGTTCCCGTTGAAGTCTATGAATCTTTCACAAACCTTTTTACAAATCGTAACGAGTACACTCTCACAATTTGAGAGATAAATACTCAACGCTAACATTGCGCAGTAAATATTATATTTTATATTATATATAAAGCCCATTTCTACGATTTAAACATTTAGGTTAGATCTCAAATAATTATTCTACGTGTGTGTGACGGCTTAAAGTTCACAATAATATAATATTTACTGCGCAATGTTAGCGTTGAGTATTTATCTCTCAAATTGTGAGAGTGTACTCGTTACGATTTGTAAAAAGTCTTGTGAAAGATTCATAGACTTCAACGGGAACTCGTGGCTCAATTGGTAGAGCGCCCGGCTAGAGATTGGGAGGCTCTGGGTTCGAATCCCAGCGAGGTCCATGAATTTTTCACAATTCTTTCTTCGTTTAAATAAATTTGTCCTGGATCTTAAAGCCCATTTCTATGATTTAAATATAAAAATATTCAATTAAATTTCATAAAAATTTAAAACAAATTGAAATAAATTAAGTATAAACATTTTTTTTTAAATGAGATCTTATGCTGTTTTGACTTGTATAAGGGATATGTAGTATGTCTAAGTAAATAATAAAAAACCACGAGTCTCTAATTTAGTGTGGCGAAAAAAGAAAACGACTTTGCTCTATTGTTAATATTGCCCGAGATACCATAAAAAATAAAAATGAGACAGCCTGTATATAATTTTGGAAAGTGGATAATCCCTTGATTTGATCTCAATTCACTAATTATATTTGTTTTAAATGTATAACAAATAAATTCTATGTACTATTTACGCCAACGTCAAATTATATTAAACAACTTTCCTCATTTATTTCATTGAATATGTTTACATATCTCAATCTTACAATGAATAAACATGTTTCAATTTGATATGAACTGCGCTCAACTTTCTGTTGGAAGGCGGTTATGGTAACTACGATTCAGATTTGCGTCAACAAATGACATGTTTTGGTGTATATTTTCTCCTGATTACGCCCTCAAGTGAGAGTGTATGAGTCAGTGAAGGTATATGACACAAATAAAAAAAGTGAGGTGTTCTTACCTTTGTTAATTGTTCTTGAAAGTCCTGGGCAGAGGAGAAATTTTTTGGGTGGTGTATTCTTCGATTCTTTGTGAAAGACCTTCAAATAGCAAATAGCAGCAGATAAATGTTGTTTAATGCTGAAATTAACCTAAAAACAAAAACAAAGTTGTCGTACCAAAAGTTTAGAAAACAAGGTCAGAAATTGTTAACAAATCATAAGTAACACTGATAAAAACTAAGTACATGTGAGTTGCTGAATTACATATAAAGAGTAAAAACAAAGTAAGTTGCTTTTAATACAGATGTGGATCCAAAAATACAATAAGTTTTAACTCTATATTTTTCACGCCTTTAAATTAAATTTTCTAAATCTTTATAGGGTAAGTCAAGAGAAATGTGCCAAATTGTGGGAGTGTGCTACACATAAATATATAATTAAAAAACCCAAAATTTTAATCCGATTTTAATTTTTTTTAAGTTACAGCGTCCTAAAAGTTTAATATTCAATAACCTTTCATTCGCTATTAATTGTTTAAAAGTAATAAACTATACAACACAGCAACTCGCTCCAGAAGATCTTTGTTTGTGGGGCAGGTTAAAAAATGACGTGCTCAATCGAAATCCACAAATTCTTTATATATTTAATATTGCGGGTTGCTTAAAGGAACAAAAAGTTGAACTCGGGAGAGCAACACGTGAACGTAGTAAATGAGCCAGAATATGTCTGAAGATCCATGAATACATCTTTAAAACTTTATTAAAGATTATGTTGGCGTAACTCAAAAACAAATTAAAATCGTCTTACTACTTCTGGGTTTTTTTTAGTTATATTTATGTGTAATATACACTACCGAAGTTTGGCACTTTCTTCCTGGCTAATCCTATATACAGTAAAGTAAAAAATTTATTTTACAATATAGAATAATCGTTTCAATTTTTCTTAAGAACAAACTTTGCCTTTTTTTCTTATACCCGTCACAATTGTGAAGTGAAGTATATAATTTATTAATCTAATCTAACTAAAATTATTGTTATTCCAACATTTTCATCTATATAATTTTGAAAAATATTAAATATATATATTAATACGTATTGTGATAATAATAATAATAATAATAATAATAATAATAATAATAATAATAATAATAATAATAATAATAATAATAATAATAATAATAATAATAATAATAATAATATTAATAATAATAATACTAATAATAATACTAATAATAATAATAATAATAATAATAATAATAATAAATTGATTATACTAAGAATTTCAATAAAAATTTAATTAAAAATCATTACTTTCATTAATTCTAGGTAAATAACTTACTAAAAAAAGATATCAACCTAAATCTGTTTAAATCAAAGTATCTATCACATTCAGTAATGTGTAAAATGTATCATATACATTTCAAAAACATTTAATGCAAATTTAAAATTCCTTGAATACTTTTGGTTTAAGAATGTTGTGCCTGTTAATAGGTATTCATAATAATATTTAGAACAGTCTTACATATGTATACATATGTTGATCAAACATACAATGGCTTCTTAGAGAACAATGGGCACATAACAATACGGTTCGAGAGCAACGCTCACGACTACAGATAACTGATAATTACTGAAGAAATTCTACCCGCCAGATAATACGCGAGAATTAACACAACAGAATCGATACGAACAATAAGATAAGAATTACTTTCAGACCCATTCAAGGTATTGTGTGAATGTGGATGAGGGGAAAGTTAAGATGGAGATAATAGTTAAGCTACATCGTAAAATGTAATTGCTCTACATTGACAAAGTTCAAATATTATGTTATGTTACAAATGGTAAATAGTGTTCACTGTACAGAACAGATTGTCACCTAAAAATATTGATGTACATAATTTGCTAATAGTTGTATTTAACAAAACACCAAAGTCATATTAGCTGTATATATATATATATATATATATATATATATATATATATATATATATATATATATATATATATATATATATATATATATATAAGTGAGTGGATATATGCATGAAAAGAACAAAACATTTCACATAGTGTACATAAAGTGTAATTCTTACTCTAAAATTCATTAGCGTATATGACACAACCGAGAAGGCTAATATTTCATCATACATTTTGTTCGATTCCCTACAAAATGTTGAGAACCCCTGGTTCAGGGTGGGAATAGAAAGACAACATTTAAAAGCTTGAACCCTTGCGATCATGAAATTATTTTATCATGCACTACGATTCTACCACTACTATTACTATTTAGACATTTTAAGACTAGTATATTATTGAGATTCATTCTTTTAACACAATTAAGAATGATTCCAAAACTATTGCACATCATTACGATGCTATCACTAGCATTTCTTGTCAAGATTATTTAACTTTAGCTCGTCCCAAATAGCAATGATCTGCAGAAAATAATATTTTACGTTCTGAGTCCGGTAAATGAGTTTTTATTAGTGCTGTTGACAAAATTCGAATTTTGAAATATTCGAAATTCGAAAAATAAGTTTTATACTTATTCGAAATACGAATTTCGAAGTAAAAATTCGGATTATTTTTCGAATTTTGTAATTCGATAGTTGATGTCGTCATCTATTTATTCGTGTTTTACAATTACATGACTTGTTTAAACTTGCTCTCTAAAATATTTTTTCTGAAATTAATAATAACAAAACAAAGTGCAATAAATGCCAATTAACTTACACTTGAAAATATGTAATTCTAACTTCGTAAATACTCGAAATTAGAATTTTAAATGTATATGAAATTTGAATTTTGTTAAAAATTCGAAATTTCGAATTTAAATTAAAATTCGAAAATCGAATTTCGAATTATTTTCCAACTGAATTTTCGAATTCCATATTTTTCAAAATCAACAGCACTAGTTTTTATAATAATAAGATGCAATTGTATTTTTGTAGTGCCAGTAGTTATCGATAAAAATAAAATACCGAGTTCCTAAAGCTCGAAAAGAAATAGTGAGAGTCATTATTTCTCCTCTCACGTCGTCCTCCTAGTGAATGTGTGTGTGTGTGTGTTACAAACACATTTATAACCTATAAATTAACATCTCTACTTACAATATTACTCCTTCCACTGAACTGCATGGCATAGATCATTTTGAGTTTATTTCGCGGGTAATGCAGCATCGATATGTTAAGTACACTCTGTACCACTTAGCTCAGTAAAAACAAAAAAAGAATAATAATTTATTGAATTTATCTGAAGTGAGTTAGGATGAACTGAGATTTTGACCAAAAAAGTACAGTTAATTATTACACCTCCAGATATTTGTTATTCGCAATCTAAACTAATATTCAGGCACCAAAATTTCAGCCACAAATTATTTATAATCGGTACCCAAAAACATAAAGTCTAGTAGCCTGTTTATCAATAAGAGCAACATATATTTAATTTTGCTATATAAAATATTATTTGAGGTCCATAATTTGAGCATTAAAGCTCTCCCTTTAGTTCCCGAGGTGGATTTAGCCTTCTTTTGTGGGTTTTAGAGATAGCTTGTGCTCATGTGGAATAGGGATTTCAAGTAGGATGAAGACACGAAGGACGAGGAAGGACCTAAAATACCGATGAGGACCAAAAATTTTCTTTGTGCAATTGAACTTAACCTAACACACAAAACTCACGCCCACAAAATTCGGGCCGTTATACTCGTTTTACTAAGGTAAAAAAATTTTTTTTTATACTTTCTGGTAACAGCATTTCATTTTTCTAATGGAGAAAATAAATACTTTTATTTATAGGTATAGAGATTGAAGCATTCAAATTTAAAGGGATTTAATTGCTAAAAAAATGTATTATGTACTGGCTGTCCGGCAACAGGATGCAGATATATTCCTGACGTTATTTTAAACCAAAAAGTGCCAATAAATGTGTAACCTAAAAGTAATCGTTCCAAAGTTATTCTCATTTGAATGTACCCATGTACGTTCAAGCATATAAACAAAAAAAGAAGCCTTTGAAATTAATTAATTAATTAAATTCATTCCGTCACCACGAAAGGCGAGTATGTGCTTAGCTAATCGAGGAGGTCATTTTTACAATAACAAGTAACTACCACACGCAATTTTTGTTTAACTTGAACTTATGTACTTTTTTTTAATGTAAATAACTTTGTAACCATTAATTTTAGGTTACATGTTTATTGTAACTTTTTCACTTAAAATAACATCAGTAACATATACTTATGCTATGTGCATCCTATTGCGGTACATATGTATAATACAAATGTAACTACAATTATCACAATCATTATGAGTATACTTTCATTATCTGTAATTTACTACTACATGTAGCAGTCATCGGACATATTATGAAGAAACGAGTGACTTTATATTTTACTTTTTGTTGGTATTATTATTATTAGTATTAATTAATTATACTAAATTAATAATAATAATAATAATAATAATAATAATAATAATAATAATAATAATAATAATAATAATAATAATAATAATAATAATAATAATAATAATAATAATAATAATAATAATAATAATAATAATAATAATAATAATAATAATAATAATAATAATAATAATAATAATGATAATAACAATAACAATAATAATAATAATAATAATAATAATAATAATAATAACAATAATAGTAATAATAATAATAATAGTAATAATAATAATAATAGTAATAGTAATAATAATAATAATAATAATAATAATAATAATAATATGTATATGTGTATACTACATATGTAGCTCGACAAGAATAAATAATAATATCATTTAATTAGTATTTATAAAAAAAAATCTACCCTCGTTGTTAAAATGGTACTTAACATATTGGTTTCCTTTGCACTAAACAACATCTTAATCACAACTTGACAAGCTGTGGCTTCGATCGTATTGGACACGTCGTGAAGCTAGTAACCACTGAAGCCGGCCTCACACTACTCGCCTTGTGTACTTTTACAAGTATCTACAAGTATTCAAGAGAATGCACAAATGCCGAGTCCGACCTCTTAAATCACTCGTGTACACTTGCAATAATTGTGCTTCCTCGGTAATACTTGGGAATATTTTGCAAACAGTCATTTAATTTCCCGCCAACTTTAAATTTGTCAGTATCATGATGGACAGCCAAACAGGCGACGTACTTCTTGTTAGTGCGGCATATGTTATTTTAAATGGAGGATATATTTTACTAAATTCGTTCCTATTTTTGTGTAGTGGATATTTTGGATTCCATATATAGGGAGTGATCCAGGAGGATCCACGAGTGACGTAGGAGCTTCGGCAAGGATGATAAGCTAGCATTGGCGAATATAATTATCCTTTGACTGGTGTTAAGATTATCGACAACGGATGAGAAACGCCGAATGCCAGTACGAGTGAGCTCGAGCATAGCCAAGTACTAGGAATTTCAATCCTACACACGTCATTGTCAATACTTGCCAGTAGTGTGGGGCCGGCTTAACGATTGATTAATCAAGCACGTGTTGAAGTTAGCTGTTGGAGCTGATAGCTGTCATTTTGTAAAAACAAGTAACCAAAAGTAGAGTGTTTTTCTGCATGTCTGTTGTCTTAATTTGCAGTCGTAAAAAAATTTAGTACTCACGTAACTATTTTTTTTTATATAATCTCGTGACTAAAGCGGCATTTATAAACCTTGTTATACAATATATGGAGGAGGTATTGATAAGTTTTTTGCCTAACATAGAAACAAGTATTTTTTCTGTCAAATTCAGTTTTATTTTTCAGCATAGATTCCTTTTAAGTTAATATACATTTTCAATCGATACTCCAACATCTTTAACCCTAAGTAGTTGGTGTCTTACTCTGCAAAATAAACTTCTTCGGAGATGGTTTATCCCATAATTATAGCGGTGGATCCAAGTATCATCAAAAGTTAAAAATCTATGCAAAAAATCCAGGTTGTTTCACTTAAATCGCTCCAACAGGGCCTTGAAAACGCTCATTCGATTACTTTTTTGGTCCAAAGTGGGCAGTCGCAGCCCCCAACACCCAGTAACCTTTCGCATGATTAAATCTTCAGTAATATATGATAAATTAATTTTTTCGATATGTCTACAGCCTCTACTATCCCTCCAACTTTGATTCGTCAGTCATCCAGTATCATTTGGTGAACTTTTTCTATGCTATCGGTGGTGGTCGCAGTTGGTGGCCATCATTAACCAAGCTGATAGGACCACGTTTACGTTTTGCTACTCATCTTTTCACGGTGGCAAACAGCGTCCAACTCGGCTTTAATTCGCGCAGGTGTATTGCCTTTTAAATGCAAGAATTTAACCACGGCACGATTTTTGATTATTTTCCACACTGAATTCGACTGACAAAAATAACTTTCAAACAAGAATTAAGCATCCAAAATTTCTGAAATTTTCAGAGGTATATCTCAAAGCATAAACAATCGTAGACCAGAATAATATTGAATATTGTATTATTTATGTATGATTATTTTTTGCAATATCCTTTTATTGAACGAATTTTATTATATATTAGGTTTGTTCCTACAGCCAGCCCGGACTGTCATATGTATGTCAGACGCATGCGCATTTTAAAAATATCATTCCAACCGACTGTTGTACAATCCATCGGATTGTTGATATGTTTGTTCCTACAGACTTCGGACGCATACATGAACGCATCCGCGGACTGTCAGATCCATCCACTGGTCTGTGCTATGTACTATTTATCAGCACGTGCACGCAGCGATGAAAATATCAAAGCTTAACTTGTGATTGTTTATCTGCTTTCATAAGTAAACATAATGAATGATTTGGAATTTTAATCTGATCCAGAATCATTGTTATCTGATTCATCTCATGACCTTATCACACTAGAAGTAGTATCTCTGATTTGTCACGCATTATCCATGACTTCGGCTCATATCGCTGACTTGCTTTAGTGTGATAGCTACAAGGAAGTCATAGATCCTGTTTTCAGATGAAATGAAATCGATTTTATTTCCTCTATTTATCGCTGACTTCTCTACTGCGCATGCGCAACTGTCTCTGAAGTACAGGAACGTATCTTTACGGAATAAAATATAACTGCAGAAAACGTCAGAGGTTGACATTTTTTTGTTTGATGATGCGCATAAAATTATTATGCTTGTTCACATTATTTTTCTATCGTTTTCATTCATTTACTTAAAATAATTAGATATGTCAAACAAATTTGAAATATGTTATCATTAAAAAAACCATACCATAACCAACTTCAAGTATGAAAATCCACTAAAAGTCAGAGAAAACGGTTTTTCGAACTTGCTGTGTGATAGATCGAGCTGGTCATACAAAATAAGTCAGCGAAAAAGAGTCAGAGATATGATTGCAGTGTGATAAGGCCTTCATGAAGAAATGGATTTGATATTTGGCCAACCTCGAATAAAAAACAGTAATTATTTAGGTATATAATACGATAAATAATTAATGTTTGTTTTTTGATAATTTATTGACTGATATTTTTTCTGCAGAGGAAACATTAAGTAATTATGATGATGACAAGTCCGTACCAACCATACGAAGTTTCTTACACATGCCTGAATAAGTATATGAACAAAACATGCGCACAAAAGGGTTCATGAATGCGTACACGAACGCATCCAAAAAATCGTGTAGGAACAAACCTGTCGCTTGAAAACCAAAGCGTTTTAATTTGTGATATTTTTTGCAATAAACTTTTTAATTATTATAGGCAGCGAGCAGAGACGTGACTCGAGCGACGTTGAAGTGCTTAAAATTAGCTGATTTGTTTGCGCTTGTTACTTTGACAAGAACAATGTCACTTTGAAAAGACCAATGTTTTGACTTATATTCATTCTGAACTGCTAAAAGTTATTGTTTCAGACAGAAACGGCCGATTTCACCACCGATTCCCCGTTGCGTAGCTAGGAATTTCATAAATTTAAGAACTCTCTAAACTGATACTTTACCTTTTTGGATTTCTCAAAACAAAGCAATGCCCCTCACCTAGGAATTACCTACGTAGGCATCGAAATAGTTACTTTTGTGATAGTATATTTACACATTGAAATAAATGAATAATTTTTATAATTTATGACCTTTGCCAATTGTATTTGTCAACATAGGAAATTATGTGGAGATGAGGTAGGTATACAAAATACTTAAATTTTTAATTAAATATCTTTTACGACTCTAAAATTTGTATTACAGAAATGAAAAATATAAATGAAACAATGAATGAAAATGAACAAGAAGAAAAAATATAAATGGCAAAATATAGAATAAACAATACAGAAACTGAATCCTCTGACTTTAAATAAAAATTTAAAATTATACTACCGGAACGCATATGACACTTGCTTATTTGACATTATTGTAAAAATTATGATTTTAATTATACGTGAATATTAACGTAATTTCCCAAAAAATAAGATGAATAATAACGATATATTTGCATGTATTTACTAATTTTATTTTATATACATATATAAAATGCTGTCATCTAATCAAAAAGAAATCTTTGTCAAAAATTTATTCTTTTCTATCTTGTGCATGTCTATCAAAATATTCAATAAACTTGTACAATTTTCATTTAGAAGTATCAGCTGTCAAATGTTAGGAAATGTCTAGCGATTTGGGCAACGGAAAACAGATACCTAGCTAAGTAATTCATATATCAAGATAGGCAATGTTTAGCGGTTGATGAAAACAAAATTTTGCTAGGTAATGCCTATATGATGCACATCGGGTACATAGGCATTACTTTAAATTTCGCAATAGGTGGTGAAATCGATCATAAAAAACCCAGAATATTAAAAATAGGGAAATAATTAACGAATCTTTTAAAAAATATATTTGATCATTATACACCTTACTATTAAAAATACAGGTTTGACATTTAAAAACACGAATAATCTTCTAAATTACCGTAAAGTGGGGTCACTTTGTAAACGTTCTAGTATATTTTGTTTTATATTGAGTTAAGCGTTCTCTTTTTAAAGAAATAAAAAATATTATCACTTAAAAACATGATAGGCAAATAATATTTCACTTTCTAAAAAAATATTAATTCACAGATTTTGTAAAAAAAAATAATTAGTAGCGTGTCAACTTCACAGAGGCGACTTTGACACATTATTTTTTAACGGAAATTGAAAGTAGCCCCTACATTGATACTTTTAGTGGTTTTTTTTAATAAAAAAATCGTTCTGTAATTCGTTATTAACAATTAAAAGTATTGGGGTGTCTTTGATACAAGAACAAGAAGTATAAATACGTATAAATAAGTATATTTAATGTATAAAAATATCAAATAAATGTAGGCAACATTAGTCGTTATAGGCACATAGTGTAATTATAATTATCATTACATATAAATCAGATACCTACTAAATAAAATAAAAAATAGAAACTATTCCAAAATAATATGTAAAAGAAAATAATACGTATTTTATTTTTCATACACACAACTGGTGCTTCAAATTTGTATAATACTTATTGTTTACCCTTCTCACAAAATATCTCATAATAGGTGAAATCAGAGTGTCCATAAAATTAAGTCAAAGAGGCCCTTTTGGAAAAAATTGTTGTAGTTAACACATACAATGATTTTAAAAAAAGCTAAGTTAGCAATTCGTTATCCTAATAGTCAACCTTTTGACATTGTAAATATTGTTCAAGATTACACTGCACAGTTTCACGTGTACACAAGGAAGTTTCACATACTAGAAAAATAGCAATATTTCTTCTGTTACTTAAATATTTTTTTAAATTAAAAACAATAATACTTACGATTGTTCTTTTTAGATATTTATATATCAACGGGTTAGTGTTACAACTTGATGGACCTATTCAAAAAGACTATGCGATTCATTACAGTAGTGCTACATGGAAAACAAAAGTTTTCCGTAGAAAAATCAAAGCCACCCCGTGAAATCAAAGTAATCCCATTTTACGGTATAGAATGTTCGTTTCAATTATGGAATGATCTTTAACTCAATTTAAAATACATATAAAATGAATGTAATCAGTTTCGTCAAATTGAGCTTTATGCGTTAGATTACCTACCGCTACCGTTATTGTCAGAATTTTTTTAATAGTTATTTGTATCACTAGTCCAGAAACTGAATATTTGCGAGAACGAGTTTATTTTGACAGGCCGAGCTGAAAGCGAGGCCTGCAAATACGAGATCTCGCAAAACAGTTTCTGGACGTGTGATACACAAGATTTTTTGTGCCGAGATCTCCATAAATTCTTTGTATATTTCTCAACACTTTATTCTATTTTACATAACCTAAAAAAAATGAAAATAATTTTTTTACCGGTTTTGCATTGCAAGTTTAAATATAATTACTTACATTTGAGCTTGAAATGCGTAATTGTTTTATATTTGTTGAAAATATATCATACAGACATTAGTTTATATATATATATATATATATATATATATATATATATATATATATATATATATATATATATATATATATATTATATACTTTCGTATATTTTCAATGACAGATAGCGGAAACTCAATTGTATCACGTGAAGTTAGTTGTAGGTTGTAGTTACAAAACAAACAATACAAATTAGTTCTAAAGTTGGAACTTTTAATTAATCTATACGAGATGACAGCAATGACAGCATATTATTATTTTTATGACAAAATTTAGTTATTTAAATTACAATAGTTAAAGATTTAGCCCTAAAATTTGTAAACATTTTGCTAATTCCTGTATTGAAAATAATCTTAAATTGACATATCACCAGACCAGTAACGCCAACTCCTTTTGCTGGCCGAGGTCTGTAATACTAGTCAAATTGGACGGAGATACGAAAAACTTATTTAAGGGAAAAAGTCGCATTTTTCACTATGGCTTAAAAAATTAATAATTATACATTGTTTAAAAATACAATTATAACTGTGAAATTTAATATTATAGACATCAGTTCCTTTTTTATGAAGATCAAACATGTTTTTTAAAGATCATTTATTAAAAGATCATTTACATATTTTAAATATCAAAAATAATTTTTTAAAGATCATTTCCTTATTTAAATATCGGTTAATTGGATGCCTTAAAAATAATAACTTTTTAATAGTTAAAAATATAAAATTAGTCAAAACATTGATCTTGTAAAAATGACATTGTTCCTTGTCAAAGTGACAAGTGCACACAAATCAGCAGATTTCAAGCACTACAAAGTCGCTCGAATCACGTGCCTGCATACAAAACATTTTTATTTTTATATATACACCTCACCTTTGTGCTTTAGGCCATCATTATAGTGATACCAAAAATTGTAAAGCAATACCTTCATGTAAAAACTTTATAAATTATATAACAGGTCAAGGCCATTGATTACAAAAAAATATAATTTTTATTGTTCTTTTATGAAACTATTCAAACCATTAATCGTATTAAAAACAATGTACATTTATTTTGTAGAAAATGATGTATACAAACTTAAAAAGAAGAGAAGCAATAAAATCCGTATTTCTCGTTGAAGTATTTGTAGTAAATATAAACATTCCATCGTTGAAAACAGTGTTAACCTAAATTAATTAAATTCTTGACATTATTTGAGCATTACTGGACGACTTTCGGCATATTTCATGCTTCACTGGTCATTTGCAATCTTCAATCTCACATTGAGCTGTCCATCTCCAATCACAAACTGACCATTCTCTTGTCACAGATTCTTGTTTCACTACATGTATTTAATTGATTTACTTTGTATTGTAGACTGAAAAATTTGATTTTTTCGTAGTTAATTATGCGTTTCTGTTATTAGTAAAGGTAAATATTTTTTGTTAATTGTTGATAGGTATATAAATATAACCTTTTTAAGAATCTTTTCAAAAAATGTTTACCAAAAAGATCTTATGCACATATTCAGGTTTTAAATGCTGGTTATCTTGTTTACACGACCTTTTTTTAAAAGTTAAGTACCTTCTTAAGATCGTCTTAAATTTCTTATTCAAGTCGTAAATTCAGCAAAAAATCTTAACTATTTTAAAAGTATTACAATGGTGCAGTTTTTTTCCTGTTACAATTATTATTGGCACATTTACTTGCGTGCTTGTACACAGATCGAGTAGACCGTTAAATTTTTAGTTTATTCAAACAATTTTCGTCACGGTTTAAAATTTACTTCAGCTTGTAATTATTATGGATGGATTAATTAACAGATTCTACACAGAAAATATTTCACGAAACATGTTTAATCTAATTCCATAAAATATTTTTTTAATATATCAACCTAGTAACTGTAAGACAAATTCATTTTCTTATTTTATTATTATGTTAAATAGCTCATAATTTTACTCTTGTAATATAAATTTTTGGGCTACTTTTTTGTTACAATTTCGCGTAAGACACTCTAATAATAAAATAGTGTAAAACGGCAATTATTTATTTTAATTAATAGACAATTGCTCACTTAAAGAGAAATTACAAATAATACATAATAAAAAATACTAACTTGACAGATAAACCATTAAACATTTGTTAATTTATTTGTTTCAATTCCAATGGCTATCGCTACTTTTTGGATGATTTTCGACATTTTCATATCTAATTTTTGTCGATACAAAGCATACAAAATTAATTTTGCTTATTATTTTGTTCTATAACTTATATTTGAAGCAGTTTACCTAAAATAATTAGGAAAGCAAGAAATTAGGAAAGTATGATGTACATGTAAAGTCCTATCTTCGACACTGCCGATCACCAGGTTACCATCATGTATAGTATCACTTGCTTTTTTATCATGTAAGAAGGATTAAGTTTTGTTAAGTTATTTTAGATTTCTTAACCCTGGTTAGTGCGGCGGGGTGTGATACACCCCAGCTGTCTAGTTTTGTTTATAATTTTTATACGATTCTGGTTTCGTGCTTTCGTGTACCTTTCTGTACCTACTACTTTACCCTTTGTAATCTCGATGTACTCTCAATTTCAAACTGTCACAAAAGTAACATCAAATTATTTTTACGTGGGGTGTGATACACCCCGGCGCACTTATAACGTTACAAAGGGTAAGAATTTTGCACGTTGTTGAAAGTATATTTATTAATTTATTTTGGTCTTTCCAGTTACATATAATAAGTAGCCATGTCATACGATATGGAACAAGCACTTTTGTAGAACTATATGGACGATGGAATAAGTACTGTTGTGCAGCCTGCCATAAATTGCTATGTTTAGAACATGTGGTAATTTTGTGTTATATGGAAGATACTGTAACGTGAGAGGGTACCTACGTCATTTGGTCCGCGAGCCCCCGACCGGCGCGTGCGAACCGACGTCTGTGATAGAAGCGTTTCTGGAAAAATAGGAGGAGCGTAGGTAGGCGATCGATAACGTGGATGCGACGCGTGGCGGCGGGCGACTTGAGCGGGAAGCAGTGTAAATAGAATAGGCGGAGATAAGCTTTTGTATTCAGTATTATAGTGGAGTGGAATGTTCTGGAGAATATTAGAGCTGCTATATAGGCGACGCCGCTCTGCCAATTAGAATCAGTTACATAAATAGACAGTCACCCAATTTAATGTGATATAAATAAATAGCGAAGTTCAATGAATAAATAATCAGTAATATCGTGTAAATAAAAACAGTAGGTTGTTAATTATTTAATAAATAAATAATATTAGTGTTAGTATTTAACTAGTTAATTATATTCTTAGTCTTAAATTAGTATTTAATATTTGTTTAATATTAGTAATCGTCATTGTTACTATCTTTTAATATAATTTTATAGTTTTAGTACCTAACATTTATTTTAATTAACAATAATTCTTTGATTTTTACACTCCACCCAAATAAATAAAAACGTTATAATACGTTTGTACTTTTGCAGAATTAAATGGACGATGGACAAAGTTTTTCATATGTTGAATGAAGAAGTCAGATAGAAAAACCGTCATAAGTATTATATTGAAGATACTGAAAGTAAATGACACTAAAGAGAATATGAGTATTTTAAATAATTGTCATTTCTTGTGAAAACGGAATGTATTAAATGTAGGTTATTGTAAAGAAAGTTTATCTGCTTTGCTTTATAAGTTTTGTGTTTAAATTTGAAATTAAAGCAATCAATCTGTTTTATACATGTCTCTCTTTATTAAGTTTAATCTATTTTGTTATTGATTCCACTAGTTACAGAAAAAAAAACTAATGGGGTGCTGTACACCCTACCGCACTAACTACGCAAAAATTGTCCACTGACTAACGCAGGATTTAGTTTATATTAGGATAAGTTAAGACAAACTAAAACAGGTAAAGTTATTCAGAGTCCTCTTAAAAAAGCTGTTCACAACTTAATACGGCGTGACTAGATACGCCGTACTACAGGCACAACAATATATAACATAAAAAAATGTTTAACGTCCAATGGACTTCCCAATTCAAATATTAACATAGATAAAGTTACTATTTAACTATTTGGTGATAAAAATATCCGTCATAATTTTACACATATTGTAACGTGAGAGGGTAGGTACCTATACGACACTTGGTCCGCGAGCCCCAAGCAAGTGCGTGTGAGCCGACGCCTATGAAAAAAGTTCTAGAGTTTAAAAGTTAGGTAGTATGCGGAGCCTAGGTAGGCGATCGATAACATAATGCAGCGCGTGATAGGCGAGCGACGTGAGGCGGGCAATTGTGTGAGCAAAAGGGAGATAAGCGTAATTACCCGCGCATTATTATATAGTTCGAGACGTGCGAGACTGCTCAAGAAAAATATTAGAACAACTAATAAGCGACGTACTTGTGCGCCGAGAGAAAGTCACATAGAGTGTTAGTCCGTCAAGGACAGTTACATAGATAGCAAGAAGTAAGGAGTCAGCGAGTTAAGTGATACAGCAGTATCGTGGTGAGCGTATGAAGTTTGGTGTCGAGTGGAGTACTCCGGAAGTTATTGGTATACTGGGATAGCTGCGGAAGTAAATACTCGGTAGTTTTGAAGATTGTTGGGAAGCTAGGTATACGGGGACAGTAACAGCGAGTAGAAGTGGATACTCGGCAGTGGAGTTGAAGATTTGTGGCATGCATAGGGTGACCATATATTTCAATGCCTAAACCGGAACGCTACTAAAAAAAAAAAAAAAAAACAGCAAATGCAAATCAGTTACCAAATGCGGTAATACAAAAAGTTTCATTTTCATAGTTCAAACATACATCTTTGTTTGCTTTTATTATATTATAAAATTATGTACAAGTTTCAACAAGATTTGTCTTAATTATTAAAAATTTAGCGACGGTGGTAATGTTCATTCTACTTTTTTCCGAAGATTACAGTATTGACTTGTGTAAAAATAACCTCTCTATTGTTGCAGTCGTCCTCGACAAATAAAGCAACTTAAATAAGTAATTGTTTTGTTATTTTCCAAATATGATATTAATATTACATATACTGAGTTTACATGCAGTTTTGAAACCGTTTTTAAAACGTTTTTAGTTTTGAAAACGCCATGTATACAGTGTTAAAACGGTTTTGAATTATCTCAAACCAAAACTAAAATTCATGGGTTGAACTTGAAAACTAGTTTCAAACCTACTCATGTAAACACTTAAAATTCAGTTTCGATACTACGCATGCGTACAGAGCATAACGTTTCTGTCGCTTTGTGTTACTAACCTTCAAATATACTGACAGTTGTGTATTTTTAGTGCGTAGTGGTACGAAGTATAAAAATAATTGGAATAATAGCAAAACGAAGTATTTGGAGTGAAGAGGATCTGTCACTTACATCAGCTAAATGCGCATGCACCGAAACTGATTTCAAATCAATTTTTAAACTTGTTTTGAAAACTGCATGTAAACAGTTTTGCATAAATTTGACTGAAAACTGGAACCATTTTCAAAACTGCATGTAAACGTAGTAATATTCACATTTTACAATCACCAAACATTAGAAAATATATTTCTTTGGTGAAACATCGTGTAGATATAAACAAAAAAGTTAATAATTTAGTAGAAACCGGGACATTACAAAACCCTGACGGACGCCGGGACAATCTATGAAATCCGGGACTGTTCCGGCCAAACCAGGACGGATGGTCACCCTAGGCATACAGACAGTCGATGATACTAAAGCTGTGGAAGTTAGAACAGTCAGTCCGTCAGAAGGACATTCAGTTAGTTACATAAATAGAGAGTGAGGTGAAAGGAGTGAATTCTGTCCGAGTACCTGTATGTACAGACGCTGTTGAGTCAGTTGAATATACGCTGTGGAGGTCGGTAGGTCGGACAGTTAGACGTGATATAAATAAATAGTGGAAATAAATATTGAGTAATATTGTGTAAATAAATAGTCGTGTTAATTGTTTAAATAAATAAATAATGATTAACTAGTTAATTATACTCGTAGTATTAATTAGTATTTAATATTTCTTTAATCGTCGTAATCGTCATTGTTATTATCTTTTAAGTATTTATTTATCGTTTTAATAAACATCTAATTTAATTAATGATAATTCTTTGATTTTTACACTTTACCCAAATAAATAAAAATGTTACAATTTAATAAAATTAATTGTGATTATGCTGAACGTAATAAAACGCAATGTAATTGTCGTGTGAAAACATGTCATACATATTACGTATCTCTTTAAAAACTGAAACATATTTGGCAAATGTCACTACCATGCTATAAAATGATCGATTTTCAATTCTATTTTACTCTTTTGAGAATTCCTTTGCTAGTGAATAAATTAAATAAGGTTACTCAATTCCAGGTCATACTATGTTGATTCATAGCTTCACATAATCTCACACTTGGCTACACGCAACTTCGTACACGAACGACAGTGTCAGTGTTGGCTTATTAATTACATGTCTTCAGGCTTAGCATTTGATGACTTGTCAAGGTTACGAGGCGTAATCATATTGTAATGAAAAAGAAATTATTTATTTTTCCGTTATTATAATATAATATATAACTGTTTTGCCAAAAAAAATTGGGGTTATCGACAAGCCTAAGATAAATAGAATACAAAAGTAACTATTTTCACACTAATATGTAATAACAATTTGCTTTTTTAAATATATGATAGGTTTCAGGTTCAGTTGAGCTAGATTACAATACAAGGATAAGTCGCTATATCAAACTGCGTAACTTATTCCTTGCATTAGTGGTTTAATGCAAGAAAAACCAATGTCAACATTTTGTAATTTTGGGAATGAGTAATTTAAAATCAACAAGAAACTTTCGGTATTAATAATATACCGAAAAATTCAACTTGATATTCTATATTATTAATGGCGATTACAAATGTCACTAATTCTTTTGCTTGCATTGTCTACAACACTATAGCTTTTTAAAATTACTGATTACTGATTATTATTTCACTATGTATTTTCTTGTTTTATTTCATTTTTATTTTAACAAAATAGAATACTCTTATAAATATAAAGGCCAGTTTTTTTGGTTAAATTATCTGTTAACTTAATTGTCAGTTAAAAGAAAAATACAGCATCGATATTTTAACATAAGTTGTAAAAATTGCAAATATGTACGTCAATTTTTAAATTGCGACAGTTTTTTTTAACTGACCCTTAACAGATAGTTTAACCAGATAAAAATAAGTACCGGGTTTAAATTAAGTAAAATTACTTAGGGTTAATCTCATAATCCCTAGTCAAATTTTTCTGCCTTTGATAACGGCTTAGCAATTCTAGGATTCTTTGTATCAGTTTTTGTAAAAAAAAATTACAATATACTGAAAACGACATAAAATATCGAGATACACCACATTCCACGAAGACTATGATTGTTTATATTTTACTTGAAATATAAAACGTCATGCTTGTATTTAAAATAAATGACTGAGTTTATTTGATTATATGCTTTTTGTTAGGCTATGCCATATATAGTAATATGCAAATGAAATTCTTGTCCTATATAAATTGACGCCATTGAATAAACGCGTTCACATACTCAAAGTCAATGACAAGGTACAAGAAATTGTGTGTCAAGAAACTTGTAATTATAAAATATACTATGTTAGCATCAACAGTAAAACATAGAATTAAATCATACTTTGTTTACATTGTGCGCTGAGAGATGTAATTTATTCTGTACGAGATTCATTTAGATAAGTACAAATTATTAAAAAAATTAGCTCTTTTTCGGTAATCTGCATTTTTATTTAACAGAGTAACAAATTTATAATGCATTTCGCATCTAATTTAACAAATATATATATATATATATATATATATATATATATATATATATATATATATATATATATATATATATATATATATAGGGTGTAAACGAAACAAGGAACGCGATTTTTCTCGGAAGTTATTAGAGATACAAAAAAAAAATACTATGAAATAAAGTTGTAGGAGACTAAAGGGGGCATCCCATTACAGAATAAAATATTTTTTATACGAGTGGTTCTCAAGTTACAACACAAAGTTATATTTGCTTAAATGGGATGGCACATATTTTTTAGGCCTATTCGATACAATATTTTTTTCTGAATCCTAACATAATAAATATATTGAGAAAAATTCAATTAAAATTTAAATAAATTTTATTTTTATAGTTCATGTGTCATAATCTTTTTCGTTACTGTATGTGAAAATAACCAATTATTTTAACATACTGTATGTGCAGGTAGTCTCGTCCTTAATACGTTTCGGTCACGTGCATGTTTATGTGCACGTCGGATGCGTGAAATTCGAAATGAGTTCATAAAAAAGTAAAAAATAATCATGGATTATCGTTTTAGAATGAAGACACTTCATTAAACATTAATATTTTACTCAAAATTCTACTTTAAACATAATTAAAACCGCAATTTTCATATAACCTGTAATCGAAACACTAATTTTATTCTCGAGGCAAAAAAATTTATGCACCGTAGCTGCAAATAAAACAGTTCTTTTACATACTTGTAAGATCATTTCACACTCTACATACATTATTGAATTTGTTCACATTTTTTAACGTTACTCGTAACCAGCAAATCACTTGTTATTCAAACACTATTTTTGTAAAAAAATATTTTAATTAGAGACAGGTTCTATTTATCAGTTTATTATAACACATAAATGGTTTGTGTAAGAAATCTGTTCATATTTTTCTTTTTGGAATTAAATTATTAATTTTATTTCTATGTTCTTAAATTTAAATAATCTAAGAATATTATCCGATATCTGCGGACAAAGCAGATTGACACATCCAGCAATGGGTAATATGCTTGAATTTTTGGATTGAAATTTTTTTTTTATGGCTACATAGAAACATAGCCAGATTCTATCTATCCCGACAATATCTTTTCCAATTCTCAACTATGAGAATG
>OY720458.1:21771363-22011363 GCA_963082715.1 Harpalus rubripes | reverse complement strand
ACAACAACAACAACAACAACAACAACAACAACAACATTTCATCACACTTGGGTATCCTCTCCGACATTCACTTTGTATTAGTTTTGCAATTTCATATAAGAAAATGTACAATCCTTGTAATAGTTATTTGTATCACTAGTCTAGAAACTGCACTTTTGCGGTGTGAGTCTATTTTGAATACAAGCAATCGCATACAGTTTTTTTGTGCCGATTTCTCCACAAATTTATTAAATGAATTTGATTTATTGTCAAAATATTAAATACTACGATTTTTTACGATGGTAACATCAAATTTGAATTTTAAATGACATGGATTTATAAACATAATCTGCAAATCAACATACATTTTTATCGGTTTTGCACTCAATTAATTTAGCTTAAAATGTGTTCATTTAAGTTACACAACAATCCTCAAGTTTGTAAACATTTTGCTAATTGGTGAAGTTCACTAGAACAGTAATACCAATTTGAAACCATAAAAGTTCTTACTTTTTCCGGCCTATGACAGTGGTTTAAAAAGATTATTTAGAGAGACTCGTATGTTAACGCAGTTATACCAAAAAAAATGTTTTTTTTTTGTGTATTCTGAATATGTAAATAGCCAACTATTCGCACGTACTATAATGATTGTAAATGGCCTTATCTAATTATTTCATAGTTTGTCAGCATTGAAAAAGCAACGAGCATACTGAGACTGTCTACGTTCAGAGCATGCGCAAATCTTCTGATGTCAGTTTCATTCTGATATATCTGGGTTAGTGTACCATCTACATGTTCACACCCGCTAGCTATTTCCTTGGAATTAGTTTGCTATGCACAATAATACAATTATCAGATTTGAAATGGCCAACACAATAATTACAAGTAATTATTTAGATTACTGATAGCTCTGGATATTTGATGCACTCCTTGCGAATTCCGTGGTGTAATTAATTCTTACAAATAAATAAATATTATTATTATTATTAATACAAATTACGAAAAACGAAAATCAATAAAGAAAAGTAAATATATCATCACGGCATATTACCCATACCCATTGCTAGGTATACGTGTGCCAATCTGCTTTGTACACAGATTTCGATAATGATTAATGATGATGACATATTCGTACAGTTCGGGCGTTTACTAGGAGTCACCTCACGGGCACTCATTGCTGGCATAGAGAGTGCACCACAAAGGTCATTTTTGGGCGTCGGTCGGGATCGAACCCGGTTCCCAAGATTCGCAACCAGGCACTCAAGCACGCACAAGGGACTTTTAACAAATTTGAAAGTATAGTTTCTATCTAAGCTTTATTCTTACCTTAGACTAAAATAAAATATCCGAATTTTGGAGTTGGTCTAGTAACATATATGTAGGTACCTACTGACTGTGAATTTTTATTTTGTTACATAGAAAATACAATGGTAAATATTAATTGGCGATAATTCCCTCTCTCTCCTAAAAAGTGAATTTTCATTTTTAAGCTGTTTGTAGAGTGCCGTGAAAATTTAGAAAACTGCATTATTTTGCATTCTTTAAGTTGTGTTAATTTGATTCTACATTGATTTTATTATTATTAATAAAATAGATGGTCTTACTATAAATAAAAAAGTTGTATTTGAGTATGTTTGTTTCATATTTCATGGCACTCTGTTAATATTTTGAAGATTCAAATTTTAACTTACCTCTATAATGTAACAGGAATACACTATATCAATAAATTCTAAATATTTCTAGTATTTACAATTTTATACCTACACCTGGTGTATGTTACTGGACACATCCAATTTTAGGATATTCTAATTTAGCCTACTTTGCCTATGGTAAACACAATACTCTAGGACCTAATCTATTTCCTTAAGATAAATTAAATTAAGTAGATTTCATTAGATTATTTTTTATTATTATTTAAAAACAGTAAATACAAATCTAATATTATAACAAAAGTATTTTTGGAAAATGTATTTTCTTTGTGCAGAATTGGATGAAATCAAAAATAAGTAATGTTTAATAAAATTATTATAATTAAATTAATAGTAAAGCGTGAAAAGTAATAGTGATAATGCTGATGAAGGTTTTTTCTTTATTTTATGACTAACTAAGAAGAAAAGGAAAGATATACAAAATTTAAAAAGCGTTATATTAAATATATGTGTATCTTTGTTTAACTCTTTATAAAAAGAAAAACGTAAACAATTTGTCTTGCAACAATCTACAACCGGGTTTAAATTTTTATGCGGTAATTTTCTTATAAGCAGCGAAACAAATTCATATAAAATGCATTAAAATAAATATTTTACGAGTGAAATATTTGTTTTTTCGGTCATATAAATTTTATGCTTATTAGAAACAGTACAAATAAAAATATTTACTTTTGTTCTGAATATTTAAGAGCGTTCTACTGATATGCATGCAATTCTAGAAAGATTAATTTATTCTACTTTATCGGAACCTATCGGAAACTGTGTTAGGAATTGCGATACATATATTTATTTGAAAATCAATAAATTTCTTGACGAAAGCAGCTTAGCCTAGCTATTTAAAAAGCTATTCGGTTTTAATGCATGTATTTAATCGAAAACATTTCTTATCTTCTTGAATAATAATTTCATCATTTAGTAATTACGACTCGGCCGGCAGTATCTTCTTTAATTAATCGTACAATCGTTGATTCGAACATCTTAAATGTGCTCGGTATTTTCTCTTATATTGTACCCTAACATCTTTAATTTTCTCTTTTTATGAACGAGATAAACATCGAATTCTTATGCTTTTGGGTTATGACGGTGATAAAAATAAAAATTTAAACGGAAATATTGTTTTAAAATTAAATGCGCTTCTTTACTGGCACTACTTTCAAAATAAATAAATACTCGGTAAAACTAAAAATACTAGTCTACCCGTGTATAGGTACCAAGTGAATATTAAATTTCTCAAATAATATTTCCTTCGTAATATAAAGTATTATAATCGGTTGCAGTTTTAACGACCCTAGTTCAAATTCAACCGGTGTTAATTATATATCGTATAAAAATAACATTTATATGCGTTCCCCACAAATTATGAACATCGTTGGATGAAGCTTTGTAAAAGTCCTTTGATGTAAAAATATTTCACCAACCATAAAAATTCCGATAATATATTTATTTATTGTCTGGCTCAAAGTATTAAAACCTAGTTTTGTCGCAGAATTATAGAAACGTGATCAAACGCTAATCTCTGGGTTTGCGACTCAGTCTCGTTGTTTATGTTTTAACTAAAAAAAAAACATGCTACACTAGCTTTTATACACCAAACAAAATCAATCAAAATTTAGTACAATTGTGCAGTACATCCAATAAAGAAATGGACAAATATTTGATTATCAAATGAGTACACTGGTTACTGGTTTTGAAACAAATTTTGTGTACTGAGAAGAGTTGAATAATTTGTATATGTACTTCCATGATGCACCTAAAAATTATTTATTTTCAAGTAATCGATTGAAGCTACAACTGTATATTATATTCTTATGAATTATTGATGTATCATTAAAAATGTAAATTTAACTATATTATATATTAAGTTCAATTTAAAAAACTCCAGATATTGCTCCAAACGTCTTGAAGATATTTTAACAGAACGTCGAATGCGACACATCCTTCACCTTCCAGGCCAACATCATCAGAAAATTGCTATGGAATGGAAATCCTACAGAGGAAAACGGAACCGGAGAAGACCGTAACTGACTTGGCGTAAAACATTCAACCAAGATCTACGAGTTCTTGAAATTACACGGTAAAACGACGTAGACATCGCTGCGGACAGGGCATTTTGGAGGTCTCTTGCTGCGCAATGTGCTGAAAAGCACAGGAGGAACGAAGTCTACTCGTTTGTAGCTAAGTTCTTAACTTTGAATGCAAATATCTCGAGAACGAAGGGAAATATCGACCTGCAGTTTAACTTGGAATGTACGCATTAAAAATTTACCTATTCCATAAATTTTTGGATATAATTTTTTCGGCCTATTTTTTGCCTTCTCTTTGTATCTGTATATATATACAGGCTGTTCATTTTAATGGACCATCATTGCTATCTCAAGATCTATAAGAGCTAATGAGCAAATAAAAAATATATGATCTCATTTAAAATTTAAAAGTTAACTCCCGTATTTTGAGAACCACTGGTCCAAAAAAATACTTTTTCTTTTCTTTAAATTTGTCTTGTGAAATAGAAATTGTTTGCCCATTTAACCGTCTTTGTAACTCTTATAGTTCTCGAGATAGCAATGGTGGCCCAATTGATATGAACACCCTGTATATACACCAATTTTCATTTAAAAAATCCACTGATACATTTTTAATTAAAGATTATTGCAAATGATCAAAATTTAGAATTTTTGCGATTTTGAGCCATATTCCAGATTTGTTTATAGAAAGGGAACCAGTTGAGTAAAAAAATTGAAACTTGGTATTTTATGTAAAATTTTCCGTAGATTCGAATGGAAAAGTTGCTGTACTAGTATTTCCACTCATTTTTAGCTTACGGTTGTTTATAAGGAAAAGGACGACCAAAGTTTGAAGGCTCGAGAATGAAAAAAGATATTGCGATGCGGTTTAAAAATTTGGTATGTACGCACCGCGATGAAGTATATACAAAACTCAAAATGTTTGATCCGACCTATTTTTGTGTGTAGGCCCTAAAACATTCAGAAATAGAAAATAGGGATAATACATATAATTATGTATTGTTACTACTTCGTATACTGAAGGTATCGCGTTGTCTATTGGGCACGTCATATACTGTTTCTCCTTGTCTTCTACTATTCACGTGATTAAAAGCCTGGTTCAATACACAACTTTATACTTTTGTTATCCAAAATTTAAATTTATTTATTTTAAAAATTGTACTATTACGTATTAATTAATAATAATGTTATTTCCCTTGATTCGTTTATTAATTACTGTGACTGTAAGTGTAACCGATAATCGACAATTTTTGAGCTGTTTGTATCTGACTTGAATACGGCAGCAGCCATATGTTCTCTTTGTTCTCCATAGGCGGGTAACGAAATATGCAGCAAATCTTTAAAGAATTTTAACTCAAAATCTAAAAGACTTAGAAAAAAAAGTTATTAAGAAATATTGTTGCTCTCATCGAGTTACATTACTGGTTAAATTTAATGCACTTATTTCATTTACAATATATATATATATATATATATATATATATATATATATATATATATATATATATATATATATATATGCATAGAAGTTTTATTTTTTATATTTTTTAATAATAATTTGTATAAATAAATATTTTTATAAGGCAATTTTATTTTCATATATTTAGGCGTTGTTCTCAAATTTTGGAAAATATGCGGTAAAATTGTAAGCTTTCTTCAATTTTAACTGACTCAAGAAAAGTTTGTATGGAATTAGACCCGTATTAGGCATTATATAGAAACAGGTTCGTAGAAAACATATTTAAGCAAAATTTGCACTGGAAGATATAGTGGTGCTCTTCAGAGGATATTTTATTTTGGTCTCCACAGACCACACCCGATCGCAAGTGTTTCAGCAAGGGCACCCGACAGACGAAGGGTTAAGAGTTGGGCGTTCTAATAAACGGTTGGACTAGTTTTCAAAAGATTTGTGTGTTGTAAACGGTTGATTTGTTAAAAAAAAGCATCTTTCAAAATTTAACAAAAATAAAATATACATTTACGTGCATGGAAGTCGACTTTGCAGTTTTGAATCTAATTATTTTCCTTTTTTTTCGAAACTACGCGTCAGATTAAAATAAAACTTATGCTGTTTGCAAGATCATTTAATACGTTTTAACATGAGTGTAAGTTAATTAGAATTTCTTTATTCCTTTCGTGTTCTCAAACAAAAGTTCTAAAATGAAATGCATGAAACAAATTAACTTTAAGAATAACTTATAAACTGATACAACACTGAATTATGAATTATGTGCAAATTAACGCAAAGGAAATAACTGCAATCTGTCAAAACTATTTGACTATGTTATACTCAACATAGCAACCACCACAGCAATCACGTAAATATACGCTGTTCTATGCACGTAAGTATATTGCATTGCAATGTATCCCTTTTGGATTTAAATTTTTCATTTATCGAAATCACTGGCAAAAAGCAATACTGATATATTTATTTATTGTATCTTCTTCTTAATCTACTCGTAGTTACGAAATATGTCTCCATAATTAATCTATATCCGGTTGCAGTCCTAAAACTTTTCCCAAGGCGGATGCAGGCATTTTTGTTGTGTATTACTTGTAGAATGACGCAAACGTTATACTGTGTATAACTTTCACTTATCAAATGACACCTTGGTACCCATATACATACGTATATGCCATGTAAACATATTCATGTATGTGACGAGAAAGTGAACTCTTTATGACACACCGTAATTGTTTCAAAATGGGTCTCCCGGATACTATGCAAAACAGCTATCTGCTCCCACGACGGAGGTAGAGGAAATTCGGTTTCCGAGAATTTGAATACAAAACTGATAGAATACAATTCATTACACTAAAAAAAGAATAGAAAATAGATTGCATTCTAATTTTCATGGTATACATTTTCAAATATTTGAAAGAGAATATCGCACATTACTCTTCATATCGTGGTACATTCTCCACAATATTTTTCAATGCCCGTAGGACGATATTATGAAAATAAAACGAACAGAATAATATTTACTACATTCAAGAAAGCAAAATATATTAATTATTAGGGTACATATTTTCAAAAGTTTTTAAATAATCTCGCGTAACTGTATTCTGTATAGGGCAATCAAAATTTTACTCTTGGAATTATTTTATTCCTCGGAATAATTCTTAGAAATTTTTTCAACCACGATTTGTGGGAAATATATCGAGTATTTTTTTCTAAAAATTTTATCCTACACATTAATCAAGATAAATATTTTGATGTAGGCATACTAAATAAACGTTCATTAAAATTTGGATTCATATTTTTGTTGGAATTTTTTTCTGTTTAAGATTCCGGATCCGGCATTTATTCCAAAACTTTCGATTTCTAAAATTTACTCATTAGGTAGGTTTATAATACAATATGGGTACAGCGCTGATTTGTAAAAAAATACTTTTGCTGGTTTTGTTTGAACCCTGTCGAAATTCTGCTTGACGAAAGGAAAACACAAATCTTCTAAGCCAGATCAACCTATAAGATGATAAATAGTTATGGGAAAATTAAGAAAACATAGATAGTTTCTAGTAAAGTTTTTATTTTTTAAAATAGTAAAGTTTATTTAGTCGTTATCAAAGCCAGAGGTGATATTTTCGAAGAATCAAAAATCCTCAATTTTCATCTATATTTAATAATTTGATTTACAGTTTCATTGTGTATTAATATTGCCTTTATTTAATTATTAGTTTCATTTCCATATTATTAAATTTAATTAATTCAACAATTTCTCTTCTATTTTTGGATTGAAATAACTTGAATAAAATGTCTACTTCTCTTATCGCTAGATAAAAGGAGCATGTTTAATAACTTTAATTTATGAAATTCTTTAAAATTAAATATCAGTAAAATCGTATATTTCTGCTTCTCACCGTAGCGGATTTGCACAAAGTGCTATTTTGAAAATGTCTGTAGTACCTATCAAATCGAAGTAAAGTTGTTTTTATTTTCACTAAGTAAATATTTTTATTTCATTTCTAAACGAGGAAATAAAATTCTGCAGGAATTTCAAACAATTTATGAATATAAAATTAATTCAAATAGTTATTTATGCAACAAGTGTGTAAAGTAGTACTTTTTTGGTCGAGTGCGATGAATTGAAATTGTAGCACGAGACAAAAATACTATTTTACACACGTGTTGCATACAACATTTTTCCTACAACCGAAATGGTATTGATGTTTCTCATAATACTGGGTGTACAGGCATCCAGCATCTTCAAATACTCTTAGTACTGTTTCCCATAAAACTGTACAAAATGTAACTTAAACACTTGGAAGAATCTCAGACAGACGATGATTAATCTTTTATAATGTACAAATTGTACATTTAATATTATTATTAAAAATTAGGTTAGGTTAGAATACATGCCAAAAAATGTTCTTAAAAATTAGATTAGTACTCAATCCGTTGAAAAAAATATTAGATTTGTTTCATTTACAGTGTATATTCATATTTTTTAATAAATTTTATTACTTTCATTATTATTTACTACCTAATCATATACTTGACAGGAATATTAATCGAATTTTAATGTTGCCTATAGCAACGCTTATTTACTTTCCAAGCACTAGTGCTTGAAAAGTGACACTTTACCCACTGTAATGAGTGCGTGAAAAGTACTTTTCTCGCACGGTTGTAGGAACAAATCATTTTTCTTAGTTAATATTAATACAATGTTCTATTTTAATAAATTAAATATTAATTTGGATTTTAAAATTTGTAGCTGATTTTTCTGCTTTCCCGTAATTATCATTATTATTATATTATCAAGTGTTATTGATTATATGTCAAACAAATTTTGATTTGAATGTACAATTCACTTTTATTGCATTGTAATTAACTTTTTCTATATTATCCTATTATTAATATAAACAAATATATGTTTTATTATTAAGTACTGTATTAAAATACATAATAAATCAATGATTAATAATTTTATGTTAAAATTAATAACAAAGTTGTTATTCATAATATGTACAAATCTGCTAACAAAGTTAATTAATCCCGAAAATAATTTGTAATTTAATTATGTCATTTAACACGTGCGTGCTCCAATTAAAATAATCAACTCATTAACTTCGCTTCATTAAATTTTAACAAAACAATTATCAAAATTAAACAGTTCGCGTATGCTGAACAATTATAATATTTGGCCAAATAGTAGCATTATTTGGTTGGCAAAATAATGTTAGTTAGTTTGTAACACTGACACTATTACACTAATTAGTACGGTGTCATTCGATAATTTTGAGTTAATTAACAATCAGAGCAAGAAAATATATAATTCTGAAGTAATTCAGTGGTGTGCGTGGAGCTACATATAATTTCATTTAATCGTCTTTAAATAGCTCATATACTGACCGAAGATTCTTAACAGACCGTATAAAGTTTACAGTGCTTTTATTGAACGTTTAAAATACTTTATAAAACACTTCTATTAACACATAAAACTACGTATACACTACATTTCTTCATCATTAATACGTACTAAAATTCAAATTTTATTCCTATTACTTTCTTTTTGATTATAGCATTCTCTTTTTTATCCATTTCTTTAATTAAATTTTTATACATATGTACATAGGTATACTTTTTATAATATACAGGTTGTTATGTAAGTAACATGCCATACCACTTAATAAACAAGATTGCAATGCAATAATTTCTTTTCTAATGTACTTGTTACAATTGTAATAGCATTTCAAGTTGGACCAATAAGATTGAATAAAGAATTATTTAAAAATCCCAGTAGTTTAAGTGAAAACAACAACACTTGTCATTTTTGAAGATTTGAAGTCAGAGGCCGGACATGCATAAGACACTTGTTATTAATAGCGAATGTTTTGGCTCACTTCTCCGTAAACCAAATGCATGTCGGTGTATTTTTGATTAGTGAAAGTAACAGGCATGACTAAATATCTACATACTACGCCACTTTTTGCAAATTCAACCAACAAATATTGTTTTTTGGAGCAACTTGAATTTTAGATTTTAATTTTAAGAAGCTGGTTTGTAATTGGTCGGCTTTACAGTTCTACACCTTTTACAACTTGATAGATGATGCAGAATATATTTCAAATTATAACTTCTTTCAATTCTCTTTATCATACCATAAACTATGGCACGTAACTTACAAAACACCCTGTACAGACCATAACATATACTAAAAAATAATATTCATATTTTATTTTTTATTTTGTTACAGATAATGTGAAAATAATCGCTATTTTGACTGAAAATAGATCTAGAAAGAATCCATAGACTAAAGAAGGTAAATTACATTTACTATACTAAAAACTCTACGATAATGGAAAAAATGTATACATTATAATAACTTCATCAACAATCATGTAAACTAGCGAATCCTTAGAACATGCAATAGAAACATGAGGGAAAAATGAACAAAACGGAAATAAAATAACTCAGCAAGATTACAAGAAAAATAAAATGGGACAGGGAAAGAAATGACAACATAAGGATGACGAGAAACCAAGAACTAGATATACGAATTACATTTTAATAAAATAGTAGAAAATACTAAAAATAATTCACTAAATTAATAAATAATAATATATCATCACGGCATATTACCCATTATTACTGGATGTGCCAATCTGCTTGGTACCACCTGGTACGCAGATATCGGTAATGCTGATAACATGTTCGTACCGTGCGTGCGTTTACCAGGCGTCACCTCACGGGCATTCATTACTGCGTGAAAAGTACACTAAATTAATAAAAATAAAAAATATTTCTTAATAATAACCAGGATAGAATAAAAACAATTGGGCATGGTCTGGTACGGACACATAATGAAGATGGATGAGAACAACCTAGTAAGAAAAGTAGAAAGTGGCAGCTGGAGTCGGAGGTTATAAACAGAAAAAGGGGAAGAGGAAAACCACGAAAAACATGGGAAAGAAGAAGAGGTAAAAAGCTGGAAGAAATGAAAAGTATGGTAAAGGACAAAAAGAAGTAGCGGGAATGGATGAAAAATTAACCAAGTCAAAATATTTTAATGTTAATTAGTTACGCAGTTCGAATTTTAACTGTACAAATCAGCTAAGTCTGGATATTTATGATATACCATATCTAAAACAATGGGCTTGGCTTGTCTCATACATTGTTTTCATACAAATATTTTATATTATACATTTTTGCTACTTAAATCCCTTTGAACTTGAATAACAATATTTCTGCCAGCCTTAAATGGGTATTACAAATAATTGTTTTACCTCATATTCATATAACGCGCTTTGATTTAAATAAATTCACTCTACTTTTTGTTATTAATAGTTTAAGTAGTAAGTAGTAATATCTCTCTCTCTCTTGTCATAAGGATATCTCAAAAACTTTAATATTTCTTTGCTTATATGTATATACTCTATATGAACAGTGATATTACTCAAAAATACATTGGCAAGTGCTTTTATGGAGCACACTCCTCCTAAAAATATAATGTAAAAGCACGCTTCATAAAAGCGCTTTTATTATAAAAGTGCGTTCGTAATACGGGCCATTATGATTATGGCAGTTATGTATTTACAATAGTAAATATTTTTATTGTTACAATTCTGTATACATTAAAAAATACAGAATAAATGATGAATGTTAAAATGTTGTTGACAAATTTCAAATATTTTCAAACTTGTAAATAAAATAGAACTCTTCGCTAATAATAATGATTATGTTTAGCGCGTTTTGAAACCATTTCTCCGCATCATCTTCACCTTATGTATGTAGCATATAGCATCAACAACGACATCTGGTAGAAAGATAGCCGGCAGGTGTAACATTAACCTATTACGTGCAATTTCTATCACGTATACGCTCTGAAATCTGGCCTCACGTTATATGCCGAGTAAATCGGTTAGTTTCCATACACTTTATCATCATTTCAAGTTTGAGGTTAGCGAAAAGTCAAACGTATTGTTTTCTCTTCACTTTAATCGCTGTATACGTGATGTTTGATCGCGAGATTTGAGATTTGAAAAGGACTTACCTTCAACGGACTGGTTCCGATAACCTGCAACAAAAAAGGATTTAAATTAATATAAGGTTTTTGTATATGTACATTTTTACTTAAGTACCCAAATAAATACAAACGCGGTATTTGGTACTTGTACTTAAGTAGGTACTTCCAAAAAACTGCCTACTTGATTTTCAAATACTGCATCTAAAATACTTGTACTTAGTACTTAAAATGGTACTTGAGACTTTAGTACCAATAAAAACTACTTATGTCTTTTCAGGATACCTACTTAAATACTTTTTTTGTAGATGCAGGCGTTTCAAATTCTGTCAGGATTTTACATTACTCATCTAGCAACCCAAGGAATTTTAAAATATCTGAACTGACAGAAAGAATAATTAATGTTTGACAGTTAATAATGGAAATACTCACAGTCCAACAATGCATAGAAATTATTCAGCGATATTATGAACATTTGCGTTCTGTAATTTGTAATTTCGACCAAAAAATCATTTTTATCAACGTGGCTCATTTTTGACTGAACAGTTTTGTGAACAGGGCCGTATATGGACTGAAAACAATTCTCAAAAAAAAACCATGAGGTACTCATGGAAGTCAGAAAAAGTCATCGTTTGGTGCGGACTGTGAGATGGAGGCACTATCGGCTCTTATTTTTTTAGAAGACCGAGCGTTGACCGCCAATGGAGAGAGGTGCAGAGCAATCATAAATAATTTTTTGTAGCCTTTTTTGCTTGATATGGATCTCTAATACAATTGTTTTCAACAAGTCTGCGCTATGTACATATGTGTCGAAATAATCGTTTTTAGTAGGAAAAATTCCCTGGACGCCTAATTTTGCAAAACGACAAGATGAATCGGCTGCCATGACCGTGTGATTTAACAGCTCTGGATTTTTTGTCAGGTCTTATTTGAAGTCACTCGTGTACGCCAGTAGGCCAATGACAATTTATGAGCTGAAGAAGACCATACGACGCAAAATAGCCGATGTGGAGTCGTGCCAAAATGTGACTGAGCCGTCAGACGCAACCGAGGTGGTTAACTAATTGAAAATGAAAACCCCTTTGCTTGTATCTACCCTCAATGTAAGTAGTTTTTTCATTAAACAAATTATACCAAACTAACAAAAATACTACATTATTACAAAATTATAAATATGATGTGTAGACTTTTGCTTCCCTTTGGACAATGATTTAAGAGATAAAGTTCTTTTGGCCTTTTTGGGAAGACTTTTATCTTTACATTTTTGGACGTTTCGAAGGCCCAATGGCCTTTATCTTCAGCAATCTTTTACAATAAATCCTTTTAAAAAAAAATTACTATATTTTTGTGTACGAAAAGGTTATCTTATTCAGTTACATATAATAATAATAAACACTCACCTAATTTTTATTTTCACTGGTCATGTATTTACATTAAATTATGCCTTTTTTATTGGACATATTTGTCTACGAAGCTTTATCATTACTACTAGCAATAAGATCAACTCAGTGAACACCTCCATTCTATAACTTATTCCCCTTTTTTTCAAAATAAGTTATAGAATAGAGGTGTTCACTGAGTTTATCTTATTATTGCTAGGAGTAATGACAGAGACCTGTGAAAAAATAGGTCAGTGTTTATTATTTTTATATATAACTGACTAAGATAACCTTTTCGTAAACAAAAATGTATCATTTTAAAAAAAAAACAATAACAAATTGCTAAAGTTGAAGGCCATTGGGCCTTCGAAACGTCCAAAAATGTACAGAAGTAATATCAAAAATAAAAATCTTCCCAAAAAGGCCGAAAAATTATAATTACATAATTTATATGTCAATATAAGGGCCTTGCGAAAAATTGTATTTAAATTCTTGCTTTAATTAATTATCAAATTTTGAGTACTCTTAAGAAATACATACGTTTAATAATTACAGTACTTAGTACTTAAGTTTAAGTATTTGGGCTCTGGTTGCTTTATATAAATATACAGTGCTGTCCAAAAATATGGGTACATCGTAGCGTGTAGCCAGATTATAAAATCTGTCTCTTTATAAAACGCGTAATCGTTTTTTAAAACGCGGCAAAATTCTCAATCCTTCATTTTACAACCTGGCTAGACGCTTTATAAAACAAAGAACAGTTTACGGCCATATTGTAATAATAACTATTTCAATATTTTCTCTTACAATTTGTATAAATACACCTCAACATAACCTAATTTAACACACAGCAATACGTTTGGAAAAACACGGGCAGAATTTTGTGCGTTACGTTAGGTCATTGTTGTCCTATTTAGGTAAATATACAAGCTATTAAGCTGTTCGTCGTTCTATAAAACGTTTCAAAGAAAGACGGATTTTACAATCTGGCCACGACTTTTACATGTACACCAATTTCGGAAAAATATGAGAGGAACAATTTGACTACATTGATTCTTATAAATCAGCATGTGTCCCCATATTTTTAGATGGTAATGTACGTATGTATAGTACTTCATTTACTATAAAAGATGTTTTAAGAATTTAAGACATCTTTAAGATATTGATATTATCTTTTTATCTGTAGATCTTACTACGGAAGAAATGCAGTACTCGTACTACCTTGGCCGTAGTAGAGATACCCTTGACCTTTGAAAGTTTCACTTATGGATGTGTAGGAGTTAATCCCACACTTAACTGGGATACGTGTTTATTTATTAGTGAAAATTATGTGTCAATATTAATCCTATTATTAATTATTCGCTTATTAAGTACATTTTTTATTATAAAATTAATATACTACCAAGGTTTGTTCGACAATGACAGCATTGTTTTGACACATAACCTAACCTAACGCAAAAAAAACTCACCCGAAAAGTTCGGGGCGTTGTACTTGTTTTTAAGTAAGTGTTATTTTTGGTATTTTTTATTATACCAGGTTTGTTTTAGTAAGTATAAGTCGAAATTATCAAAAATATATACTCAAAAATTATGATGATTACCGTTTTTGCTATCTAAAATTTCGGAACTATGGAGTCTTCCATAATAGTAACAAATTATAAAATTGGTCTTTTTTTATTAAGAGTAGACCTTAAAATTTTATTTAGAATATTCGAGTTTTTAATGTCTAAAATTGCATATTATCCATGTGTGTTTCCAATTATTGACCTAGTTATTTTAAATATACTTACAGATTTTTATAAGTATTGAAATAAATCAATTTATCTCCAGTTATTATTAGGGAACTACAATGTTTGGGATTTATACCTACGCCATAGAATAATTTTAAAAAATTACGTCTTAACAAATAACAATAAAGTCTTTATAGAACTATAAATCGCTACCAATTCTGGTGAATTATTTCAGGAATGATCAATTTACTAAATAGATAAGTTGAACTATTCGAAATCTAATGAAGTGAATAATTCAAACTCATGATGATATTTTGATATCAACTCCTGTAATCTAATTTTCATTACCGAGCTATTCAACAATAAAAAGAAATCATAATGACCAATGAAGATTTGTAATTAGGGTGCAATGTATTAAGTTATCATCATGACAAGCATATACGTACACTTCATAACCAGCAGGACTCCAACTGAAAACAAGCGCATGACAGAAAAATAAATCGGTGTTAAGGTACATAAATAACGCACAACTATGACTACATTAAGTCATTTTTTACGGATGCGCATAACGCATAATTGACTATTTTGAAATGAGAATAATTTAAATGAGCACCAACTTTTTCCGACAATTTTATTATTGGTTACTAATGAGCACCCTTTGAGTCTTAATGCGTCGTATAATAACTTCCAGACAAATGTTGAAGATGTCTAGTCGAAAATATATGCATTATGAATACGTTCAGCCTTTGTCTCAGTCAGATTGTAATCCTCAAGTCAAAACCAAAATACATTATTTTTCTCCAAAATACTCGGAATTCTTTACGCGCTGAATCCAAATTTTCAAACCGCAGGTCGATATCTCTTATCATTCTATCTAGAAATACAATGTCTTCAAAAAAATTCCTAACTCGGAGTAGGCTATTTACATGCGAAAAATATCCTAATTTCGTGCATAAAGGTTGTACAGAGTGATCCAGAATGATTGAAGGTTCCGCTTCGTTCTGATTTTTTGTTTGTCGCATCGTTGTGATAGTGAAATACCATTGACAGATTGCATTGGCGTACATATTTCCACTCATTTTCATCATTCCTCGCAGTAAGAAAATATACTTCCAAAATAAACTTGTCATGTTCTTCCATAAACAATCATTCTTACGTAATGCTTTGAATAAATTTCAATTTAATTATAAAGGTAAAAACATACTGTATGTCAAAAAATTCAAATACATAACGCTGCTGACTTTTCTAAATGTCGGTAATAGAGGAAACATAATTTGACATTGCTGGTAAATTGATACTATTTTTTTCCGTGAAAGATAATTTTGATCATAATCAGAACTTTTTCAAGTCACGTGACATCAATCATTCTGGATCACTCTGTATATTGTAATGCTCAAATATTGAGTCTCACATAATATTTTTCATAGGACAACTAAATAAAATAGGCTACCAGACCGTAGTTTTCCCGATTCCGATTATTAATATTTCGAATTAGCAATGACACAAAAGTTACCCCAGTGCACTCTCCACGCCAGCAATCAGTGCCCATGAAATGACGCTTGGTAAACACCCACACGGTACGAATATGTAATCATCATTACCGATTTCTTTGCATAAAGTATATTGGCACGCCCAGCAATGGATGATATGCTGTGATGATATATTTATATTTAATCATTCGAGGCTGAAGTTTTGATGCCCGAATATAAGTTTGGGTGGCGAAGAACTAATACATGGAGATTAAATAAATATGATTTTAGTGTCCGGTTAAACACAACTCTTTGGACATGTGGACAGGGACGGACTGGCTCTTTGTGTAGTTTACTGTAGTTCGAATTCTTTCGAATTATGGAGATATTCAATTTATTTTTTAATAAATAACTTTAATATATTCAGAGTTTTATTTATTATTTATGTCTATGGCCCGGTTTAATAAAACAAATTAATCTATGATTAAATTTTACTTCCAAAGTACTTAAATTTAAGCTTTTATTTCTCTTTCATTAGGTTTGTTCGTTTCGCACCCTTGCGTCTACGGTTTACTGCCGCGACCATATACTTTGTATGGAGGCTCAGGGGCGTAAACTACGTGGGTGCACGGACGCACGCGCACCCACTGAAAGTAAAAGTGTGGGTGCGCAGCACCCGCAGTAGGGACATATGATTCTGAACCAATTTTTAAAAATATAGATCGAAAGCTTTGTTTTCGATATTTGTATCTACTTTCACTGAACGAATCGATCTTTTTTTTTATTAAAAATCGTTAAAATATAATTTTGTATCATTTCTTCGCGTGGTACGGTTATAATCTAGACTTTGGATTTACTTTTGAGTTGACTATTTTACTTCTTCCTGTCGTTCTCTGGTCTATGGTATGTGGCAATTTGTCATGTTTGTGTTGTATTATCTGAATTATTAATAAATTAAACCATTTTAATTTACAACGTTGCCTTTTTATAACAAACATCTCAATATAACTGAAATTCAATTTTATAAGTAATCGATTTATTGCAGATCGATATTTTGCATCTAGATCTGATGGTAGATCGATATTAAACGTTTCGATTCATATCGATTCGCTAGATTGATATTTTCTTGATTTTTACCCATCCCTAACCCACTGTAATTTTGCCCTAACAGTTTAATTATATTTCATATATTGTAATAATATGTCGGTCGATTAAAAAAAAGTTATGTACTAATCATGGCACCTAAATTACATAGAATAGTATGTATCACTAATAATAACAAAAAATATCATCTGGAGAGATGACTTATGTCTATATGGATTATTATACCAAAATTTCTTTCAAATCGGACAAAGCGTTCTATTATAAACAAAATTATTTTTTAAAAAGAACTTTGAAGCAGAATACTTGCTAAATGATACACATTTAATATGTGCATAATAAATTAATTATGCCATTATTTTACTGTGCATTTATAAAAAATTATTTATTTAAAATAAAAATAGTGCATCCACAGCCAAAAATAAAAGTTTACGACTCTGTGGAGGCGGCAGTAAGCCGTAGACGCAAAGTAGCGAAACGAACAGACCTATTGATAAGTTCACATGCGAAATTGATTCTATTACTCGTGTTTATAAGTTCTTGTTTTTTGTTTACAAATGCCGTAAACTGTAAAGAAACACCACCTTCTTCTTCCCAGTCACTATCATCTTCTGATCAACTTAGATCACGACTTTTTAATCAGCTTGACTGATACTTGAGCCCTGCATTCAGCTATTGCAAAAACAATATCTTTTAACGGAATATTTTTGAGATATTGAGTAATGTCATTATTTTCTTGAGTTAGGACCTTTCAAAGCATTTATTTACAGATTTTCACGTTTTGCTTTACGTTTTGATTCATATGTTGGCTAAATCTGTGATATTTGGTAGTAAAAATATAAGCCAGTAATATGGTTATCGTCACACTAAAGTTGCTCATTTATTTTATGATCAGAAGCTTTATCTACAGTAAGAATCGCTTTTTCTTCTAATTTATTCTGCCTTAGTTCTAATCTTACACTCGGAACAAACTCTTTATAGAACCAATCCTTGAAAATTTCTTTAGTAATCCATACGCTTTTTTAACCGTAAGAGCGTACAGACAGATGTGTGTTCTTAAATGTTCTAGGACTGCAAAGCATAAAGGTAATTTTTTTCTCTTGCTAATTAATCCGGGTGCTGCTTTCTTGTCAGCATTAACCAAAGTTTTGTCAGGGAAAAAACGCCAAAATAATTAGAATCCGGCTGACTTATAAATTTTATTGTTACCTAAACCAAGATCTTTTATTATCTACTCAATTCGGAATCGTTCCAAAGCTGTTTCGTCATTGGAAAGTTTTTCACTCGTTATTTTAAAGAATGTATTCCAAATCATTGCTGAAACCTTTGGAACCAGAACCAGCCTCTGCTGGCCACAAATTGGTTGTTTTTCTCTAAATCGGTGTATAACTGGAACTAGGCATAAAAATATTCAGATTTTTTAAAAGCATGTTGTCTCTGTCTCTGTTGCAGAAACCAAAAGACGACATCCTACATTATCCACTTTTTAATGTTTTCCTTGAACTCGGGGTATAACTAGGCATAAAAATATGTACATTTTTCAGAAGCATTTAATACTTGTAAAAAAAATAGGTGCTAGGCCCACTGGCCTCCTACAAATCGCGGCCTCTCGGAAATTTCCCGGTGGCCCTGTCCATCCCTGCATGTGGATCGAAGTGCAGCTATTTATGAAATATTGTAACTGAATTCTACTTTCAATTTTCTTTCTGTGTGAGATTTTCATCGCATCGAATTTGATCGATTATAGACATGATTCTGGTGCTAATGCACCGTACGTCAACTAACGTCCTCTGTGCGCTGGTGTTAGTCAGCATTTATTGTCTAGCAGTCACGGAACCTAGCACAAATAAAACATGAAACCGGTGAAATCTGGGTCACCGTACGCACACGCTAGAGACAAGTCGCTGAGATCCGGATTCTCCTCGCCGGACTTCATCTGCAAGCTACACACACACACACACACACACACACACACACACACACACACACACACACACACACACACACACACACACACACACACACACACACACACACACACACACACACACACACACACACACACACACACACACACACACACACACACACACACACACACACACACACACACACACACACACACACACACACACACACACACACACACACACACACACACACACACACACACACACACACACACACACACACACACACACACACACACACACACACACACACACACACACACACACACACACACACACACACACACACACACACACACACACACACACACACACACACACACACACACACACACACACACACACACACACACACACACACACACACACACACACACACACACACACACACACACACACACACACACACACACACACACACACACACACACACACACACACACACACACACACACACACACACACACACACACACACACACACACACACACACACACACACACACACACACACACACACACACACACACACACACACACACACACACACACACACACACACACACACACACACACACACACACACACACACACACACACACACACACACACACACACACACACACACACACACACACACACACACACACACACACACACACACACACACACACACACACACACACACACACACACACACACACACACACACACACACACACACACACACACACGCACGCACGCACGCACGCACGCACGCACGCACGCACGCACGCACGCACGCACGCACGCACGCACGCACGCACGCACGCACGCACGCACGCACGCACGCACGCACGCACGCACGCACGCACGCACGCACGCACGCACGCACGCACGCACGCACGCACGCACGCACGCACGCACGCACGCACGCACGCACGCACGCACACACACACACACACACACACACACACACACACACACACACACACACACACACACACACACACACACACACACACACACACACACACACACACACACACACACACACACACACACACACACACACACACACACACACACACACACGCACGCACGCACGCACGCACGCACGCACGCACGCACGCACGCACGCACGCACGCACGCACGCACGCACGCACGCACGCACGCACGCACGCACGCACGCACGCACGCACGCACGCACGCACGCACGCACGCACGCACGCACGCACGCACGCACGCACGCACGCACGCACGCACGCACGCACGCACGCACGCACGCACGCACGCACGCACGCACGCACGCACGCACGCACGCACGCACGCACGCACGCACGCACGCACGCACGCACGCACGCACGCACGCACGCACGCACGCACGCACGCACGCACGCACGCACGCACGCACGCACGCACGCACGCACGCACGCACGCACGCACGCACGCACGCACGCACGCACGCACGCACGCACGCACGCACGCACGCACGCACGCACGCACGCACGCACGCACGCACACTCACACACACACACATACACGCGCACGTGCTCACACACACACACCTTGCGACATGAGGTGGAACATCTACATCTAATAGATCGACTCTGATTTGAACGCTATTAAGTGGTCATTTAGATATGGGGCATTTCTGTTTAGATTTCGTGATGATTTAATCAATTATAACACATGTAATGGGTAATATGCCGTGATGATATATTTATTTATAATATATTTATTTATTTTAATGCATTATATGTACTAAAAGGTGTAGAAGTGTTCAGATTAGTGAGCCGGTCGAAATAGAGTATACAGAATTTATATAGGACTAAGACTACATGACTACGCGAAAGAAAATTAAAATGTTTTTGAATTTTATTGAAAATATTACATTTTTAAAGATTTTTCTATTATTTAATATTGTTAAAAAACGTGCCCTGCATGGAGAGCTATAAGAGATATTAAATCGGTTACTTAACTTACAAAAGTTGGCCATTATTTTTAATCTATAAATATAATAATTTATACATTTCTTCTGTATGAAACAAATGGTCATAGATAAGTTACACATTTGAAAAGCTAAAAAAATCTCTTTTCAATACAACTTTTCAATATGACGTCCATATAAAAAATAAAACTATGGCATTATAACACGAAATTTTACAGTGATAAGATTTAAGCATCACCACTCGAAAGATATGTGATTTAAATTGTAACATTCTTTCGTGGGGCACTATATTTTCCAAGTGTACTTTATATGAATATAAAGAAAAGTATAAGAAATTTTGAGAATTAATGTGGAATAAATTAACAATTCTGTGGCGTTATGCAAGAACAACCAAAGTCAAATTATGAATCAAATAAGATTAGTTGTTTAATCTGCTAAAAAAAACACTATTTTATATACAAGATCAACCAAAGTCTAACTCTAAAGGAATCTATAGGAATCGGCATCCATTGAACTAATATGGTCATAAAACAAAAAATACCAATGTAGATATCAATAAAATATTGAAGGGCGATAGTGATATAAACAGTTACGTCACAGAATTAATGATATTTGTAATTAACATTAATAATGTAGGATGTCAAATTTGATAGAAAGGTGCTCAATATAAATAACACTGAAAGTTTCTTGTTGATTTTGAATCACTCATTCCCAAAATTATGAAATGTTGACTTGGTTGTTCTTGCATTAAGCGTCAGAATTTATAGTTTAAAAAGAAAAGTTTTTAATGATGTCTAATGCATAGATATGTTATCTAGTATCTATATTGTTGTAACATACTAAATTAGACTTTTTAAAATTTGTGATTTCTTTTTTGTTGGTATCTAAGTCAAGTGAAGCCATCTAGTTTTTTCTGTAATCAAGTCATTATCCTAACCACATTTGTTTGTCCAGCACAAAGAAACTGGATTTCTCGAATGAAACATTATGTCACTACCACAAGTACAGAACCGGATTCATATCCGGTTGTCCGCAGTCCAGCTGCTGACTTAAGTCAGTGGAGTCAGAGACGTGAAGGAAGAAAGCAACTTTCACCTCTCAAGTTCGAGGTTGAAGTCTTGCTAAAAATGCAACAGGAGATTCGATTCTCAGCACCTGCTAAGATTCAGTTGTTTCATTCACATAAATTTTGATATTGTTGTTTTTAAGTTTCAATCGGAGGATGAAAAATTGAAGTACCTACCATTTACTTGGTATAAATACAATTTATTATTAAAGTACCATTACTACAATAATTACTAATTACATTTATCAAGTAATGCTACAAAGTAAAAAATTATACCCGTGTTAAATTTTTACGCATATACAGGCCTAACAAAGTAGTTAATTTTTGACAACTGGTAAAAAAAATTATCCAATAGATGTTAATTTGACAACTAAAAATTCAATTTTTAATTTGATTGGTTAAAAATTATAACCAGCTGTTAAAAATTAACCACTGAGATACAGAATAGGCCCGATAGTAGTGAAAATATAATTTTCACTAATTTAACACTGTAAAAGTTTTGACTACACTAAAATCAATGGCAGTGTTATTTTTAACACTAAACTAGTTTGGACATAATAGGCCAATACTTTTCTGTGTGTAATAATAGATCTAGGTTTCACGCTACAAGCAGATATGTCACTTTTTTAAATATGTCAGGATATTGAATTTAAAGTTTGTAAAAAATCAGATTTTAAAATTTCTTTCTGCAAATTTTGATATTTGGTAAAAGCAAGCATTGACCTACGATTAGTAACAATAATTTCTTTACCGCGTTACTTGAATTTTTTGTAAGGCCCTTAAACTGACATATTCTTTTAGCATGATATGTTTTTAAGGTATTATTGACACAAATTATGTAATTAATAATAATACAGCATTTTTATTATTATGGTATAATTTGTTCAAACAACTTTTTAAATGAAAAATCTTGCATATATACCATTTTACAAGCTTCTATTTAACTTCATTTGTTTGGAGTTTGTTGTAATCCCATTTCTGCATAACCGATCGACTTAAAACTGCGTACATACAGTATATTAATTAAAAAGCGAGCCACAACCGTTTAACATGGAAAATCAGTATTTCCTTGAGCAAAACTTTTCAATAATTGTAGACAAAAGTTTTTCAAATAAAAGATAGATAATTAAATTCTGGAACTAAATCAGTAAACATATTTTACTTTACATGTTTTGTAACCGAGCAAATCGAATTTGAAATTTTATAAATATTGCTCATTTGTAGTGATAGACATGGAATTTAAACAAAATTACAAATAAATGCATAACGTTTGAACTGTCAGAAATAAAAATTTACAGGTTACAAAAAGTGAAAATTAAATCTGTTTAGTGCTTTAGGTGTAGAATTCAAAAATAAAATAATACTATAAGAAATTTTTTTCTTAGGATTCCTGCCTTTGTAAATAATAGAGTGGGTATAAATAATAAATGTCCCCTTTATATATAAATATTTATATTGATTGTACGATATATTTACGCCCACGCTTTTATTTGCAGTGCATTTTCTTTAGCTTGTTTTAATTTTTTTATTTACTTATTTATTTATTTTATATTAGGTACTTTTGTATGTAATTGTTTCTTTTATGTTGTCCATTTTAATAAGTGACTAGAAATAAAAAGATTGGTTAATTTCTTTGTTTTGAAACCCAATTAAAAATATTTATGTCCGTTTTAAACATATGTGTTCCTAGTGCACTACATATAGTAAGTTTGCTTCTGAGATAATTTGTAACACAAATACATACGTAGAAGAATAATTTCATTTGTGCATGCTAACTTACTAAGCAAAATAAACTACCGTATTAATTACTTTCGTTTTATCTTTTATTTCACCTAGTACAAAATGCTATAAACGACTCTTATGATAAATCTCCCAAGAGCAAGAAAATTAATTTGCATTTAAAATCAAAGAATAAGAAGGATATAAGAAATCTGTAAAGAAAAATAGATGGTACGAAATGCGCTACTTATATCACAGCAATTAATTTCCCATAATGGCATAAATAAGACTCCGTTGAATGAAATAAATTAACTAGAGAAATTTTATCTTTTCTAAATAGTTTTACAATGATCTATAATCTTGTTACTTGTTGATCTACTTACTTAATGAGTATTTAAGGCTATTTATAAAATCTTTATTACCATATTGTTCATGATACGGACATTAAAATTAAATTTCTATACCGGAGTAATTAATACTTATTTACTAGTGTCCTACATTTCCTGATAAAATAAATAAGACTTTATGAAAAAAAAATAGCAGAAAATTAATTTTTGAGCACCAACTTTTTCTAATAATTTTAAGTAGATATTATAGTTACCAAAAGATTACTTTTTATATTTATTAAAAACAAAGTATAGCGGCCAGAATTTTGCGGCTGTAGGTTTTGCGCGTTAGGTTACTATTTTATTATATATTTAGAAAATTTGCATTTGGAAAATGTCCGAATATTTGGGTACAAATAATATTAAGTATTTAAATTAATTATTTTTTATCTGCACACTAACAGGTAGTTAAAATATTCACTGTTGCCCCCTAAAACAGCAGTAAGTGATAAAAAAATGAATCTGTGCAGCCCTGACTCTTTAAATCAAAGGGATCAGACTATTAGAAGTAGAAATACCTATATGGCAGCCTGCTTTTTTTGATAAGTATATTACAATAATTGAAGAAATTTTTTGATAAAGATAAGATTCCATCAAAAATCAAGAATTTCATTTATTACCTCCCGTCATCATGGAGGTAATGTTATTGGTCTAAAAATTTGTGGTGAGTTTTCAGTAAATAAGCACGTATTAGGGTCCCCACAACACGTTTTTACTATTTTTACGATGATGTCTGTGTGTGGCGATTTTTCCTCCACGATAACTTTTACGACAAATTTCCGAAAATTTCTATTTTCCGTATATAAGCTTTCTACATTCAAAATTGGACAACCGGAAGTGATACTTTACTTGAAACCCATAACAGTTTGAATGAAAAATTATTTTAAAATATAATCCAAAACTTTTCAATTTTAGTAGGTATTTGACTTTCATATCAAGGGGAATAACATATTGGATTTTGGTTAAAATTAATAAACCAGAAGTGATACTTTACTTGAATCTCTGAACAGCTATTCGTGAAAATTGTTATGATATATTCCAAAACTTGTCAAATTTGGTATTTAAGACTTTTATATGACGGGGAGCAACATACTAGATTTTGGCTAAAATTGATAAACAGGAAGTGATACTTTACTTTAAGCTCTGAACATATTTTCGATTTTCGTGAAAAATATATTGATACAATCCAAAACTTTTCAAATTTTCCGACTTATTAGATTATTTCTAAAATTGATTAACCGTAAGTAGTAATTTACAGAAAAGCTATAAACAGATTTTCTCGAAAAATATATTAAAACATGATCCAAAATTTATCAAATTTGGTATTTAAAACTCGTGTATAATTTGAAACAACATATTAGATTTTGACTACACTTATATGATAAACCTGATGTGGTACTTAATTTGGAGCTATTAACAGATTTTCGAGAAAAAACAATAAAATATAATCCAAAATTTCGTATTACAGGCTTTTCTATTTATTGGAAGAACAAATTAGATTTTGTTAACAAACGACCAATCGGAAGTGACACTTTACTTAAAGCTCACTGCTGTTTTAAACATGGAATTGATGGGAGGTTATGTGCTGGCCACATCAGATTTTTATAATAATAATAATAATAATAATAATAAAAACAATAATAATAACAATAATAATAACAATAATAATAACAATAATAATTACAATAATATGTATAGTACTCTATTCTTCCTTGCCGTAAAAATGTGTAAGATGCAATGGTTCTGATAATTTTTTCTTCCTGCATTTTAAACCAAAATTATGAATAAATTCTAGCATTTGGGACGTATCAATAAATTTCTTTCTAATTTATATAACGACATTGACTGCTAATACTAATTTCTCCTCTTTTCAAATACGGTAATCATGTCTGGCGCGTTTTTAAATAAATAACAAACTGGGTTAGTGCGGTTTGAATTCGTAGGCGAGCTGTTGTCCACCAGTCCACCTACTCAATCGGAAGAATAAATACCAGTGGAATCAGTGAATTTTGTTTCACTTCTCTCATTCTTACGAGGGACATTCATGAATGGGTAGACAATAACAGAAATTCGGAAACTGATTGAATAGCGGGTGTCTACTCGAAATCTGTTGTGGGGAATACAATGTTAATTTTTTTTTGCTGTAGTTAGTTACTTAATAGTAACCAAATAACTAATCAAATTTTATATTTCTCATTTAGTAACTGTTAAATTAAATTTGAAATTATATAAACATTGCTCATTTGTAGTGACAAAATATGTAATCTGATTAGTGATTTATGTGTAGAATTTTATAATCTGAAACTTTTATTTGAAACATTTTTGTCAAAAATTAATAGGCAGCTAACTACATCAAAATAAAAAATAAAAATAACATGATATTCTCCGTATAACAAATTTAAAGTACCGAGAGTTTTTTTTTTAATCAATAGACGAATGTCATTGCCATAGTTACATTTAAAATTATTGACATTGACAGCAATATATTACCTGGTTTTTTAAACTGGACATAGAGAGTTGTCTGAGTCATCAAACTGCCATCTTCCAAAATGATGTATGAAGAAAAGTACAAATCATAACATTGTATACGTATAAATCCAATATGAGTCTAAGGCAAGTTTGCGATATATTTGCTGCTACTTTTATTAAGCGACCCAGGCCAGCAAATTAGACAAATCTATTATGATTACAGAATTACAAGATGCATCAATGAACAGCATTAAAAGAAAATCAGAACAAGTAAAGTAATTACTAATAAGAAACATTAAATTATACAGTTAAATGGAAATGTCAATACCCTTACGATATAAAAAAAAATCTGAAATTGACACATGACAATTTGACGACTTTGACAACTCCCTAATTTTATAATATATTAATAGCAACTGATTTCCACCTGTTTTACAAATTCTCTCAGAGTAATTTTTTTGGATTATATGTTATAATAATAAACACATTTCGAATTTATTAATTTTTTAGTTGTTTTTTTATTGCTTTTCTCGTAATTATTATATTTGTGTACGATACTGTAATCTCAAAGAAACAAAGAACTAAATTATTTGTAACGATGCGTCAAAATTGATTTTTGAATTAAAGAAAAAGAAAAGTATATCAATTTTTTGCAAGACCTCAATATAATAGCGTAGCATTTTCTGCCTCATGGTAGAAGAAAAGGAAACTAATTGAAATTAATTTTCAGTTTAATAAATAAACCTCAAGGAAATTCAACGTCGAAATAACAATTTGATTAAATATTTAAAATGAATGGCGATGTCACACTATCTATATAGTAATTAATTTTATTATACTCGGACAATAATTAATGTATTACGGGTGCACTTAATAATTAATAGTCTGTGAAGCCCATATAATTGAAAGGTACATCAAATTTGTTTTACAAACAGGTAAAATAATCCGTATGTTACATTATTAAAAAGTAAAATGGCGGGCACTTTTTTTATACACCTAATTGGAAAGAGAATAGTGAGCCATAACTGTGGCTTGAAAAAAAAAACAATTAACTAAACTAATTGTAACTATTATTATTAAACGAAATAACATTCATTTGTCACAATAATACAGAAAATAAGAATAAGGAACACAAGCCTCAGTCGTGGCTCACTATTCTCTTTCCAATTAGGTGTATAAAAAAGTGCCCGCCATTTTACTTTTTAATAATGTCACATATAGATTATTTTGCATGATTGTAAAGCAAATTTTATGTACTTTTCAAATTTGTAAAAAAATATAGTATGATCAATTTGAAATTTCAAAGTAGATATTAATTACTAATAAACCGGAAGTGGTATCGGGAATGTACATCCGTCATCAAGTAGCTTACATGTTACTGTATAAATCATGTTATATGAAACAAATTACCAACTTAATAAATAACCGAGATATTTGCTGGGTCCATTAAAATATAACATCCTGTATAGTACTGACCAAAATGAATGAAAATTTTAATTTTCATAGGTCTGATCTTCAACTGTTTCCGAGAAAAACGGAAAATCGAAGAACAACTGACAAAGATAGTGATCGAACAAAATTTTGTCTATGTGAGTAAATTGACCTAAAAATTAATAAAATTTTATATGTATAGTTACGAAATTATTTGAAAATTAAATATTACCCAAGGTCGCCACAACATTAAACTTGGTACAATTACTTGATTTTTTTAAAATACAATAGCACATCTAACGTGTTAAAAATACAAAGTTTGTGTATTTTAATACGATACGCAAATAATATTTTTGTTAACAAAATTAAATATTTGGTGTTCAAATTGAAGCCTTTAATTGAACTATTGTTGGCTTCCCAAACATCAAATAAATAAATAAAATGAAAAAAATTAATAAACAGGCTACCAAATGTTTTGGGCACCGATTAAAAATAATTTGGTTTTGAAATTTTGGTACCCGAATATTAGTTTGCATCATAAATAACAAATATTTAACTTTGGTGCTTGGTTAAATAAAAGACATTCCAATATATTTAGACACCGATAAATCTTCCTTGAAGGAAGATATGGAAATATTAGTATGTCTTGTAAAAGTCATGTTGATATGGTAGTATAAAAATGAAATTCCTGTCCTCCCACTAGTTTAGTTGATACGCGGTTGAATCTGTAGGAGAAATGTTAACTACATCATTGGAAGAAAGGTAACACAAAAAAACACGTTGTGTTTCGGTCATGGCCTACTTACTGCTCGTCGACTCACAATCTTCGGCATCCTTTCTACGCCCGGAGAAAGTTTCTTTAAATTATCTGCCCACAGCAAGACCTAGGCAACGGCCAAGGCAATGTAAGATACGCGATTTTCCTATGTTCACTTCGGCTATGGCCTTTGCAACGCGTGCATTGCTGTTTTGTACCAACAAGAAGAAAAGAAGATCAAGACTTCATATCAATTGCTGGGTGCGCTAATTTGTTCATCACAAATTCCTTTAATGACAATATATGTATCTGTGTCTTAATGCAAAAACAACCAATGTCAACATTCCATAATTTTTAAATTGAGTGATTTAAAATCAACAAGAAACTTTCAGTGATAATAATCCCGAAAGTTCCTACCGTTTTGTGAAATTAGATAATCCGCACTATTAATGTTAATTACAAATGTCATTAATTCTGTGTTTTATAATGTCTACAGCTCTAAAATGTTTCAAGATTGTACTGACAATCTATATTGTTATTATTGCAATAATTATTTATGTTATGATGTAATTACGATTCTTATAGGTGTCTTTACAGTTCGACTTTAGTTGTTCTTGTATGCAAAAATATAGGTTTTTTAACCAATCACACAAGCAATCTCATTTATCAAAAATTGACATAATTGCTCAAGAATTAATTTACAGGTGTCTATATAAAAAATTATAATAGTATATTATGTAGCAAGTGTGTGAAGCTGAAATTTTTACATGAGGCTCGTGTTGCAAACCACCCGAATGTAAAATAGGCTTCATTAATTATTTACATTTTAATTACGCTATGAATGATATTCACATCGAGAAAAAGACTTCTATTAAAGATCTTGGAGTTGCCTTTTGTCACAATTTTAATTTTTCAGAGCAGATCTATGAAATATGTAGTTCTACAAGTAAAACTTTAGGTTTCTTGATGCGTATTTCAAAAATGTTCAACAACCATTTAATTCTCAAACCGCTGTATTCGCCTTTATACTGAGTAAGTTTGAATACGCCAATATTATTTGGTATCCTTTCTATATTTATCAGTTTATAGCACTTGACCGCATACATCGTAAATTTTTAAAGTTTTTGTCATTTAAGCATGACGGCGTATATCCAGAAAGAGGCATAGATCAAAATAGTTTGCTTTAACGTCATTCCATGCCATCTCTGTCAAAAAGAAAAACTATTTCCACTTCTAGATTCTTATGGATGTTAATTAATAATAAAATTGATGCACCTTACTTGCTTTCCTGCATCCCTTTACACACTCCCAGATCTGTTTCTAGATACTCAAGGACCTTCTATTTGGCTAAAACCCACACAGACATCCTTCAGCGTTCACCAATCCACATCATGTGTCGCAATGCTGAACTACAATATCAAGATATATTTTTGTAATATATCAATGAAGAATGTATTTTATCTTTAAATTATTCTCATCTATTAGATGTAATTATGCGAATCATAACTTTTTCTTTATATACACTTGCATGTATACATATTTTGCTTAGTTACTTATATTTAAACGTTTTGTCTTTGTCCTGTAACTGGTAACCTCTTGTAAACTATTGGGCAATAAATTGTTATTATTATTGTTATTATTATTCACACACGTTTTACATACTATACTTTTTCTACGACCTTACAATAAAATATAATTTTTTCTTCACATTGACATTCCATAAAGCCTCTCGGTATTATTGACTTGTGTAACCATGGTTACCAACGTTACGGAGGTTTAACAGCTTTGTTTTATTAAAATACAATTTAGTTTACTGGACTTAGATTTATATTTGACACTAAGCTGTAAATTTAGAATTACCATTTTTTTTTATAAATTAATAACACATTTCTCATGAAGTTGTAATTTCTCCGAACCATTTACTTACACATGATTTACGTATATAAAAAGATATTCATTCTATGTGTTAAAACTGAACTATTTACTTCACGCACAGTGTACAAAAATTCAAACTTCACACATAAAAATTGATACGTGAAGTACTCACTTCACGCATGGGAGTAGAAAAACACGTTTTTTATTTGATCATATTCATAAAATGGCCATTTCGCTGTTTTTTAATAACCCCTAGCTTTCTTTGTTTGAAGGTTATACTAGAATATCATTGAAATAACTGTAACGTTTTAAAATAAGTACTACTTGTACAAAATATTGTTTTGAACGAATTCGAGTTCATGTATTTACTTACTGCTTCACCTTGTAGCGACATTTCACCATAGTAATGTTTAATGCTGACGTCATTTTGCCATTACACTGCGTATTAAAACGATGCAAACATTTAAAAAATAAATAATATTAATAATAAATTTGATATATTGAAAATAATCATTTGTGAATTTTGTCGTTGGATATGGTTCAACGGAAATACTGCCGCCGCATCAGTCTATCCTACACCTCTCTCTTCAACTCTTCGTAATTGCTTTCGTCCTTAATATCTGTTCAAATTCCATATTTTAATCTGCCTCTTCCCCTTCGCCCAAGTATTTCCCTTCAATTATAATTTTCTAAATACAATCTCTCCTTCAAATATGTGCAATTTAGTTAGTTTTACTCTTACACAATGAAAATAAGTTACCAATTTTACCATTTCAAATCGTGTAATAAATTTTTCCGTATTTGTATTTTGACAAAGGACAATCAAGCAGGGTACATATTAAGACGAATGTGTGCATCTGTGCTTATCTCCATACATAGATTTTTTACCAGGAAATGGGGATTATGTCCGGTTAATTTTGCTAAACAATGTACTAAAGATACATCCTGCCCAAATTGTGCTGAAAATCATTCTATTGCTGAATGCAAATCTACGACTTTTAAATGTATAAACTGTCTCAAATTTAATGCTTTTAGGAAATCAACTTATGATGTTAACCATAGTGCTCTAGACTTCATTTGCTCTTTTTATCTTGAGACATTGAAAAAATTTAAAACTTCTATTATTGGTAAATAGCAATTACAAAATAATCATGAGGTTAAAAATGACAACTCTAAACTTAGCATTTATTATGAAAATATTCAAAGTATTAATAATAAAATCTCTGTTTTACAATATGCAACTTATTCTTGCTATTACAATGTAATAGCTTTTACTAAAACTTGGCTCAAAAACAATGTTGACAACTCTGAAATATGTGTTAGCAACTATAATTCATTCCGCTGTGATCGAAAGCATCAAATTTGTAATGTTAATCGAGGAGGTGGTATTCTCTTAATGGTTAATAAAAATCTGACATCTTCCAGGGTTGTTTTAACTAACTATAATGATATCATGCCTAATATTGTTGATGTATTATGTGTCAAAATAATTCTTAATTCAAAACCATTATATATCTTAACACTTTACATTCCGCCACAATTAAATACCACAAATTATTGTACCATTTTCGATTTTCTAGAGCATTTACCATTTCTTCAAAATAATAATTTCATATTATTAGGAGATTTTAATATCCCTGAAATTACTTCTAACTCAAATTGTCCTAGAGTTAAGTTAGTAATGATTTTTTAGATTTACAAAATTGCGAACAATATAATAATATTCTAAATAGTTCAAATAGATTGCTTGATCTAGTACTTAATTTCTAACGTTAAATGCTCTGTCAATCGAGCTTACGAAAATTTACTGGAAGTTGATTATAATCACCATCCTTCTTTACAGTGCATAGTCGATATTTCTGTTGTTAACAATGATATTGAAAATAAATTTAATAGCTTCCAGTACAAATTCAAAAAAGCTGATTTTAACAAAATATACAATCTTATTGGAGAATTTGATTGGTCTACACTACAGAATTATTCTGAGGTTAATGAAGCCTGTAACTTTTTATATAAGAACCTTTATAATATTTTTGACCAGTGTGTACCGATAAAACGTCCCTTTAAATTGTGCTACCCTCCCTCGTTCACTATAGAAATTAAATTAGACATTAAGAATAAAAAAAATACAGAAGGCTCAGCAATAAATTTCCAAACAATTTGTATTATTTAAATTCTTACAAATCTATTAGAAGCAAAATTAAAAGTAATATCAAATTGGCATATTCTAATTATATCCGAAATTGTGAAAATTCAATTAAAAATAATCCTGCCGAATTTTGTAAATTTATTAAAAGTAGGAGAAAAACGCCATCTATTCCTTCAGTCATGAAACTCAATAACAGGGAAGTTTCTTCCCCATGCGATGTTTCTAACGGTTTTGCTTCATTCTTTGAATCTGTTTTCCTACCAACAAATCCTACCTATCAATCCCATTTCCCTGTTTTTTCCAATAATCCTATCTCATTACTGAATATTTCCTCTGATGACATTGAATCTGCTATTCGTAAGCTTAAATCTAATCTTTCTTGCGGCCCAGATCTTGTTCCTAGCCTAGTTATAAAAGATTGTTCATACCCTCTGTCATTTGCACTAATCCATATCTTTAATCTGTGTATTAAAACCAACACTTTTCCTACTAAATGGAAATTGACTAAAATCACGCCTGTCCATGAATCTGGTTCTGTCTCTGATGTATCCAATTATAGACCTATAGCTATCCTACCGAACTTTAGCAAAGTATTTGAAAGTATTATATATTCGAAAATTTATTATCAAGTCAAAGGTTTAATTTCTCCGTGCCAACATGGTTTCATGAGTAAAAGATCTACAACAAGCAATCTAGTTAATTTTACTCATTTTACTTCTTCTATAATGGATAATAGAGGTCAGGTAGATTATTTATATACAGATTTTACTAAAGCCTTCGATAGGATAGACCATAGTGTTCTTCTGTCTTACTCTTTTTCTCCTGCTTTAACTAATATTCTAGCCTCTTATCTTTCAGACCGCAAGTTATATATCCAAATACGCGGCTTTAAATCTGATAATTACACCTCAACATCTGGAGTACCCCAGGGATCTAACCTTGGTCCACTTTTATTTCTTTTATTTATCAATGACCTACCCGCTAAATTAAATTGCGAGAAACTTTTATTTGCTGACGATGTCAAAATATTTTATTCTGTAAAAACTATTGACGATTGTTTACAACTCCAACAAGATCTTAATTCTATAAATGAATGGTGTTCCATCTACTCGTTATCTCTTAATATTAATAAATGTAATATTTTATCATTCACGAGAAAATCTCATCCTCTTTTGTTTGACTATAAAATTGATAATAAAAGTTTACTTCGGGTTAACGTTATTAAAGATCTGGGAGTAATTTTCGACACTAGATTGTCATTTATTCATCATATTAAAATATTTACAAGGAATCCATTAAATTGCTTGGTTTTATAATACGTAATACCCGATCATTCAAAAATATTTCTTCCATATTTACTCTTTATTAGTCATTGGTGCGCTCTAAAATTGAGTACTGCTCTATTGTATGGAACCCCACCTACGAATTTCATCAAGATTTATTAGAAAAAGTTCAGAAAAAAATTCTAAAATTTATATTTTTTGAAATAAATAATATTTACCCTGATTATAATACATCATATTGCGAATTACTCGAGATGTTTAATATGCCAAGTCTTTTGGAAAGACGTGAGGCTTACTCAATTTTTTATTTATCTAAGTTAATTAATGGCGACATTGATGACCCCATATCCACTAGTTGTCTTAACTTCCAAATTCCTCGTATTTCCACCCGCTACTCATGTACTTTCTATCTTCCTACTCCCCGATCTAATGTCCTACAGGTTTCCCCCATTTATCGCATGTGTTCGTACTACAATATTAAATTCTCTAATTTTGACGTTTTTCTTCTAAAGCCTAGTCAAATTTTCAAATGTATAAATAATAATAATAATAATAATAATAATAATAATAATAATAATAATAATAATAATAATAATAATAATAATAATAATAATAATAATAATAATAATAATAATAATAATAATAATAATAATATCCTTCATACATTTTAATCTGTTAAATATTATTCTTTATTGTATTGTATATTTTTAAGTGTGTTTCCTGCTCTTTCATTGGGAATAATCCTGTTGAGCAATTGTAATTAATAAATAAATAATTGTAGGTGGATTACTTTGAATCAGTTCATTACTTTTATAAGAACATGACAGTGACAGCTAATTACTAGTTTACTTTATTAATACCTTGATCTTCGATATAAGACCCTTAAACTCATTTGTAGAACATAGGATACAAACTCAATTTTTTTAGCAGAAGTATTAGACAATCTTTCAAAGAACCTTTTACCTTTTTGTTAATAATTAATAGGTATTTGATCTCGCGACCTTTCTTTGTAAACAAGGGCATTAACAACCTGTGCCTTTGGTGTTAATGCAAATAAATATTGTTATTAATTGATTTCTGTATTGCAAACGTTTAGCGTACAATCTGCGAAGACTTAATCCGTATACTTTGGCAGAAGTCTTGTTCTTGTTGTGAGTCTAATGTAAGACTTATTCACAGGTATACACTGCAGATGATAGTTAGGAAATTGCACGATTCGAAGATCCTAACTTTGCTTTTGAATTATTGAATGTCAGATGTACTAGATAGATTGTTTGATGTTGATGTTACTTATGTTGATTTGGAACTACAAGTGTGTGAACAATAATCAGAAACAAGAAATTTAGTTCGGAGATATTACTGTATAATCAAGAATAAATAAAATAAATACATCATTGTTTATTACTAGTTTATAGGTGTGATGTGTAAATATCTACTTATACACAGTTCAAAAATATGGCTAAAGTTGTTTTGTAAAAATCAATGTACCTACTTAAATTATTTCTCTCATATAATTTTTTTGACAGATAATTACAGAACACAATAAACATATCTATTTTGGAACATAGTATACTACTGATTGCATAAGACTATTCCTTTTCTCACTTTGGTTGCAATAGTAATCAATATTTGTCACACGTATTAAGAACTTTTAATTGCATTAGTGCAGTTCTTAAGAACTTTGTTCTCTGAAGGTTGTCCTTCCATTGATGACTTTTTCAAAACGTATTCTGATATAAACTGTTAAATTCCACCTAGACTTACTCACTCATATTTAATTTACTTTTATTCAACCTGACACAAATTTAAAAATGCAAGGAGGTCGCGAAAGAGTGCTTTAATTGGTTAATTAATTCGGAATATGTTCCACCTTACGTTGATTGTAGAGTAATATTTTATTAAGCATTGTACTTTGTGTGAAATTGAGACTAGTGTTACAGTAATTACAAAAGTGTTCCTTTATTTTGTACTATTTAATTTTGTTATTATTGTTGCTTCCTTTTAAATTAAACACTAAATTTAATTCCATTGTTTTTCGACTGACATGGGATTATCCTTTATGTAGAAAGACAAACTACAATAAAAAGTTCGTATACGGAACACAAGAAGACGAATACTTTCTTCGGGTCAGAATTAAATTTCACTGGTCGTGATTCTGGGGAACGGGGTTCGATCCCGACCGACGCCAAAAAGAAATATTTTGGAGTTTTATATGGCCCTATGATCTGTGATACTCCATCCGCAACATACTCGTAAAGTGACGACTGGTAAGCGCCTCTTAGGTACAGATACAGATATGTTGCCAGTACCAAAATCTACGAATAAAACTAAATTGGCACACCCAGAAATGAATAATAAACTGTGTTGATAAATATATACAGTGTAAACACTGAAAACCGTGACATAGGCGTTTACCATGAGAAAACAGTTTTTTCAAATATCATCTGTCCCAAAAGACTATAATGGGAGTTTTTGATATGATTAGAAAGATTATTTAGTATGTAAATACTCCTAATTTAATGGCTTATTACTGAAATATTTGCAAAAGTATAATGCAATTTAACATTTATTACTTATAATTTATTAAAAACAATAATCATGGAAACGTATTCAATAGCTGAATTGTTTAGGTCGGGGCACCGTAAGAATTATTCACAAGTTTAAATCCTGCCCGCCTTATATTTTTATTTTGTAAAATGTATTATTAAATAAATTACAAAATTAAAACATAAATTGTTTGGTAAATCAAGTATTTTATTGAATAAATCTACGAGAATTGAAATAAAAAAATATTGTACCTAAAGTATCTTATAAAATAAAAATTTATTTAAAATAAAGTGAATTCTATAAAATACTTGATTTACTAAACAATTTATGATTTAATTTTTTTTAATAATACGTTTTACACAATAAAATAAAAAATAATAAAAATATAAGGCGGGCAGGATTTGAACTTATGAATAATTGTTACGGTGCCCCGACCAAATCAATTCAGCTACTATACGTTTCCATGTATATATATATATATATATATATATATATATATATATATATATATATATATATATATATATATATATATAGGCTGTTCCAAAAATGCTGTAAATTTTTTTAAGGGCATATAGTACTGACCAAAATTAGTAAAAAAAGCTTAATTAACATGGGTCCGATCCTCCATAGTTTTCGAAATTTGAGGCAGTGAAAAATGAGTTTTTACGGGGTTTACGTCTGCTATCTCGAAAACTAAAAGAATTAGGACTTTGATTAAATGGGATTTTTTGTTTACCTTTCAGAGATCATCTTAGATGTGCTTTTGTTTTTTTTTAAATGTTGTGGCTACCTTGGCCAATATTTAATTTTCAAATAACTTCGTAACTATTAGAAATTGAGAAAAATGTTTTATATAAAATTTTATTGTTTTTCATAGTCTATTTACTGACATAGACAAAATTTTGTTCCATCACTATCTTTGTCAATTTTTTTCGATTTTTCGCTTTTCTCGGAAACAGTTAAAGATCAGTCCTGTGTTGATTAAACTTTTTTACTTATTTTTGAAACAGCCTGTATATATTATGGAATATGAATTATATAAAAACTTGTTCAATATAATGTATAGGTATAGCATAATGTGATTTAAAGTAGGGTAATCAATATCAAGAAATTTTAAAACGCTACTTCTATAATACAAAGCTCAGAAGGTCTGCAAAGCAAATGAAAAATAAATGCATACAAAATGCTCCCAAAAGAGTCTAAAATCAAATTCCGCTCTTTTTGGGACAGTGTCAGTATACAAACTGGTTAATATTTAATGCTGCAAGCTGTCGTATAAAACCATGAATTTATTATTTCGGCAAGAGCTTTTTCTTTGAATTTGTGACTTTTTCAGGCAACAAACATGTCGGATTATTATTTCATCCATTGTAATTTTCATATGGGAAGAACATATTTACTGTACATTATTGACATTTGCATTTATGAAAGCGAATTTAAAACTGCGACATCCGTAAAAGATAAAGACGAAGACACATATTTATTTTTAAGATATAACAATATACTTGGTTAGTGAAATAACGTTAGTATTTTGTCATGACTTCCTCAAATTTCCAATCTCTACCACTTTAAATATATTGATATAAAATTACAGAATATTAAAGAAACGAAACACATACAATTTATGAAAATAATTCAATGATAATATTTTTTTATTAACAAATACCGTCTTAACATCTAGGTCATAACGTTGGTAAAGTACATTATTATTATATTTTTTATATAAGTATATTACATTATAAGTATCTTATTTTAAATTTCATGATAAAAGTTTATATTTTTAAGGAAGTTTATCATTTTCTTGGTGTGATTTTGGCCCTTCTTCAGGGCTTCTTGTATGTTATTTGGTTTGTCGAATTTTCTTCGTTCTTCTTCAAACTTCAAGTATTGTGAGATAATATGTTTAACTGTTAGGGTTGCGTGACAAAATTTATATTATATATTTATAATATCATGGTCGTTGAGGGTCCGTGAAGTACGCACGCCCAATTTAAGTACAAAAGATATATTTTTTATGGAGCATTAGTATCAGATTTGTATTGTTTTGTAACACTAAAACGAATGTAGCACGTCTTATCATTTTTCAGTTATTGCGTGTAATAAATGGCGTGCTAACTTCACTCCTAGCAAGTCTTTATGTAGTACTAATTATAAGAGAGATACTATAAGTTAGTATTCCTTAACTAGACTTTTGTGACGACTCTAAAAAGATATCTCCCCTCAACCCTTTTTAATTATGACATGTGGTAAATGGCGTGCTAACTTCACACATAGCACGCCTTTGACAGTACTAATTATAAAAGATGTACTATAAGTTAGTATTCATTGAGGAGATTTTTGTGACTATTCTGAAAATTTAACCCCACCCACCCCTTCTTATTTATTGTGGACTGTAAAAAGCGTGCTAACTTCACATCTAGCACGCTCTTGAGTAGCACTATTGATATTTGATATTCTATAAGTTAGTATTCAGTAAGAAGAGATTTGTGACGATTCTGATAATTTAACCCCACCCACCCCTTCTTACTTATTGTGGACTGTAAAAGGCGTGCTAACTTCACTTCTAGCACGCCCTTGAACAGTATTAATGATATTTGATATTCTATAAGTTAGTATTCAGTAAGAAGAGATTTGTGACGATTCTAAAAATTTAACCCCACCCACCCCTTCTTACTTTTTGTGGACTGTAAAAGGCGTGCTAACTTCACTTCTAGCGCGCCCTTGAACAGTATTAATGATATTTGATATTCTATAAGTTAGTATTCAGTAAGAAGAGATTTGTGACGATTCTGATAATTTAACCCCACCCACCCCTTCTTACTTATTGTGGACTGTAAAAGGCGTGCTAACTTCACATCTAGCACGCTCTTGAGCAGCACTAACGATATTTGATATTCTATAAATTAGTATTCAGTAAGGCGAGATTTTTGACGATTCTGATAATTTAACCCCACCCACCCCTTCTTATACTTATCACGCCTAGCACGCAGTACTACTTTACTATAAGTTGCTATTCATTGAGGATAGTTTTGTGGCGATTTTAAATATTTAGTGGGAAGCATTTAAAATAGTTTCAGGCAACTTAATATAGTTTGAAAGAGTCATAAATAAATTAAAGACATTTGGGAAAAATTTTCAAGAAAACCCCTCGTGAAATTTAATGTAAGCAACATTTTTTCCTGAAGATTGTTGTAAACAGAAATGATATCACACCAAAAAAAAAAATGAATGTAGATACTAATTCAGTACCTCGATTTTTGTATTCTACAGATCCAGTTAAGCTTGCATTACCTTATACTGTTTTTGTCTAGATTCTAGTTCGAGAATTTCTAGTTATTTTTAACATAATTGTTATGTATATTTCTATAGTAACTTATTAAAAAATAATCAATTGATATATGTCATATAAAAATGTCATACGTTTTATAATTAATGTAACATGATCAATAAATAATAATTATATTGCGTGCAATTTTAATCTCTAGTACATAATAAATTGGTGACGAAGAGAAAAACCATGAATGCAGAACAATTCAAACAATTTTTAGCTCTCCAACAGCAAAATTTTCAAACTATGATGCAACAGATATTACCACAACTGGCCTCTAATCCTCAAACTGTCCAGTCACCACCTATAATGTATAATTTTGAAACCTTGGACAAAAATAAAGAGCAGTTCCCGCAAAAAAAAGAAAGATTTGATAATTATTTAACCTTGAAAGGTATTAAAAAAGGGGAGTCTGCTGCTAAATTATTATTGTTGGGCAGAAAATTATGAACTATTAACAAAAAAGAATTTATGTAAAAAATTACCCAATATGAGATGAATTAAAAATTGTTGATGCCTAATTTTCGAAATACATTCTAAATAATCGAAATAGAGTCTTTTTGCGTATTACAGATAAACACAAACGGTAATACTTTTAAAGACATGAGTAGGTATAAAATTGAGTATTATAAAAAATTAAATTAAAAAAGCTGCTTATTAAATAAGAACTGGGATATTTATTAAAGCCAAAAATGAAATCAATATTTATATTACATATCGTCGAATATTTCGTCATTAAACTCGGATTGAGCCTCTTCTTCTTCATCTTTTTTTTCCGTCTCCTGCCAAAATGCAGCCATTACTCTCTGGAGTTACTAAAGGTAAAGTGTTGGTATTACTTGCATTATTTCTCATTTTGCAGACATAATTGCATCTTAACAATTTTTGTTCAAACACGCTTTAACATGGAGGAAATAAAGCAGGGTATTTTGATATGTTGGAATGGTTTATCTGAGCTCTTTGGTATACTAGATTTGAAGATTTTTAGACGAGCTTTGTTGAGATCTTTACAAGTTTTTTGTCCATAAATTTTACATTTAACCCGTTCCAATGACTTATGTAGATATTTCACCTGAGATTTTACTTTTGTCATAAAACAGCACGTATCAAGACGCACTTATATCTCTGGGTATTACAAGAAAATCTCAGATGAATTTTGTGTCTTAAAAGTCAAAAGCCCCCGATTTCTATGTCTTAAAATGAATTTTAACAAACTAGGCAAATAACCGCGTCGATTGACAAAATTTTTAATGTATCTCATCATATAGTTTTTGGACAGCATTTTGACTTTTGCATTAAGCCTTCGATTTTTATGTCTTAAAATTTCTATTCATGATCTTTGAGTAATAGTGCATAAAAAACCGCAAAAAGTTAGAATGTACCTTATCTCGTAATTTGCAGCCATTTTTCAAATTTTGGTTTGTTTCTTAAAAGTCAAAAGCCTCTGATTTCTATGTCTTGAAATGAATTTTAGCAAACTAAGCAAATACCCGCGTCGACTGACACAAAATATTTTAATGTACGTCATCATGTACTTTTGGACAGCATTTTGACTTTTGGGTGTCAAATGCATTAAGCCCCCGATTTTTATTTCTTACAAAGTGTATTCATGATCTTTGGATAATGATGCATAAAATACCGTAAAAAGTTTGAATGTACCTTATCACGTAATTTTCGGTCCTTTTTTGAAATTTTCTTTCGTGTCTTACATGTCAAAAGCCCTCGGTTTCGATGTCTTGTAAGGTATATTAGCAAACTAGACACAAGCCCGCATTGAATGGCACAAAAAATTTGAATGTACCTCATTTTTGGCCCTTTTTTAAATTTTGAAAATACTACCATGGCGTAAAGCCCCCGGTCCGATTTGTAAGACACGATTATTTTTGTATGGGGAGCCAATCCGCGCCCTACCCCAAGGTCAAACCTTTTGTACCTTATAACGTGACTTTTGATAGCTGGGCTCCCCGTATAAAAGGTGATGCCCAATCACTTTCGTATACCTTGGAAATTATTCCCTGTTCTTCTAAATTCTTGAGTTCTTCCTCTACTTTTCTTTTAAGTGAAAATGGAATTCCTCTACCTTTATGTACTACTGGCTACTGGTTTAGCATTTTCTTTCAACTTCAAAGAACATTTAAACTTCGATGTACAACCAATGCGTGGAACAAAGATGTCTACATAATTTGAAAATATTTCCTTTATAATATTTCATGGATTTATATTCGATATAAAATTATCTTGAATAGACGACTGTTTGTAATTGTCCAAATCTTCAAGTTCGACGTTTAAATGAGGTATCCAGGAAAGGCCTAAAAGAGGTGAGAAATGATCTGGAACTACAAATAAAATTTCTTTTGATTTGATATTATTGTATTCCACTTGAACTTCAGTTACACCAAACAGGGGCAAAAATTCCTGCTGTGTAAGACCTGAAACGAATTTTCGTTGATCAAAGTTTTTCTCTAATTTGTAGACGATTGAAATCTTTTTGTGATAATAATGTATGCCCTGCTCCTGAATCTACTTCAAATAGTTGAGGTATACCATTAATTTTAATTTATGTATTGTATCCATAATTTTGAAATGTTGATTTTGAGAAATATTTATTATTTGACATTTATTACAATATTCTGTAATATTTGACATATTGACTTCATCTTCGATAAATTTGACGTTTGATTTATTTTTAAGTAATTTTTGAATACATACTTTTTCAAGATGTCCATCCTTATTGCAGTACCTACAGTTAATATTCTTCGGCTTTATTTTGCAGTCTTTTATAGTATGATTGTTTCGTCCACAACGTATGCAAATACCTTCTAAACCCAAATAATTAAGAATTACAAGTATAGGGAACACAAATTATATTTTTATTAATTAATTATATTAATATTAATATAAATCTTACAGCAATACAAAACATGACATATTAAACATAACTCTTTTTTTATAGACTACCTGATGTGATGATCAAAATTCTCTTCAACACTCTCTCGAATTTTGTTTCTTCACATTGTTTAGACTTTCCAGCTGTACATTCAAACCATTTAATAAAGCTGAAAACCGAGGACTAGGCAAACCCTTTGTCAACAGGTCTGCCACCTGTTTGTCTCCTTCTATATATTGCACTTCTAGTTTTCCTTCGCTGACTCTTTCACGTACGAAGTGATGTCTCACATCTATGTGCTTACTCTTGAAATGAAACTCTGGGTTTTTTGCAAGTTTCACAGCACTTAGATTGTCTATGTACAATATGGGCTTACTTACATCTGTGGTCATCTCATTTAACACTCTTCCTAGCCAAATTAGTTGTTTTGCTGCTTCACTTGCTGAGATATATTCGGCTTCCATTGCTGAAACTGACACACTTTTCTGTCTCTGGCTAAGCCATGTAAGCAATGACGTAACATACATACATAAAACTCCACTTCTTGAGCGTCTTGTTTTGTCTTGAGCGTAGTCTGCGTCACTGAATCCAACTAAATTCTTATTTTGTTTGCATTTGTATACAAGACCAAAATCAACCGTTCCTTTGAGATAGCGAAAGATTCTTTTAACTTGCTTCCATGAACTTTCCGTAGGATTTTCCAAATCTTGAGCTACTCTACTTACGGCATATGCTATGTCCGGTCTTGTGGCAGACATAAGAAAAATTAAACTGCCAACTGCCTCTCGATATGGTGTCTTCTTATTTAAATTTTTTTCTTCTTCGTTAATAAGTTTACCACTTACTTCAGCAGGAGTCATTACAGGCTTGACTTCTGTCATACCAAACTTATCAAGTAATTTTTCAACGTATGCCCGTTGATTAAGTAATATTGACCCATCCTTATTTTTCTTTATGGCAATTCCTAGATAGCAGTCTGGATCAGAAACTTTTACTTTGAATTCCTTTTCAAGTGCGGTTATAAAATCTGTGATTTCTTTCATATCTGTTCCAGCTATTAGACCATCGTCAACATAACAGACTACAATCAATTTCTTACCGTTCTTGTAGCGAATGTATAGACACGGATCTGATTCACATTTCTTACAGCCTTATTTCTTCATGAAATCATCTAATCGCTCATTCCAGCAACGTGGGCTCTGTTTTAATCCGTACAGACTTCTTTTTATTCTCCAAACCCGACCTGTACCATCATTGAATCCCTCTGGCTGGTGCATATACAATTCTTCATTGAGTTTTCTATATAAGAATGCCGTCTTTACATCAAATTGTTGCATCGGCAATTATTCATTCGCTGCAACACTTATAAATGTTTTAACTACATGTCCTGCAACTTTAGCTTCAGTAAGAAATACTTTAATGCATTCTGAGACTTCAGTCTTTTGTTTAATAAAAAAAAGTCTTCGATAACGTGTAAAATCATCTTTAATTACTAAGCAGTATCTTGACCATCCCAGGCTGGGCTCTTCCATTGGCCCGCATAAATCTGCCATTACTATTTCTCCAGGGGTTGTGGCTCTTTCTTGTCTTTCTTTATAGCTTTTCCTATGCTGTTTTCCTAGAACACATGTAGTACAAAATTCATTTTTATTTTCTACTACTACATTTCTTTTCTGCAACATATGATAAACGTGACGCTTATTTTGGTGCGCAAAACGTTCATGCCACTGCTGAAGACTCACATTATTATTCTTGCTGACCGAATGCACTTGCCCTCTTCTGGGCGTGACTACATCAAACTCAAGTTCAAACAATCCATCTTTACGTTTTCCAAACAATATTGGTCTATTCTTCTCTAGAAATACGCATTTATCTCTTTGTGCTTTAAAAATAAATCTCTTACTCACAGTTTGACCAACTGAGAACAAATTTTTACCGAGCTCAAGTATATACCACACTTTGTCCATGGCCCTCGTATAAATTTTATTTCCAATGGGTATTTTAATTCTCAAGGTTCCTTCACCAAACGCTATTATTTTGGCGTCATTGCCAATTGTTACTTCGTGTGGTATACGAAAAAGTTCGTAAGACTCAAACCAGTCTTTAGAAAATGACATGTGATTGGATGCACCACTATCTGCTATCCATTTGTCTGATCTGACATTTATATTAGCTGAATAACACAGAAGATTAGAATTCTTACCAATGTTTCTTAATAGAAATTTTGATGCAAAATGACCATTCTTATTAGATTGGAAACATTTAACATCAGCTCTTTTCTTGTCCTTGTTCTTCCTTTTTGGTGTTGATGAGGCTTCGAGTGCAGTTCCATCAGCAGTCTGAGGTAGCCTCATTTCAATGAGTCTTATTCTTTCAGTTAAGAGATTAAGTGTTCTTTCTTTCACGGGAATACTTTCCCAGACGTTTTTAAATTCAAAATATTCTGGTGGTAAAGTACTCATTACCCTGCTAAGGAGTAGTAGCTCTGGCAACTGTACCTGAGATAGCTTATTTAGTTCCTCATTTATTTCAGCAAAAAGCCTTTTTAATCTTGCAATATAACTTACCATGTCTCCATCTGCCTTTTTTTCCACTGAGAAAAATGACTCAAGAAGCCTATCTAACCGTTGACCAGAACTTTGTTCATAGACTGACAAAAGTTGTTTTAAATCTCGGAAGCTGTTTTACATGTTGCCGTTATGTCAATGTTTGCGTCATTCATATTTGTAACTAATATGACCTGTGCCAATGAATCAGCCTTTTTCCAATTTTTAATCGCAGCATCACCTTCCTTTGGACACTTTTCTCCCATTGTAATTTCATGCACTTCATGGTGTTTCAGTAATAATTCAATTTGCCTCTTCCAGCGAGGCCAGTTAGGTCCTTCTAACTTTTCCAAATTTACCTTTACATCCATTGTGCAAATCAAACACTTAAACACTCAAAGAGAGTTTTCTGGGCCCATAACCAATTAAGAATTACAAGTATAGGGAACACAAATTATATTTTTATTAAAATATTAATATAAATCTGACAGCAATACAAAACATGACATATTAAACATAACTTTTTTTTATAGACTATCTGATGTGATGATTAAAATTCTCTTCAACACAAATCCTTAAAATTCAATCTAGATCTTGAACATTTTTGACCATTTAAGTTGTGCTGTGATTTATTATTTGGATTGCTTCTAAAATATTTGTTTTTCGTTCTTGATTGAGAACTAGAGACACGATTGATATCATCCGATTGAATATTCGTTGTTAAATTTCCTGATATTTTCTTATTATCAATTTTAGAGGCTTCCAAAATTTGAGCTTCTTTGAATACTTCTACAAAAGTTAATTTTTCTTTAGCTAGAATTTTCTCACGAATTGTTTGGTCGTAAATTCCCTAATAAATTGTGACTGTAAAAATAAATCAGCTACAAATTTACCACATTCACAATGAAATTGACAGTTTGGTAGGAATTTACGTAATTGTGTAATATACTCATTTAAGGACTGGTTATTTTCCTGTTTAGTTGATAAAAATTTGTGTCTTTCAACGATGACATTTTTCTTGACTGATAATTTATCTTTAAGTATTTGTACTACTTCCGTGTATTTCAAAGCTGAAATTTCTTTTGGAGCACAAGAAATTTTTAATAGTTCATAATTTTTGCTCCAATATTATTTAACAATAATAATTTAGCAGCAGACTCCCCTTTTTTAATACCTTTCGAGGTTAAATAATTTTCAAATCTTTCTATATATTGCTGGAACTGCTCTTTATTTTTATCGAAGGTTTCAAAATTATACATTATAGGTGGTGACTGGACAGTTTGAGGATTAGAGGCCAGTTGTGGTAATATCTGTTGCATCATAGTTTGAAAATTTTGCTGTTGGAGAGCTAAAAATTGTTTGAATTGTTCTGCATTCATGGTTTTTCTCTTCGTCACCAATTTATTATGTACTAGAGATTAAAATTGCACGCAATATAATTATTATTTATTGATTATGTTACATTAATTATAAAACGTATGACATATATCAATTGATTATTTTTTGACAAGTTACTATAGAAATATACATAACAATTATGTTAGAAATGACTAGAAATTCTCGAACTAGAATCTAGACAAAAACAGTATAAGGTAATGCAAGCTTAACTGGATCTGTAGAATTCAAAAATCGAGGAACTGAGTTAGTATCTATATTAATTTTTTTTTTTTTTTTTTTTTTGGTGTGATATCATTTCTGTTTACAACAATCTTCAGGAAAAAATGTTGCTTCCATTAAATTTCACGGGAAGTTTGCTTGAAAATGTTTCTCAAATGTCTTTAATTTATTTATGACTCTTTCAAACTATATTAAATTGCCTGAAACTATTTTAAATGCTTCCCACTAAATATTTAAAATCGTCACAAAACTATCCTCAATGAATAGTAACTTATTGTAAAGTAGTACTGCGTGAAGTTAGCACGCCTTAAACAGACGCAATAAGTAAGAAGGGGTGGGTGGGGTTAAATTATCGGAATCGTCACAAATCTCTCCTTACTGAATACTAACTTATAGAATATCAAATATCATTAGTACTGTTCAAGGGCGTGCTAGAAGTGAAGTTAGCACGCCTTTTACAGTCCACAATAAGTAAGAAGGGGTGGGTGGGGTTAAATTTTTAGAATCGTCACATATCTCTCCTTACTGAATACTAATTTATAGAATATCAAATATCGATAGTGCTGCTCAAGAGCGTGCTAGATGTGAAGTCAGCACGCCTTTTACAGTCCACAATAAGTAAGAAGGGGTGGGTGGGGTTAAATTATCAGAATCGTCACAAATCTCTTCTTACTGAATACTAACTTATAGAATATCAAATATCATTAATACTGTTCAAGGGCGTGCTAGAAGTGAAGTTAGCACGCCTTTTACAGTTCACAATAAGTAAGAAGGGGTGGGTGGGGTTAAATTTTTAGAATCGTCACATATCTCTCCTTACTGAATACTAATTTATAGAATATCAAATATCGATAGTGCTGCTCAAGAGCGTGCTAGATGTGAAGTCAGCACGCCTTTTACAGTCCACAATAAGTAAGAAGGGGTGGGTGGGGTTAAATTATCAGAATCGTCACAAATCTCTTCTTACTGAATACTAACTTATAGAATATCAAATATCATTAATACTGTTCAAGGGCGTGCTAGAAGTGAAGTTAGCACGCCTTTTACAGTTCACAATAAGTAAGAAGGGGTGGGTGGGGTTAAATTATCAGAATCGTCACAAATCTCTCCTTACTGAATACTAACTTATAGAATATCAAATATCATTAGTACTGTTCAAGGGCGTGCTAGAAGTGAAGTTTGCACGCCTTTTACAGTCCACAATAAGTAAGAAGGGGTGGGTGGGGTTAAATTATCAGAATCGTCACAAATCTCTCCTTACTGAATACTAATTTATAGAATATCAAATATCATTAGTACTGTTCAAGAGCGTGCTAGAAGTAAAGTTAGCACGCCTTTTACAGTCCACAATAAGTAAGAAGGGGTGGGTGGGGTTAAATTTTTAGAATCGTCACATATCTCTCCTTACTGAATACTAATTTATAGAATATCAAATATCGATAGTGCTGCTCAAGAGCGTGCTAGATGTGAAGTCAGCACGCCTTTTACAGTCCACAATAAATAAGAAGGGATGGGTGGGGTTAAATTAACAGAATCGTCATAAACCTCTTCTTACTGAATACTATCTTATAGAATATCAAATATCATTTGTGCTGCTCAAGAGCGTGCTAGATGTGAAGTGAGCACGCCTTTTACGGTCCACAATAAGTAAGAAGTGGTGGGTGGGGTTAAATTAACAGAATCGTCACAAATCTCGCCTTACTGAATACTAACTTATAGAATATCAAATATCATTAGTACTGTTCAAGGGCGTGCTAGATGTGAAGTTAGCACGCCTTTTACAGTCCACAATAAGTAAGAAGGGGTGGGTGGGGTTAAATTATCAGAATCGTCACAAATCTCTCCTTACTGAATACTAACTTATAGAATATCAGATATCATTAGTACTGTTCAAGGGCGTGCTAGTAGTGAAGTTAGCACGCCTTTTACAGTCCACAATAAGTAAGAAGGGGTGGGTGGGGTTAAATTATCAGAATCGTCACAAATCTCTCCTTACTGAATACTAACTTATGGAATATCAAATATCATTAGTACTGTTCAAGGGCGTGCTAGAAGTGAAGTTTGCATGCCTTTTACAGTCCACAATAAGTAAGAAGGGGTGGGTGGGGTTAAATTATCAGAATCGTCACAAATCTCTCCTTACTGAATACTAATTTATAGAATATCAAATATCATTAGTACTGTTCAAGGGCGTGCTAGAAGTGAAGTTCGCGCGCCTTTTACAGTCCACAATAAGTAAGAAGGGGTGGGTGGGGTTAAATTTTTAGAATCGTCACATATCTCTCCTTGCTGAATACTAACTTATAGAATATCAAATATCGATAGTGCTGCTCAAGAGCGTGCTAGATGTGAAGTCAGCACACCTTTTACAGTCCACAATAAGTAAGAAGGGATGGGTGGGGTTAAATTATCAGAATCGTCACAAATCTCTCCTTACTGAATACTAATTTATAGAATATCAAATATCATTAGTACTGTTCAAGGGCGTGCTAAAAGTGAAGTTAGCACGCATTTTACAGTCCACAATAAGTAAGAAGGGGTGGGTGGGGTTAAATTTTTAAAATCGTTACAAATCTCTCCTTACTGAATACCAACTTATAGAATATCAAATATCATTAGTGCTGCTCAAGAGCGTGCTAGATGTGAAGTGAGCACGCCTTTTACGGTCCACAATAATTAAGAAGTGGTGGGTGGGGTTAAATTAACAGAATCGTCACAAATCTCTCCTTACTGAATACTAACTTATAGAATATCAAATAACATTAGTGCTGCTCAAGAGCGTGCTAGATGTGAAGTTAGCACGCCTTTTACAGTCCACAATAAATAAGAAGGGATGGGTGGGGTTAAATTAACAGAATCGTCATAAACCTCTTCTTACTGAATACTATCTTATAGAATATCAAATATCATTAGTGCTGCTCAAGAGCGTGCTAGATGTGAAGTCAGCACGCCTTTTACAGTCCACAATAAGTAAGAAGGGGTGGGTGGGGTAAATTATCAGAATCGTCACAAATCTCTCTTTACAGAATACTAACATATAGAATATCAAATATCATTAGTACTCTTCAAGGGCGTGCTAGAAGTGAAGTTAGCACGCCTTTTACAGTCCACATTAAGTAAGAAGGGGTGGGTGGGGTTAAATTTTTAGAATCGTTACAAATCACTCCTTACTGAATACCAACTTATAGAATATCAAATATTATTAGTGCTGCTCAAGAGCGTGCTAGATGTGAACTGAGCACGCCTTTTACGGTCCACAATAAGTAAGAAGTGGTGGGTGGGGTTAAATTAACAGAATCGTCAGAAATCTCTCCTTACTGAATACTAACTTATAGAATATCAAATATCATTAGTGCTGCTCAAGAGCGTGCTAGATGTAAAGTTAGCTCGCCTTTTATAGTCCACAATAAGTAAGAAGGGGTGGGTGGGGTTAAATTAACAGAATCGTCACAAATCTCTCCTTACTGAATACTAACTTATAGAATATCAAATATCATTAGTACTGTTCAAGGGCGTGCTAGAAGTGAAGTTAGCACGTCTTTTACAGTCCACAATAAGTAAGAAGGGGTGGGTGGGGATAAATTTTTAGAATCATCACATATCTCTCCTTACTGAATACTAACTTATAGAATATCAAATATCATTAGTACTGTTCAAGGGCGTGCTAAAAGTGAAGTTAGCACGCCTTTTACAGTCCACAATAAGTAAGAAGGGGTGGGTGGGGTTAAATTTTTAGAATCGTTACAAATCTCTCCTTACTGAATACCAACTTATAGAATATCAAATAACATTAGTGCTGCTCAAGAGCGTGCTAGATGTGAAGTGAGCACGCCTTTTACGGTCCACAATAAGTAAGAAGTGGTGGGTGGGGTTAAATTAACAGAATCGTCACAAATCTCTCCTTACTGAATACTAACTTATAGAATATCACATATCATTAGTGCTGCTCAAGACCGTGCTAGATGTGAAGTTAGCACGCCTTTTACAGTCCACAATAAATAAAAAGGGGCGGGTGGGGTTAAATTATCAGAATCGTCACAAATCTCTCCTTACTGAATACTAACTTATAGAATATCAAATATCATTAGTACTGTTCAAGGGCGTGCTAGATGTGAAGTGAGCACGCCTTTTACGGTCCACAATAAGTAAGAAGTGGTGGGTGGGGTTAAATTATCAGAATCGTCAGAAATCTCTCCTTACTGAATACTAACTTATAGAATATCAAATATCATTAGTACTGTTCAAGGGCGTGCTAGAAGTGAAGTTAGCACGCCTTTTAGAGTCCACAATAAGTAAGAAGTGGTGGGTGGGGTTAAATTTTTAGAATCGTTACAAATCTCTCCTTACTGAATACCAACTTATAGAATATCAAATATCATTAATGCTGCTCAAGAGCGTGCTAGATGTGAAGTTAGCACGCCTTTTACAGTCCACAATAAGTAAGAAGGGGTGGGTGGGGTTAAATTTTTAGAATCGTCACATATCTCTCCTTGCTGAATACTAACTTATAGAATATCAAATATCGATAGTGCTGCTCAAGAGCGTGCTAGATGTGAAGTCAGCACGCCTTTTACAGTCCACAATAAGTAAGAAGGGGTGGGTGGGGTTAAATTATCAGAATCGTCACAAATCTCTCCTTACTGAATACTAATTTATAGAATATCGAATATCATTAGTACTGTTCAAGGGCGTGCTAGAAGTGAAGTTAGCACGCATTTTACAGTCCACAATAAGTAAAAAGGGGCGGGTGGGGTTAAATTTTTAGAATCGTTACAAATCTCTACTTACTGAATACCAACTTATAGAATATCAAATATCATTAGTGCTGTTCAAAAGCGTGCTAGATGTGAAGTGAGCACGCCTTTTACGGTCCACAATAAGTAAGAAGTGGTGGGTGGGGTTAAATTATCAGAATCGTCAGAAATCTCTCCTTACTGAATACTAACTTATAGAATATCAAATATCATTAGTACTGTTCAAGGGCGTGCTAGAAGTGAAGTTAGCACGCCTTTTAGAGTCCACAATAAGTAAGAAGGGGTTGGTGGGGTTAAATTTTTAGAATCGTTACAAATCTCTCGTTACTGAATATTAACTTATAGAATATCAAATATCATTAGTACTGTTCAAGGGCGTGCTAGAAGTGAAGTTAGCATGCCTTTTACAGTCCACAATAAGTAAGAAAAGGTGGGTGGGGTTAAATTATCAGAATCGTCACAAATCTCTCCTTACTGAATACTAACTTATAGAATATCAAATATCATTAGTACTGTTCAAGGGCGTGCTAGTAGTGAAGTTAGCACGCCTTTTACAGTCCACAATAAGTAAGAAGTGGTGGGTGGGGTTAAATTAACAGAATCGTCACAAATCTCTCCTTACTGAATACTAACTTATAGAATATCAAATATCATTAGTACTGTTCAAGGGCGCGCTAGAAGTGAAGTTAGCACGCCTTTTACAGTCCACAATAAGTAAGAAGGGGTAGGTGGGGTTAAATTTTTAGAATCGTCACAAATCTCTCCTTATTGAATACTAACTTATAGAATATCAAATATCATTAGTGCTGCTCAAGAGCGTGCTAGATATGAAGTTAGTACGCCTTTTACAGTCCACAATAAATAAGAAGGGGTGGGTGGGGTTAAATTTTTAGAATAGTCACAAAACTCTCCTCAATGAATACTAACTTATAGTATATCAAATATCATTAGTACTGTTCAAGGGCGTGCTATGTGTGAAGTTAGCACGCCTTTTGCAGTCCACAATAAGTAAGAAGGGGTGGGTGGGGTTAAATTTTCAGAATCCTCACAAAACTCTTCTCAATGAATACTAACTTATAGTGCATCTTTTATAATTAGTACTGTACAAAGGCGTGCTGTGTGTGAAGTTAGCACGCCATTTACCACATGTAATAATTAAAAAAGGTTGAGGGGAGATATATTTTTAGAGTCGTCACAAAAGTCTACTTAAGGAATACTAACTTATGGTATCTCTCTTATAATTAGTACTACATAAAGGCGTGCTAGATGTGAAGTTAGCACGCCATTTACCACACGCAATAACTGAAAAATGATAAGACGTGCTACATTCGTTTTAGTGTTACAAAACAATACAAATCTGATACTAATGCTCCATAAAAAATATATCTTTTGTACTTAAATTGGGCGTGCGTACTTCACCGACCCGGTCGTTGATACTATATTTAAAGGTACCAGTTGCAATAATACTATAATGTATCATTTTTACACGTAAGTAGTGTAAATGATATTTTCACAAATTTAACACTACAATAAATTGTAGTGTTAATTTTAAGACAAAATTTGCTTGGATCTGATATAATCTTAAGCATTTACATATATTAAATGTTGTAAAATAGATGAACAAAAAGTGATGAAGACCATATACATATCTATAGCTTCAACAACAATATTACTTGATTCATAAATATTTCCTGTAATATGTATTGTAACGTTTTTATTTATTTTGCATCAACCGCGTAATTAAGCAGGTTCCGACAAGTCTGTTGCGTCATCGCTAAAAATAGACACGCGCTCATTGCTGCAGCGACGGTGGCGCGGCTGCGACGGCGTGGTGACAGCGGTGGCGACGGTGGGCGCTCCACGTTACAGTATTTTTATATTAAATGTTGTAAAATAGATGAACAAAAAGTGATGAAGACCATATACATATCTATAGCTTCAACAACAATATTACTTGATTCATAAATATTTCCTGTAATATGTATTGTAACGTTTTTATTTATTTTGCATCAACCGCGTAATTAAGCAGGTTCCGACAAGTCTGTTGCGTCATCGCTAAAAATAGACACGCGCTCATTGCTGCAGCGACGGTGGCGCGGCTGCGACGGCGTGGTGACAGCGGTGGCGACGGTGGGCGCTCCACGTTACAGTATCTGATAACTGCAAATATATAATGTACTCATATATTTATATTTTTGTCTAATAGTCAACATTTGTTGTAATTTATATTACATCAAATTTTAACGTGATCACATACTACGTCTAACTTCAGAGGTATAAAAAACATTACAAAATAAACAACATTTTATTGCGGTAATGTTTGACCTACATAAAGCCTACGACACTGTTTGGAAACATCTTATACTAAAATCACTTGCGGAAACGGAAATAAAAGGTAAAATATACCATTTCATTAAAAAAATTCTTTCTCATAGGAAATTTGAAGTAAAAGTGAACGGTTACACATCCGAAAAGAAAGAACAAAAAAACGGCCTTCCGCGAGGGGCAGTTTTGTTAGTAACTCTATTCCTTTTAGCTATAAATACTATACAAAATCACATTGAAACTCCTGTGAAAGTCTTACTATTCGCAGACGACATAATAATCTATTGTAACGGGAAAACTCTTAACAATATCACTAAAGACCTAAAAAAAAAAACAATTACAAAAATTGAAGATTGGTCCAACGAAACAGGCTTCATATTTGCAGAAGGAAAAACGAAAGCTATACATTTCACAAGATTAAGAAAAAACAACAAACCAAACAATTTAAAAATCCAGAATAAAAACATCGATTACGTTGATAAAGTTAAATTTTTAGGTATGATTATCGACAGAAAATTAACCTAGAGACAACATATAAGGGAACTAAAAACTGAATGTCTAAAAAGAGTAAATTTAATAAAAGTTTTGGCAAACCATAATTGGGGAGCAGACAAAGACTCTTAAATGAGTATCTACAGGAATATATTAAGATCAAAACTGGACTATGGATGCATGGTTTATGGAACAGTAAAGAAAACTTATTTAAAACATCTTGACTCAATACAGTCTAGCGCAATACGACTAATAATAGGAGCTTTCCGTACTAGTCCCATAGAAAGTATATTGAATATAGCAGGAGAACCTTCACTAGAAACACGGAGAGCCCAACTAACCGCAAATTATATAGCCAAAATGACAAAAAAAAATCCCAAGCATCCAACACATAATCACAAATAGCCAACAAGATAATTCGTATACCCCTTTACATTCACACACTAAAAAGACACTAACCTTTCTGAACATCAATATACCTACAATAAATTCACCCGAAAATCCCCCTAAAACCCCACCTTGGCAACCAGCTAGACACTCCTTTAACCTAGCACTAACCAACTATCCGAAAGGGAGCATTAGTGGAAAAAAATACATTGAACTTTTTAATAAAATAATTGAAAATAATAAACACCGAGAAATTATCTACACCGACGATTCACACCTAAACAACAAAACTGGGACAGCATTCGTTACCAAAAACGAAATATTTAAATACCGACTTCCAACACTGTCATATACTCTGCAGAACTTTACGCAATATATCAAGCCCTAGCATATATAATCCATAACCACCCCCACATCCGCCCCTACCTAATATGTACAGACTCCTTAAGTTCACTAATGACTATACAAAACCTGTATCCAAAACACCCTATTGCCAGAAACATCCGTAAACAACTACAACTCCTAACAAAACACGACAACAATATCACCTTCCTATGGACCCCTTCCCATGTCAATATACCTGGCAACGAAACCGCAGACACCGCTGCAAAAGAAGCTACACAGATGGACATCACTAACATTCCAATTACAAATGAAGAACTGAAGAACCATATAAAAACTCAAACATCTAAATACTGGTCAAACAAATGGGCACAAACAACAAACAATAAATTAAGAACAATAAAAACAGATACGACCATATGGAAAACACATGGAACAAAATCCGAACAAATAATACTAACTCGACTCCGTATAGGCCACACTAGACTCACATATGGACACTTAATGGCTCAAGAACAACCCAAAACATGTGTAATCTATAACTAGGCTTTCTGTCAAACACATCATCGAAACCTGCCCAAAACACACCATAGCCCGAAATACACATAACATCCCCACCAACATAAACCGAGCGCTCGCCTACAGTGATCAACAAGAAAAAAATATAATTGTATTCCTCATTACCCATATTTATAACCATATTTAATATACCTACTTATTTTGTAACATACTATGTAACACAACAAAACAGAACGTTCAATAATGTAATGTAATTGTACCGGGCTCAAAAAACCATAGATGTTGAAGAACCCAAATAAATAAATATATAAATAAATAAATAAATAAATAAAATAACGTAAACTCTAATTACTTGCGCACTGTATTAATATCTATACTTCATTATCTATCTGTAATTGAAATTGGTAGATTTCAATAAGTAATTGTTGGATTACAGCCTATAATGTTATGAATTAAATACTGATTAATAATATAATTAAGAAATTCGTATACCGGTTATATCGCATTCTAAGTATGAATAATAACAAAGTAACGCTTATAATTTATGATTCTACCTTTCTTACCTTTTATAAAAATTTTACTTGCAAATCTGTTGAAAAGCTTAAAATTCTATCAGTGTTTCTCACTTTTCTCCACGAGTTTCTATGTCATCTAAATTGTTTCCTTTTTATTCTTTAGTCACGGTTTATTTTCAAAGTAGCTCTTTAAAACGTGCATTCGAAGGTATACGACTTTCACAAATTTATGTAAAAAGAAGGGCTCGTATATTGAAATCACAATCATTAGCTTCTGTTAAAAAAATATATACATTTTTAAAGATTGAGATTTGCAATAAATGAATTTTAAATTTAGCGGTAGAGGCGTGACGTAGATAACCCTGATGAAGACATCTTGAACTACAAACAACGCCGTCTGTAGCATAACTTTGAAAACATTTTTGTGTTTAACTGCTGCGGAATAAAAGAGAAAAATGTAATAAATAGAATACGCGGGTTTTTCACAAGAATCGAACAAGTGAACAAGTCTATTTAGTGGAGTTCCGGTTTACGGCGCTATATTGTTCTATGTCGTTCGCAACACGCATCACCATAGAAAACACAAACTAACGTATCACAATGGCCGCGTTCAGCACGGCACAGCACTGGCAGCACTGAGGGCCGAAATTTGCCGAACGCAATGAATGGAAAAATGCGATTGGTCCAGCAACTGTATTTGGCAAACTTCGGTGCTCAGCACTACCAGCAAAAATTTGAAAAATATACCCAACTTTATTTATTTAAACATCATTTCCTTCTTCATTTTTATAATTTTATTTTATCTAGTAAAAGCTAAATGTTTTTGTTTTTTAAAAAATAATGGATCCATAACATTTTTTTTTTTTTCTAATAATAAGTTTATTCCTAGTCCGGACTGCCATATGTACGTCAGACGCAAGCGCATTTTAAAAATATCTTTCCAACCGACTGTTGTGTAGTCCATCGGATTGTTGTTATGTTTGTTCCTACAGATTTCTGAACGCATCCGCGGACTGTCAGATCCATCCACTGGTCTGCGGTGTACTATGTACAATTTGTCAGCACATGCACATCACAATTTTCGCGCGGTGCGGGGAAAATATCGAAGCAAGCCTGTGATTGTTTATCTGTTTTCAAAGTGAACATAATGAGTGATTTGAAATTTGAAGCTGATCTAGAATCAATGTTATCTGATTCATCTGATGAAGAAATGGATTTGATATTTGGCCAAGCTCGAATAAAAAACAGTAATTATTTAATTATGTAATATGCTAAATAATTAATATTTGTTTTTAGATAATTTATTGACTGATATCATTTTTTGCAGAGGAAACAGTAATTAATTATGATGATAGGACAAGTCAATTGTCCGTTCCAACCACACAAAGTTTCTTACATATGTCTGAATGAGTACATGACCAAGACATGCGCACAAAAGGGTTAATGACTGCATACATGAACATAAACGCATCCGAAAAGTCATGTAGGAACAAACCTTATATGTATTTAAGGAGAAAAATTGCCATAGTCAAACAATACACTGTTTTGAAATAAAATGTTTTTTTTTGTTTTCTAAAACTTTGAATTTTTGAACATGTTCAGTTTTTGTATAAAAAAAAACTGAATTATCTTTTCTTTTAGGTATTTACAACATTCTCTCAGTAATGCTATTTAAAATATCTATAATTAAAATAAATAGTGGTCCAAAAACATTTATTTGTTATTGATGTGACACTTTTGAAAACAATTCAAGAAACACATTTTTCTTCTAAAAATGTGGAGGAAAACATTAAATTCAGTTCATTTTTGATTGTATCTGCCTTCCGGTTATTTTACGTGTCAGTGTCGAACAACCAGTGGCGTACGATCATTTTTTACACAGTTTTTTAGAAATTGAAACTCGTAGTAGTTTCTTGTTATTATCTAACTTGTTATCTATAGTTTTTCTGTTTTAATATACAGTTATATCACTCTTGCGTGTATGACATATTTGACTTCTAATCACGATGTTTACAAATACATAATTTTCAATCTTAATAACAGATCAAAGGACCGCGAGAATGTTTAATCGAGGAAATTTACAGTATTATTTTGAGGATTGCTTGTTTAGATAAATGGATATGTGCAATTATATGAATATATTTATACATTAGTAGCAAAAAATGTATGAATATATAAAAACATAATTTCTAATAAAGTGTGTTAGTATTATTCTATAATCTATTTATCCAATAAGTATTCTTTGCTAATTTAGTGATGCCGCGAGATCTTGTTTTATTGAGTACAGTTCTCGTCTCGAATTTATTTAGATTTCGAGATGAGAATCACATAAATCTTGCCGTTGAGATTTCAATATTTTATTACAATACTATATCAAAATTAAAGCATTTAATTTGAAAAGGATCTAAGTGCTCAACAAAAATTATACCGGGTAGCGGCGGTTATGGGTGAACATATGGATTTAACATCGACATTTATGCAATTTCCTGCTCTCTTTTTATTTGATGGCAAAAACTGTAAAGTGCAAAGTTGTTCAGAAGTAAAAGTTGCATACAAAATTGTTTTTACATTTTTTATTATATTTTTGGTTTCTTCACAATTTTGAAATTATGACAATTAAATAATGAACGTTTATTCGATTGAGGATCGTGTCTTTATTAAAAAAAATATTCTAGTAGAAATAGTTTTAGAAAAATACTAAATATATTTTCCATAGATTGATGTTTATAAATAATTTATAAAAACTAGAAAAAAGAAGACAAATGCCATGGCTTTTGCTACTAATTAACAAATATTTAACCAAATCTAAACTTAACTTGATCAATGATTTTACACAATATTAAAATACCACTCAAATAAATATAAACTTTATTTTAATAAACAAGTTTCCTTATAGCAATTCTAGAAAAAGTTAACATACGTCAATAATCATACTGTTTAATCAATAAATCGACAAATTTAAGACTCTCGAATCAATTTTGAAACAAGATAAGAATAAAAATAAGAGTTGAGAGAAATGAAAAATTTAAATGCACAAAGTGGATAAAAAGAATGCTGATATATTAAAATAGATTAATTAAATCCATTGTTCGATATTTACGCTTTCATAGTTTTTCTATTTTTATCATTTTCATACGTACTGCAGTTTTCTCTACAAGATTTCTTTTCTGAAGAATCGTTTAAAATAGGTTCAATTTCACATAGAAAATAAAATACGGGAAAGAATTGCAATAAATACTGCAGCAACATACGCTGATCGCCTGTGCAGTGAAACTTCAGTTCGAATACGCAACATACTCAGCACGACCAACCATAATTGAAATATGTAAATAAACAAAGACGACGTTCTTGCGACCTTGATATTCCCAACTGTAGCAGTAGCCCAGAGACGTAATCAGATCGTTTTAAATTTAATCTTAAATAGCAACAATTAAATGAAATACCACACACAATGAAATAATTTCTCTATTTGTTTAATGAATGAAAAGTTTATACTGAAGGAAATAATTATCTTATTATAAAAACAAAAGCGTTAAGTATTATCTTATTTATTACAAAATTTATAATCTACTTAACTTAATTAGTATAATTAATTTATTTAGCATTATTTTCTCTTTAAAATATAGACACAATAAATGTATTTATAATTAAAATTTTATTAACAGGAACAGATTTTAACGGTGACATAAATTTTGAAATGGAATTTAAATTAATCAAAACACATCATAAGTTTACTTTTACTCTGAGTCTGAATATTCTAACGTATGTACTTTCTTAACAACCTATTTTAATTTGTATATCATGTTAGTAGAGTGTTCCAAATATCATGCCGTAATAGTAATCCCGAGAACTATAATAGCGCTTTTTACATTTATCAAAAAATTGATGAATATATTGACGAATAAAGCTATCAATTTATCTGAAAAATCATACATTTCTAGGAATATTATTTTTTTAATTAATATAAAATTTCAATTTTTTTAACTGCGTCATAGTTTTATGACATTTCGTATTACGAACGCACTACTATTATAACAATGGTATTATGAAGCCCGCTTTTAGATTATACTCTAACGAAGTTAAACGCCACTTTTATCATAAACTATATTTGACATTTTTGTATTATCTTAAACTGTTGACAACAACGAATTGTTTTGTCACATCTGGCTTATATAATTAAATTAAAATATTTATAACCACGTGTTGCAGCTTTCAAAACTGTAGATTATCTTAGAATAATAGTGGTAGCTCTGACGTTCTGAGTTTGGAAACTTCTAACCTCTGTGCTTTTTTTCTTATACAGCGTGTGGGCGTGCATATCATTGCATGTGTATGAAACTATGACGTCACATAATTAGTCCTATTAATGTTTATGAAAGATATCATGAATGAAAATTATAATAACTTTAAACATTTTTGATAAACACAAATTAAATTTTTGATTTCCAAAAAAAAATTGGGATAATCATTATTAATTTATATTTCTTAACAACTGATTTTCTCATAAAAGGTAACCTTTTTTAAATATTGGTGTTTTTTGCATGCTACTATTAATACGTTTAATCAACTATTCCAATCTGTTCAATCAATTACATATAAAACGAGACGAATGTTTTTTCCCTAGTGATGTATTCTATACGTTAGCGCGATGTATGTGCTATTATCAATAGCAGCATTGGCAATGCTTATAGTACACTACATACACTTACGTATGTATGTACGTGTATGTGTATGTGTATGTGTATGTGTATGTGTATGTGTATGTGTATGTGTATGTGTATGTGTATGTGTATGTGTATGTGTATGTGTATGTGTATGTGTATGTGTATGTGTATGTGTATGTGTATGTGTATGTGTATGTGTATGTGTATGTGTATGTGTATGTGTATGTGTATGTGTATGTGTATGTGTATGTGTATGTGTATGTGTATGTGTATGTGTATGTGTATGTGTATGTGTATGTGTATGTGTATGTGTATGTGTATGTGTATGTGTATGTGTATGTGTATGTGTATGTGTATGTGTATGTGTATGTGTATGTGTATGTGTATGTGTATGTGTATGTGTATGTGTATGTGTATGTGTATGTGTATGTGTATGTGTATGTGTATGTGTATGTGTATGTATATGTGTATGTGTATGTTTATGTGTATGTGTATGTGTATGTGTTGTGTTGTTGACGTATTGAATTTATCTCGGCCAAGGTGAAGATTGTTGGCCGACGACCAACGTGCGATCAGTGGCGTAGATAATGAACAAAAAATGGCTATTTTACTACAGAGGAATATCAGAAAAAACATAATAATATTATTAGATTATACTAACAAATAGTAGAATGTTAATTTATTAAATATCTAGTATTCTAGTTTCGCGCCTAAAGTATGTGATATTATTTCTATAGGTGTACCATAAAAATGAAAGCTTCATGGAAAATATAGTACGCAGGCAAACACGTGACTTCTTGTAATTATGTGAATACGAGAAAAAAATAACAAGATAGTTTTACAGGGATTTTTTATTGTGTCCCTTAGAAATTTGTTGGGTGGTTTATACATAGAATTTTTGAGCATAAAATTCTGATATTTTTGGCGGCAAAATTTTTAAATTTACATATTTGGTAATTGAATAAATTTAATGTCATTATACATATAAATCTAGTATGCGATTATTCAAAAATGGAACATCGCTTATCTGTCAAACCAAGTAGAAATGATGTTTGACGTTAATCCGATGTTAATTTTTTGAAATTACAACATAATAGATCTACTTTTAACAATATCTATAAGTTTCGGTTACGAGACGTAAATTGAAAAATTTTGGTATCGAAAAATTCAGAATTTTATGCCTAAATCCTTTTTTTTTTCGGATAGATAGTATAAATTAAAAAAATAATCGTCGCTTATCTGTCAAACCAAATAGAAGTGGTGTTCAATGTTCACTTTTTGAAATAACACATACAACTGTCGAATTAATAATTATAGTCAGTTGAATTTGAAACTCAATAACTTGCTTAAAAAAGTCAAAAATTATGAAACTCAATTTTAATTAGAAACAAACAATATAAAAAACTGTTTAAACGCGTGAACGCTCATGCACCATGCGCTTTTACAATTAAAATATTATTAAAATTAAACTAATCAATTTCAAATAAAAATTTATTAATATTTGATATCAAAATTGCATTATGAATCAACATGCCAAATTCCAATTCTTAATAGAAGCTTTTACTTTTTTAATTGTAATAAACCAAATGTAAACATTTTTTTTTTTAAATTAACGATAAATTATTTACAAAGCCAATGGTTACAACATATTAAAATTTTAAATTTTTCCATTCATACAAATTGATATTAGAATGATTATTAGATATGAACGATGTTGAACATTTCTTCCAACCCGTAGAAATGGTGCGGTCATTAAAGGATGATTATACAACTAAAAGTAAGCCTTAATCCGCAAAGTCCAATTCTCAATTGTTTCCAAGATATATAGAGCATCTAATTTACTCATTTTTCATCTTTTTCCTTTCCATTAAACTTAAAAACTATACGAGTTACAGCTTTGGTTAATTGAGAGTTTTTGTTTATCTTTAAGAGGTCTTCTCTATGTGTTTTTAATTTTCCAAAAATTTCTTGATATATGACAATCAGGTAATTTTTAGCAGATTTTTTTTTGAGAATGGGACTTAGCGGATTAAAACTTTTTGACTTACTTTTAGCTGTATTACCATTCCTTAAAGTTTGGCCCAGCAATTCAGATACTCCGGTACACAATTGCCATTATGTTTATATTAATTAATTTTAAAATATGAAAATTAGTGTAATTACGTAAAAATGTATAGTCCATAATTGAAAATGTGTTTCATATTGTTGTTAAGCAAGATATAAAGTTTCAAACTCAACTGACTTTATGATTCCGATAGTAGATCTATTCTTTTAGGTAGATCTGTACTTTTAACATATCTATAAATTAAGTTCATTCAGTTAGGAAAAAAAATAGTACTATGTAAAACTCAAAATTTTATGCTCAAAAATACTATATGAGCATAATGTTTGTTTTACCCTACTTTTTATTTGCAAAATTCAATCATTTAACTTTCTAATTATCTCTCATGATTTTTTAAAAATAATTGATGCATATGACATTTCACTTGAAAGAAAACTAATCCAAATAAACATAGTCAATATTTTGAATATTCTATATTATCATAATTCATTTAGCATAGTGATAAAAGTATTTATTTTCATCTACAAATGCATTTAAATGCAAAATTATTATTTGTAAATGCCATTTTTATATCTTAAAGACTTTCACCAAAGAGTGTTTTGAATATTATTTTTTGGAACTTAGATTCCTTTGAATTTAGATATTTCAAATATATAGATTAAATAAAATATAAATAAATCTTGATTGTTTATAATTTGATTTAAAGAAAGCTTGTAGTAGGTATACGGAAATTTTGACTAGCAAAACATTTGTTTATTTACTGATTGATTTTTATGTTACGGCTCTGTCCTTATTTACACTAACGATGTCAAAATCCCATTACACCTTGTCAATTCTTACCACAAATTCAATCTAAGCTATTCGATTAAAATTCTAGTCCGATTGAAATGAAGATATCAAATAGTTTCTTCTCATAACAAACATAATATGCGATGCGGATACAACTTTTCTTTTTAGTTCTCGCGTAACACTGTTTACATTAGTATAATCTAATTTAGTTTCTTTTTGCAACACGTGGTAAGCGTGAATGTGTCTTTTGTTTTTATTCTGAAAAGCGTGACATTTTTCACGGGACAGATTTCATGGATTTTTTATTGCTTTTGTGTTACTCAATGACATGCTGTAATATATGATATTTTTGCATTGACAAATTTTTTTCTTCATATGAATTCATTTTAATATATGGGACAACAAACTCACATTTCTTATTTGACTACTGGGTATATTGAACGCAACGATAATTATAGAATCGCCTAGTTTCAAAACCCGGCAAGTTCTCTTAGGTCAAATTTTGGTAAATCGCAATAGACTGTTTGCTATATTCCAAATAATGTAAAATATGTTTAAAAACATCAGTATACATATAATGTTGATGATAAACAGCCAAAAACTACTTTGTTTTGATTCGGGTTCTGTAACTGATTTCATTGAACTTACTTCCTAAACTATTTTGAACTTATAAGAAAACATTAGGGGTTTATTCCATTATTTGAAAAATAATAAATAAATTACACTATCGAAAATTGAAGACAATCAGACAATTAGATCGAGGATCTCATCAACTGCTTCCACAAATTGATACAGCATACAGAATACTCTTTAACTATAGTAGCGTCCTTTGAAGGATCATTATATTTTTTTGTTCTTGACGTTTTTCATCGTTAGGCTCTACTAGCAATTGTTTAATTATTATGAATCAATAAAATTATTATTATATATTTTGATATTGTTAATAAAACCCAATGAACACTATTTTTTTATTAAATTATTGGAAAGAAACAATTCATATTATTAAAAAAAATATATACTCAATAGGAGCACGTGACTTCCAAACCGCAGCTCTGATTGGCTAATATGGATTTGCTGGCATTGAATCCCAACTGTTTGTGGATTTGTCGGGTTTTGAAACTAACCTGATATTTTAAACGTAAATATCATGTGGATTTGTTGAGATTTAATATATAAACGTCACACCAAGGTATGGTAAATAAGAACACGAATCCGTTGCAATATCAAACTCATTTTTGGTCAAAAATGGATTTGTCGAATTTTGAAACTAGACTATTCAATTATTCTTTTGACATGATATCTTAAATTGACGGCTGAGCCCTAGGGAGTTCTGCTACCCCTACAATATTTCATAAAATGTTAAAGTTTAAAAATACCTAACAATTAAAGTTAATTCATTTTCAGCTTACTGGTATAAGGATAAATGCAATGAGATATCATTTGGAAATGTAATTTCAGACACTGATATTCTGATATTACATATGGACACATATTTTGAGGAAATTTATAAAAAGCCACATTTATTGGAAGTTATGAAAACAAAACCAAACCCGAAATAATAGATAATATATGTTTCTGTAATGCTGCAGCAGAAATTTTTTGTCACATGTGATTCGTTTACACCAGTGGACTATTGGTATTGCATTTTCAGTTCAAATGAAAAAAAAAACTATGGAAAAAACTATTTTAACCCTTTCTTATGTTATAATGAAATTTTTTGTATCTTGTTGTATTTTTATAGAATAAAAGTTTGAAATTTGGTACTACTGTTGATGCATCACATATAATAACTTTATTAAATAGGTAAATAAGTAAATAAACATCAACAACGATATAAAACTATATTCTAGTATTGCTTTATTTATTATGATTCCATGACTATTTTTGCTTTTTATTTTGAAATATTTTAATAAATCGATGAAAGAAATTATGGAAACCTCACAAAAACTTCATATTAAAATCCGATTTCAAAGGCGTTTTTATAAATATGTTTTAGTAGCACGGCGCACGACGGCACGGCTTTCCCAATTTCTAATTATTCGAACACGATTCGTAAAGCAATTTGTCGTGACAGCGTTGAGAAGCCAAAAGTAATTTGAAATTTATTTGCAACATAATTATGATTACGACGTAATATACAAAATAAAACATTTTCACAACGAATGCTGAAGTTATGGAGCTATGCAGAGCCAAATTCATATGTCAATAACAGTTGTTTTCATTCCATTCCACAGCCGACTCGTGCCAAAAGAGTCGTTATAGTTTGCTAATGAAATTAACATTGCCAGTTTAACGCTTATAATTATAATTGGTCCTAATTGGTGAAAACCGTTAATTTATGTTCTGCACTATTGTTGTGCTATACCTACTTTCAAACATATAGGCCACTGACATTACAGAAAATTGTTTTTTAAATAGATTTTAAAAATTAAAATTAAATCCATGAAAAAAATAATATATCACCGTAGGAAATCTTAATGAAAGAACAACCATTACAACCAACGTAATGCAATTTTGGAAATGAGTGATTTCAAATCAACAATAAACTTTCATTCGATGTTATTCATACCGTACCGATGATCTTTCCCTGTTTAAATATTAATTCGTTTGCAAACTACAAGCGATTGAAAGTTTGTGAGCTGTTTCATGTCGTAAGCAATTTGATTAGCTATATTTGTTACCTCATACCAAAATTTATTGACCGAAATACCAATTCATTTTTGTTTTACTTAATTTTGTATTTTAGCTTTGAATATATAATACATAATATTGTATTATATATTCCAAGATTTTAGTAGCTTGCCGCCTTTTATTATTGTATAAAATATTAGTATGTTCCGTAAATACCCGAAAGTCACCAAATTGTGTTTTTCCGTTCCGTAAATATTCAATTCCTAAAAAGTCTGGTTAGTCACCAAACTCATCGCGCCCAAAGCACGATGACTTCGGTTATTTGCAATTTGCATCAATTTGACAGATGGCATTGGCGCTATTTGAAGGTGATTTGAAGTTTTTTGTTTGCTTTGTGAGGTTGTGCTTTTAAAAATTCGTGATAATGGTAACTATGTTTAAATTATTGAAATAAAAATTGCTAATATTTTTTTCTTTTTCTTTTTACAAGAGTAAATACCACGGGGAATACAATTGTGCACACTACTATGAAATTATAAATGATTTGAATAGTGTTGGTAATCATGAATGCTTATCTGACGGAACTTGAATGTCAAGCTGTTCCGAAAATACTCACCACTTTCAGTAACCAACTACTCACCGGAATCACCGATTACGATTAGTCTGATTTATTTACGGAACATACTATATATATATATATATATATATATATATATATATATATAACATCACGGTTATTTAATCAATGTTTGATGTGTCAGTATATTTTACATAAAAGTACTGATATATTTCTTATAGAACTGTTTGGTCCTAGTAGGTACAAAACAGTCTTTTTTTGCAAGTGTATATTTAAACTATTATTGTAATTAAGAATATATTGGTGAATGCCATGCATCAGAACTGGTACGATTTGGATATGATATATCCATATTTATATACATATATAAAATGTTAATAAATCATATAATTTAGTACAGACAAAAAAATATTCTTTTGTTAAGTGACATCTAGTTTTGAAAACATATATTATTAAATATTAAACAATAAAATATTATCATGTATTATATTATTATTAATTATTTGTTGTAAATATATCGTATAATAATCAATTAATACATTTTCTCAATAAATCTATTAATTTTTTAATTTTGTTTATATGAAGCATAAGCATATTTATCCGCCATATTTCTAACCTAATAAAGTGTCTTTTCAATGATTCAATGTGAGTGATTCGGTATGTGCCTCATAAATGGAAGATAATTTAATGTTTAAGTATTTAAGATTATAATATTCTACGGTTCAATTGTAAGTAATAACCATACATATTAAAACAATTATTAAGACAATGATAACTGCATATTATGTTGTAATAGGTAGTTAATTCGACGTAAGTTTTTTGATAATTAATTGATAGTTTATTGGTATTATAAACAAAAGTTTTTCAATAATTAACTCAATGTTTATCGATAATATTAAATGCAATATGAAACCTTGGTTTTTAAAGGAAAAAAGTATGTTCTTATTTTTCCCGCCTTTAATCTCTATGTCAATTTATAAGTACCAGACCGATTAACTAATACTACCTATATAAATTACAAATTTTGAAAGTACCTGCAGTTTATTTTGTGTTTTTTGAGCATAGGTATCAGAATACAATTTATTGTGATTTAATGTCAAGTAATAATCGTATATACCTAAAAGTAAGCATATTCATTGCTGGTTACATACAGCAAATCATTTTCATTACATTTATGAATGTAATATACATCTCATTTTCATTTTGAACTGTTATATTTCTGATTAATGCATTAGTGTGTATTTAAAACTTCAAAATAGAATAAAATTTTGAATGAATATACCGTTTTTAAAAATTTGGAATAACATGCATTTTAAATTAATTTTCTAGTATGAAACGATTGTGAAAAGTAAAAATAGATTAATTAAAACATTATAGATAGTCAAACAATGCTTTATAAAAATATCGATAGATTGATTGTGCCATTAAAACACTATTAATATATCGATAGTAATGTAGATTGTAGATATCATTTTTTTGATACAACTGGTAGGTACTATAAGATTAGCGATTCTTTTGCGTAGTATCGCTACAGCTAGTATTTGATAAGATTGACTTATGACCTTTTGTCCCGGCATTAACGATATATTACCCTAATTTTTAAACAATCTACATTAAAATAACAAATAAAAAATTGTCAGTGGAGTAGATAAAATATACAGTACCGTCCAAAAATATGGGTACACCTGTCGATTTGCAAAGATAAATGTATCAAATTATTTTCCTCGTATAATTCCTAATGAAAGTTACAAACATTTTATCTTTTTTTTTCACTGTTTATTTTTTCTTTCCTTGAACGTTGTCGAACTTCTGTAAGATAAAAAGAAAAGACAAGTAATCAAAATCACATCAACCAATGTTAATCAACTACAGAAGTATTTGCAAAAATATTTAGATATTGACAAGCTATCAATAATTAAATTTCGAAAACTGTCGATAATACTATCCGATAGATTTTTTATTTTTCCATGAAAATAAAAATATCAGTAATCAATTTTAAAGTTTTTAAGATGTCTCATTTTTTTAGTAAAAATGGCTCTAGATCATCGTCAACATAAAGAATTAGTGAAATCCATAGCTATATATTTAGAGTATAATGGATACCCAGAAACATGTGTTTTGTTTAAAAGGGAGGCATATTTGCCGGACATTGTAAGTATATGTCAGCCATCAAAATGCAGTGTGTGCTTGAAGGCGAAATATAAACATTTTCACGTGCCTTTATCATCTCATCTTTCACTGCTTCCAAGCCGGAATGAGCCACCTAAACTTTCTTCCTAGGAGCTAGGAGCGAAGTGTGCCTGCACCCAATGGACCTATTAAATTTAAAAAGAGAGAATAATAAAACTGAAATGTGCATACTGCGCAGTTGACTTTTAGCGCAGGTGGGTGATATGGTGGTGAACATTTAAATTTAAAATATGGCAACAAATTCATATACAACAAAATAAGAAATTCGAGTAAATTTAGATATAATATATGCGAAGAATACTTTAAAATTTAAAAAGAAAGGAAAACCAGATAGAAATGAGAAAAGAAGATATAATGGCACTATTCTGAACAAATCTGTACGTCTTACAGATCTGTAAATAATAAACAAAAATAGATGTGTTTTTGACAGTTTTCTTTACAGATCTATAAACGTAAGACTTGCAGATTTGTTCAGAGTTATCCTATAAGTTTTATAAAGAAGGTAATGTGCGATAACAATTGCGATGACGTACCTTTTACTACATACTGAACAATATTTACAAAATTGTTTTCCTGTTTTTATATGTTCCTGCATATTTGCACTTCAAACTTGCAAGTTTATTATAAGTACCAAAACAATCGAAAAGTGACAGTTAATAGCATAGTTATCAAATAATTTGCTTAAGACCCGATAATACAATCTGATAAAACTGATTGGCACACCCAGCAATTTGTAATATGCCGTGATGATATATTTATTTATATTTGTTTATTTATAAAACATAAATTTTATATAATTTTATTATTAGATACATTTCTGTTTGTAATACAGAAAATATTATTTAATTTTTTTGTTGCTTCCTTCATCATTTCTAACAGGTATAAAATTATTTTATATCATTCTCGTCATTTGGCAACATGGTGTCGCCCACCCATTGATTCAGAAAAGTTCTGCTAGATGACGAATCTAAAATGACATCACAGAGTCATACAAATTTAATAGGTCCATAGGATAGAATAGTGTGACGTCAGAGCATAGCGCGAAATATGAAACACTGTCCTAAGCAAAAACTATACTTTCAAAAACGACTCTATTGACAGAACACATTATTGTTATTAAGAAGAAGTTAACTTTGTAATAATGTCTACTTATAAACATTTTTCTGTTACTTCGTAAAACAATATAATTACACAAAGGTTTTATTTCATATTGAAATCAACGCACATTCCGAACTACAGAGTATCAAGTTTGCGCAGCTTCAAAAGTATCCGAGTTTACCGACTGAGTTTTTGTTTGTTGGCGCTTTTGAGCTAGTTCTTTTCAGAACTTTAGATTTCTTTTTTTTTAAGTTTAAGGTACGTAAATAACTGTCTCTCCACATTAATATGATTATAATATGTCGTGTTCTTAGGGTACTGTAAACTAAAAATGGCTCGCTTGTCTTTCAAACGGGCTCTTCCTGCCGCTTTACGAACATGAACGAATATTTAGTTTCATGTAAAGTTTTCCAAACTTGAATAGAAAAATTGTTATTAGAAATTGGATAATATGTTTTCTTTAGTTAAAAGGTTAATATTCAAACATAACTGAATGACATCTTAAATAGCTAACGTTTCTTAATTAAGTTATTGGCGAAGAAATTTACTGCTTAAAATTATAGTTCTTATTTGCTGTGGCAATAAGGTTCACTTTAAAAGACGTATTTACCGGTAGGACAGTAGTTTCAAAGAAGCGCGCTACATATGACGTAATTTCTGAACAACCCTATTTAAGGTAGCAGTGCGATATTGGTCAAATACTACGGCTCGCAATGTTTCTGTTCTCCCCTTTACAACCACAGTTTCTACTAGAATGACTATGAAAGTTCAAGAGGACAATATATAATATTCTTGTTTCTCTCATTTTTCTGGTACTTTTCATAGATCGAGCGCCGCTACCGTGGGATGTTAGAACGCCAATGGCATCTATATAATCGCCTTCAAAGAAAAGTATCTGAACTAGAATTAAGACTATACGCCATTGATAAAAGAATCTCGCAAGGCATTCTCGAAAAGCTAATCCCAGTGGAATGGATACCAAGGAGCCCAGAAAGGTTTTCAATAGCTGGACATGGATCATCGGTCACCAGGGTCATTTTCCACCCGAAAGAGCCCATTTTAGTTACTGCTAGTCAAGATACTTCTATAAGATGTTGGGATATTACAAGCGGACAATATAAAGGAGGAATGGAGGAACATGAAGCAGGTGTTCAGGTTTGTTAAAGTTGCTAAAAATTAATATTTAATTTACAAAGAAAATAAATCAAGAACATTATACCTGAGTCTACTTTGTATCTAGAAAGTAATAGCGAAAAAAAAATTCAATGTAGTAAATAACTGGTTTATCGCCATATTAGTTTCTATCTATTGACTGATTTCTAGTTTCTAATCTGTACATATTTAATAGGATCTGACAGTACTTCAAAATTGCCGCGAATGGGAAAAAATGTGGTAATTTGAAATGCCGAAAATACTTTTCACTAATATTATAAAATGTAATCAAATTCACTTTGAAATATATTGTCCTACTCGTATTTTTCCCAATAAATTTAATAATATGGTATTTCACATATTTTTATTTTTCTGTTATTCTTTATAAAAACATAAGATACAGATACTCGTATTTTTGTTTGTTCATACAATGACACATTTCGCTAATCTTTTTTTAAAAAAAGATGGCCTTTGAACTACTGCGTCATAATGACAAAGAAATATGCAAAAGTACTGGTAACATTACTAGAACTAGATGGTAACCGACCAATAAAAAATAAACACTTATGTATTCTTGTCAAGTTAACATTTATAAACATTTCTAGCTTTTTGTGTTTAATGGTTATATGGGAGATGCTGGGCGAAGCTTATCGTAGAACGTAGATGGCTGCAGGTAACTAAGGAACTTTGACCGCGTGAAATTTGAAAATAGTGACCATGACACTGACAGCTAGTATTTGTATTTGGGGTTGGTTGGGGCTGATTCGGCCACACTTTAACAATGGAAGTTAAAAAAGATAAAAAAAAGAATTAAAAAATCGAATAGTGGATGGTCTGCGTGATAATAAACAAATGCTAGTAGTATTTTTAATATTTTAATATCTATAGCTATTTATTGTGTACACAAGGACGAAAATATCTACTAGTAATTTATACAAAGATAAAGAACTATGCATCAAATTTACTAGAGAAATTATAGAACAATATTTTATAAGTTGCAAATATTTATATAGTAATAGTAATAGCACTTTATTAACATATAACCCTTAATATATTAATATATTTAAACACTGAAAGTGGTTGTAAAGTCACAATTCTTAAATACAAAATTACCGATATTTATGGATAATGGTCGATAGCCGGACAGAGTGTACGAGAGGGGTTTCCACTATTTTTTAATTTTTTTATATGTTATTCCTCATGAAAACTTATATGTATTACAATAAATAAAACATTTTTATCATAACAGGTTTTCTGTAAAAAAAATATTGAAAACAGTATTTTATGCAACTCGTTTGAACGGCCAATTTTTACCGCCCCAACAGCGCGTAAAAGGCCGGCTAATGTAGCTAATGCTCAACAGATGGTGCATGAGTCTCTAGTGGCGTATATAACCTTTATAAAGGTACCCTATAGTGGCGTCATCTGTCAATTGATGGTGTATTAACACTCTTCTATTACAGTTTTCTTGAACTAACGCATAGGGGTAAGGATAGGAGTTTTCACTTAACTACAAACAATTGTTTTATTTCAAACTGAGTTTGTTTGTGCCCTTACAATTCTTAGAATTAAAGAACTGAACTTCGAATCTTTCGAGTACGACGTCAAGATAATAAGACTTACAAAATATTTGGAGAGATAAATTATATCATATATAATTTATAATTTAATTTGTTACGAATCCTAATCAAAAATTCCAAATTCCCCGTCAACTGAACATCTGGGTGGAATGTTTGTATCCTGGTTTTTCCACAAATATTCTTTTACGGGTGTTTCAACTTGTAAATAATTATAGGCAAAGGCATAACTTCTGGTAATCCCTTGAATTCGTTGCTGGAGATTTACCAAATACTTTACAAATATTTAATCCACGAAATACAATAATCTATAAAATACGTATACTTTAGAAAATGCTTTACCAATATAACATACGGCAAATAATAATAATAATAATAATAATAATAATAATAATAATAATTGTATTGTATTCACATTTTTAACTAGTTTATAATACCTACTTCATTATTTTTTAAATATAATGTTCCAATTTGAATGTGCTGCTATCTATTATCACATAGGAAGATATTGAATGTATTTGATGTATGTAGGTAAAATCGAATATTGTAAACTACTCCCATCACACATATATATATTGACGGCTAACATAGAAACTAAAATCGAGCCGGCAAATGACGTCACTGGCTGGCAGCGTTTCAAACGTAGTAAATTGTTTTCATTCATTTTTAAAAAATTGGAAACATATTTAACCATTTAAGTAGTGTTTTCAGAAATGTTTTATGATATATTTTAGTGTAATAGTGTTATTTTTCAATATTTTGATTACGGTGGAAACCCCCATTTACCAATTATTATTTTAAATATTAATTTATTTTTACTCGATCTCCGGCTAATCATTCAAAGCCATCTGATAACCCTACGTCATACGTTGATATAACAAACAAAGAAACTCAAACATAACCTAACCAAAATTGACAAGAACAAACATGAATTTTTTAAATATTCCCGCAGTTTGTGTTAGCGCAAGCTGATACGTGCACTTGTTTAATTACACAATTTTGGAAAGTGCCTTAGTAACATAGCACCACAGTTGCACTAGTCCTCCGCGAGCATCTCCCATTTCGACATCTAGCGGCGTTTTATCATAGTAAAATAAAAATATGTCATTTTGAGGCTCCATTACATAAACCATTTCAAAATGATACAAACTTTATTTGTAATTTAAATTTTATTACAAACTAAATTAAAATTCCAGAATTAAATTTTTTGTTACTAGTGCATTTAAGTTTCAATTAATATAACCAAAATCGTAATTTGCTATTTGAATAAAATAAATATGAATAAATTATACATCGTTGAAAACCCAAAAAAATATTTTCTATTTTCTTTTATTATAGAATGAAAGAACATGGAAAACGAGATAGAAAAGTATCCCCAGCAATTTGAAATACAAAATGCAATATTATTTCATAATTGGAACTTGCAAAAATAAAAAATAAACTGCAAAATTTACAATTTTTTTCTATATACAGGTGTTCATTTATAAGTGACTACCATTGCGATCTCGAGAACTGTAAGAGATACGAAGTTGGTTAAATTACCAAAGAATCTCTATTTTACATGTTTATTTCAATGATAAACTGATAATAAAATTTCAACCAGTGGTTCTCAAAATATGGATACCAACTTTTTTTTATTTTAAATAGAAACATATACTTTTTATTTGCTCATTAAATAAAGCTCTTTATTCTGAATCCAACAATAAACAATTTTTATACCCTTACACTACAAAATTTTCAAAAAAAAAAATAATAAAGTTTTATTTAATTCCCCCAAAATATGATATTAGTAAGAGTACAATGACTGAAAAAATGAATATAAACAGAACTTTATTTTCAATTAAATGATTTATTATTTATAAAAACTGCACAAAATTATCTCCAATTTTATCAATACAGAAGTAGCAATAAACAAAATATTCACTTTTTTTAGTCATGGCACAATTACTAATATCATACTTTGGGGGAATTAATTCAAAATTTATTAATTTTTTTTATTCGAAAATTTTGTTATGTAATTGTATGAAAATTGTATATCATTGGATTCAAAATAAAGAGTTCTGTTGGATGAGCAAACAAAAAATATATGTTTCTATATAAAATAAAAAAGTTGATATCCATATTTTGAGAACAACTGGTTGAAATTTTATTATCAGTTTGTCATTGAAATACCCATGTAAAACAGATATTCTTACCTAATTTAACAAACTTTGTATCTCTTATAATTTTAGAGATAGCAATGGTAACCACTTAAAAATGAATACCCTGTATAGTAACCCACAAGTAAAATAGCCTTTTGTTTAAGTTAACCTGTATATATCTTCATTTCTTCTTTCTAGGATATCTGCTTTTGCCCTGAGGGTACTTATCTAGCGTCTGCCAGCTTTGACTGCACAATAAAAATTTGGAATTTTATGGAAAAGCAATGTATTGCAACCTTAATAGGTCATGATAAGGAAGTAACAGGGGTACAATATTTACCAGGAGGTGACCGTATAATCTCATCTTCTCGAGATAATACTCTCAAATTATGGTACACCATAACTGGCCATTGCATTAAAACTTTTCTTGGACACACAGACTGGGTTAGGATGGTTAAACCATCTTTGTCAGGAAAACTACTGGCTTCATGCTCCAATGATCAAACTATACGTATTTGGGAAACAAATCATAGAAATAAATCGGGAAAGGTAAGAAGGAAAATTTTATTAAATTTTTCTATTAAACGTAACTTAAAATTTTCTAAAATGGTTGTTGAACTGTTTTCACTACTCGTTACTAGATGCCAGCGTTATATAATAAAAAACACAACTCTCGGTTAAGTTTCACAAGAAAAAATATGTTTACTTTATTGTACAATTTCGCCAGTTACGGCATCATCAGAAGTACTGAAGTAAGAAATGACAAACACTTATTTATATTATACGGACCAAGAAATTTGCGAAGTTTTATAGTTTTACGGTATTACAATTGGTCGGTTTGGAGAAAAGGCAGAGATCACGCAATCCACCATCCATTCTTGGATTGCGTGATCTTGGTCCGTATAATATAAATAAGTGTTTGTCATTTCTTTCTTCAGTACTTCTGATGATGCCGTAACTGGCGAAATTGTACAATAAAGTAAATATACTTTTTCTTGTGAAACTTAACCGAGAGTTGTGTTTTTTATTATTTAATATGTTTCACCGAGTAAAGTAATTAGTCAGCGTTATAGTTTGTTAGGTTACATTATTTCTATTTATTACTACCAAAATAATTTTATAACCCTTCTTTTCATATAAAAGTATTTAAGGATTTAGTCCTACATGAAGCTGTAATATCAAATTAAACTAATACAATACATATGTATGTAAATACTCCGATTAACCACAACGAGTGATTTGATAATTTTTTTTTGTGCATGGATATTAAAGATTACGCGTGAATATACAAATTTATTAACATAGATGTATTTCTGTTCAATGTTTACATGGTAGACATTAAAAATTTAGAAAAAGTAACTGTAAAAACTGGAAACTTATTTAATTTTTTTAAACTACGACCGACACTAATTGGTTTTAAACTAATCCTCTCCCTCCTAAAACGGTAGTAAGCTTGTGATTAAAAAAAGGATCTGTGCAATCCCGACTCTGTAAATTAAATATAGGTAGTGTCTGTTCTATATAGAAGTTGAAAAATCTTTTAATAATTAACTTTATTTAGTAGACTTGTTTTACACTAATATTTCTTGCCTTTTAAATAAATAGACATTTCATTCCCTTACACCTTAGACAATTTTAAAAGAAGAAATATTTATCTATTTTTTGCGAAAAAGATCCTCAATAAGGTTTAAATAAGTTGTCTTTTGTAATTTTATAATTTTTCTATGATCAGTTAGTATAGTATTTTTCTATAATCAGTTAAAATTTATAAAATAAAATGATTCTGATCTAATTAACAAAGGAAAAATAAAAAATCAGATCTGCAAACTTTTCTTTTCAGTTGACAACTGTTTTCTCGTTAATTTACAGAGTCCTTTTATTTATTCACTTACTATTGTTTTAGGGAGCGGCAGTGAAAATAATTTTAACGACCGCCCAAGTGTGCACTTTACAATAATGCTAGCATAGATATACACACCAAACACGACATTTTCTAGAAAACATTGTTTCTAAAAACTATTTAATAAAAATAAAATGTAAAATAGACTTAACACTTTTTTATATTTTTAATTTCGCGCGTACAAAAAAGCTTTAATAATCCAATGAATCTGATATATCTACCAGCTAACAGATCCTTCTGCTAGCTCCGATTGAAATTAGGAAATAGACGGTTTGCTGATTTTTTCTTTTTATAGTTAGTGCACCTTTTCACCGACCATGAAAACATTGTCGAATGCCTCGCATGGGGCCCAGAAACTTGCTATCCTTTTCTAAGAGCTGTAGAAACAAAGGATGGCGAATATGAAAATGATCGCCAAGATGTGGCAGGAGCTCTCCAGCCCAAAATAATAGACCTAACCTCTTTGCCTTTACCTGGTCTACACGACAAGAAAGTAGAGACAAATCCAATTTTGGCCTCTGGTAGCCGCGACAAAACCATCCGTATATGGGATGTTGATAAAGCGGTATGTCTGTATATTATGACTGGACACGACAATTGGGTGCGACAGCTTGTTTTTAGTCCATTCGGGAAATTTTTAGTCTCAGTAGGTGATGATAAGACCATGAGGGTTTGGAATTTGCGAACAAGAAAATGTACAAGGGTTTTAGAGGCACACGATCAATTTTGTTTATGTGTTGCGTTCCATAGAAGAAGTCCTCTTGTAGCTACAGGTAGTGAGGATCATACTATTAAGCTATGGAGTTGTCGCTAAGATTATGTTAATTTCTGATTTTTGCTACTGATACTAGATAAACTTTTTGGAGTTGCGAATTGGTGGATTCCGAATTTCTTTACATTAAATACAGATTGATCAAAAATAACTGATTCAGTTGGCAATATAATTCTGGGGATCTTTTTATTTCACAGTTTACACAATAACAGATAAAAACAGAAATACTATTTGATGTCATTTTTAGAATAAATACAAATAGATTATATCAGAGCAGGGGCCTGACAGCCAATAGGATTTCGAATAATTGAAATCCTTTGGAACTTTCGATTATTGCTAATGTAAGAAATAAAAGGATGTGGAGAAGAGAAACAACAACCATTTTTTTTTTGTAAATGTAGTCAAATTTAAAATTTTCAAATGCCACTGTCAACAGTGTCAATGACAGAGGAAATAAATTTATATATCAGTTTTACCAATTACAAGTATTTTTTTGTCAACCGAATCAGTTATTTTTGATCAATCTCTAGTTCTTTTTGTAGATTTTTGTTTCTGAGTTAACATGAATGTTATTTAAATTATGAAATGAAGGTTTCCGGCTTTTTCAAAAATATTACGTATTGCATTTTGCAAAATTTTAATATATTTTTTAATTCCAAAAATTAATGGGTAATATACCATAAGTTTCAGGTTAGATGCAACATTATTGTATTACTTTGGTTACTACATCGTTCCAGATAATATGCAACATAGGTTGTTAAAGTTGTCAATGTCAAATGAACTTATCATAACGTTTTAAAGATGTTTACTAAAGAAAAAAAATTCAAATGGTTTACTTTGTACAATGCTGGTTATATTTTAAGAAATGTTTGTGATATGTTTGCAAATTTATATTCTGAACGGTCTAGACTAGATCCTTCTACAGTTCCGAGAATATTTACAAAATTTAAAAGTCATGGATGTTTAGATAAGACTCATACGAAAAGGGCAAGAACAAAATGTGCGCAAAATGAAGAATAAAAAAATAATTCACTATGTACGTGCAATAGAAGAAAATAATCAGCTATCTACAAATTTTTGGCGAATCAATTAAATATTACTTATTTCATTGTTAATGCTGCAATTTTTTAAAAATATGTTGTAATTTGTGATTTGAAATATATTGATTTTTTATTGATACTGCTCTTATTACTTTCTTAAGTTATTTATAAATTAGCAAATTATGATGACGTTCATTTAACATTGACAACTTTGACAACCTATGTTGCATTTTATGTGGAACGATGCAGTATGTGTAACTAGTATCCATAGTAATACATTAATAACAGAATAGTAAATATTGCATTTTAGCTGAAACTCACGGTATTTGTTTTTGGGTGCAAAAAATTTATACTTACAAAATGAACTATTTTGATAAGTTAAATTTCAATATTTTTTTAATAATAGTTGTAACTGTCCTTTTAAAATTTTTGCATTTGTGAAAATGTAATTAAAATGACAATTTTTGCTCTGTGATAATATGAAATGTTTGTTAATTTATTTAGACTTTTTTATTATGTTTTAAAAATAATTTTTATCTTACTTATGGTTAACTGTGTCTAAATAATGGTTAAAACTTAAATTTTAAATGTTCTAGAAGTATTTTTTTATTAACTGAACCATACCATTTAGTATTACAAATAATAAATTTCTGTTCACATTGTTAAATGTTTTTTTTTAATATTGATTAATTAAAAACATTTATATATTATAGAATAATTTTAACTAATAGTCAACCAGTTGTAATATATTTTATTGTCTTTAACCAATAGTTAAATTTAAAAATTTTAATATTCTAGTTGTAATTTGTTTGTAATATTATTTATCAACAATTAAATGATACTAGTCAATTAGTACAAATTAATGAAATATAGCTACTATAAATAATCGTTGTTTAATATAATTGTTAGAGATTAATTATAGATATCCAGTTGTGGCACATTTTCCAGTACCAGCGACCTTGGGGGCCCCGCAGTAATTGAGATGTTTCAAAAAATTAAATATGTTTGTTACAGGTTCTATTATTTATTTGTACTTCAGCCGATAAGCTGATTACACAGCAATATTATTATAGGAAAATTTGAACAACGTATTTATAAAATATGTTTAATAGAATATTGTTACAGATTTATATAACTACCAGCTTTTATGTAAACTTGCGTGGGAAAACTTGGCGGGGAACTAAAGTCTTTTAACGACTGAACATAACAACATATTATATTAACTAAAAGTCCCTAAGTTACTGATGCTCTCTGGAGAGGCGGGAAACTAGTGGTGTTACAGTCTCTCCCTTGGAAGTATTTAACCGACCCGGTGATACTTCAACAGTAGCGGCGTGGTGGCCTTCTTTCTCTGGGAACTCTTGGCGCGGATGGGGCTGGCACCTCTGGAACAGTAGGGACCACAGTCGTCTTGCGGGGCCGCCCTCGCTTCCTAAGTTTCCTTACAGGGATAACGGGATCTGCATTTTCAGAGCTCCTGAAAGGGGTGAGGTCAGCGACATGATACTTGCCAAGGAGATCCCCTTCCGGTGCACATATTTCGTATGAAGTTGATGAGGCTTTCTTGTCAATGACATAGGGGCCGTCGCGCTTTGTGGCAAACTTAGATGTAAAGCCCTTGGCGGCGTTACTGAGTTGATGGGATGTTACCAACACTAGATCTCCAGGTTCGTACTGGGGTGCATTTCGTCGTTTCCCGTCGGCCACTTCTTTGCTGCGGTCCTGAACTTGTTCTATTCGTTCGCGTATCTCTGAAAAAGAATTAGCAAAAGTCTGAAGGTAAGGTGTAATCTGTGGGACGTAGATTTCTGCGTCAATTATCGTTCTCAAATCATTAGTAACGTCTGCGGGCGACCGTAGGTCTCTGGCAAACGTGAGATAGGCTGGGCTACACCCAGTGGTCACCGTGGTTGCAGTGTTCATTGCGTATCTGATCAGTGGGAGACGTGAGGACCAACTTTGATGATCTTCACCCACTAATATGGCGAGTTGGGTCTTCATATCTCGGTTTTTTCTTTCTACTGGATTACTGGCGGGGTGGTACAGGGGCGTAAATGATTGCGTTATCCCAAAACAGTATGCAACCTTCTGCATAACTGCGCTCACAAATTGCACTCCGTTGTCGCTTATTATTTTCCTTGGAAATCCAAAGCGGAGGAAAAACTCTTCGATTAGTATCTTTAAGCAATCTTCTGCTGAAGCAGTCTCTAAGGGGTAAAGCTCAATCCATTTGGATGTGGTATCTTCTACGATCAAGATCCATCTATGACCTTCAGGAGTTGTTGGCAGTGGTCCAAATAAGTCGACAGCGATTATTTCAAATCTTTGCTCCGCGACTGGTGTCTGGAGAAGTCCAACTGGTTTCCTGTTTGAAATTTTGTACCTTTGGCATGGTAGACACTTACTAATGTAATCTGCGATGAATTTCCTCATGCCCGTAAAATAGTATTTTGCTGCTATTCTCTGGTAGGTTTTTTCTACTCCATAATGGCCAGCTGTCGGAACATCATGGTAATCGTGTAATATTTGGGCACGTTCTTGCTGTGGTACTACTCGTTGTGCGGTTTCTTCATCTGAAAAATATCTGTAAAGCACTCCTGCTGACATAACGAACCCTCGTTCGGCCCAACGAACGGCTTCCTCGGAGGTCATGTCTTCTAGAGCTTCTATTATTTTCTTTACTTCAACATCCTTTAATTGTTCAATTCTTATATCTTCGGCCGTCCTTGTTGGCATCTCTACCATCACTGTGCACACGGAGCATTCTGCTGGTGTTGTACATATTGGTCTTGACAGAGTATCTGCTACTACATTGAGTTTTCCGGGTGTGAACTCTATTTGTAGGTCATATGCCTGCAGACGCTTAGCGCGATGGGCGCTATGCCCATCGCGCTAAGCGTCCAGTTGGACTTTAGTGAGAGCAACCAACGCAGGGGTTGGTGGTCAGTACCGATACGAACCTTTGCACCTTCGATGTATCCCCGATACTTTTCTATGGCGAACACCACCGCCAGAGCTTCTCGCTCCGTCGTAGAATAATTCTTCTCAGCGGGCGTCAGCAGTCGACTCGCGTACTCAACTGGTCTCTCATCGTTCCCCTCCCCCTGGAGAAGGACTGCTCCAAGCGCATAATCGCTTGCATCGTTCCGAATTATGTATGGCTTGGATGGGTCGGCTTGACGAAGGATGGGTGCCGTCGTCAGCAATTCTTTCAATTGGGCAAACGCAGCTTGTTCCTTTTCACTCCAGGTCCAAGGTACTTGTTTCCGAGTGAGCTTAGATAATGGCTCTGCGATTCTCGAGAAATTGGGTACGAATTTGCGATACCAACTACACGTTTGAAGGAATGTTCGTAGGTGTTTTATATTTTGTGGACACGGCATGTCCCGAATGGCACTTACTTTTACGGGGTCAGTGCTAATACCATCCCGTGTCAACACATGTCCGAGAAACTTCACTTCTGTTCTTGCAAATACACATTTTTCACGTCGTGCTTTTAAGTTAAATTGTCTTAGACGCGCGAATACTTTAATTAAGTCTTCAATATGTTGTTCGAAGGTATCTGAGACAATAAGAATATCGTCTAGGTATGCGAATATATTCACATCGTCTGATATCCCAGCGCGAAAACGATCTATCAACCGCTGAAACGTGGCCGGTGCGTTTCTCAAACCCATGGGCATTCTTTTGAATCGGAAAGTCCCGAAACACGTTACGAAGCACGTTTTGTCACGATCGCACTCACGAACCGCCACTTGCCAATAACCGGATTGCAAGTCAATCGTGGACATGTAGTTTGTCTTTTTTGCACATTGCAGAATGTCTTCAATTCGCGGCATTGGATAGGTGTCACCTTTTGTAACAGCATTTAAACGTCTGTAATCCACACATAACCTTAAGTCACCATTTTGTTTTGGCACCAGAACAATAGGTGCTCCCCAAGGCGATTCACACGCTTCTATAATGTCCTCCTGTAGAAGTCGGTCAAGTTCCTTCCGCAAGAACTCCTTCTTCGGTTGGGATAACTTGTAGTACGGTAAGGATACTGGAACATGGTTACCAGTGTCTATGCAATGTTCTGCATAAGTGGTTGCCTCTCCCCCTGCTGTGAATATATCTTGATGTTCGGTTAGCGCTTCTCTAAGTTGTTGGCGTTGCGCCTCTGACAGATTAGGTCCTTCATCTTGTCTCAATTCTTGAAATGTTACTTGAGCAATCGTTGTACAGCTGGATGTACTATGTTCCACGTCCTCAAATGGAAACTGAGTTACCGGATTATTCTCAAAGTGCCAAGTTCTTTTAGACAGGCAAATCGTGATTTCCGCTTGCTCCAGGAAATCCATACCAAGAATAGTTGTGTCACAGTTGCTGGGTAGAACGTAAAAAGTTGTTGGTATAACGTAATTCTTAATTGTTACATCGACTGTTGTTTTTAATACAACTGTCTGCTGCGGAATTGAATCAGCGTACGAAATCGTAAGTGTTTCTTCCGTAAACTGTTGCCTTTGTTCCCTCAAAACCTGATACAGGGACTGGCTGGCAATGCAGGCTTGTGATCCAGAATCAGCAAGTGCAGTTCCCTTAGCTCCACGTATTTGTATGGGTAGAAACGGTCGAGTACATGGCCTTTCTTGTATTTCTGTGGTTCGAAAGTGTAGTGGACCTGTACTTGCACTAGTTCCCTTCTTTTCCTGCGCAGGACTGCATTTAGAACACTTGGCTCGGATTACTCCCGGTGCACCGCACCCATAGCAGCTAAGCGGTGATGTTCTGGTGACTGTTGTAGTCCCGGTTGTTGAAGGCGAGTTTTCATCTTTCGCTTCCTTCTCATGTCGTTGCCGTGTGCGACATTCTTCTTCGGTATGTCCAAATTTCTGGCAATATTTATACTGACATCGGGGTCGTTCTTTCTTCTTAATTGTTCCCGTGTTCGATTTCTCATGATTCTTCTCTACTGGTTTTGTTTTTTTGGCTTCGAGCATTGTTTGTTCAATGTCTCTTGCATGCTTGATCAGCTCGTTGAACGTCTTAACATCATCTCTTGCAATACACTTACGAATCTTCCTGTGCAATAGCCCATACACCATATCTAATTGAATGGTTTCTGTTGGCTTCGGATTTAATCGTGATATAAGAGCTCTAGCATTATTCACGAAGAACTCTGTAAGCGTTCCTTCTTCTTGTTCACCTGCGAACAGTTCGCGATAAATCGCGTAGTTCGGCTTCCTTGGCCCGAATGCACCCTTCAAGAGTGAAATAGTTTCGTCCCAGTTCTGCATTTAGTAAAATTTCCACGTAATATTTCACTTACGGTTGACGTTGGAGAAGGTGTTCTCTGCTCGTGGATTTGCGACATTTGTGTTTGCAGCCCAAGTATGAGTTGAGACATCATCTCTTGAGTCATCATTAGGATCGGTTGTGCAGTAGTTTGTTCTTGTGTTCCATTTTCATCGTCTGACATTTTCTTCTTTTTGGTTTGAACAGCACTTGTGGAAATTGCGTCGTTCCTCGACGAAAGCACACAAACGAATATTTTCAAAACGAAAACGTTAGTGTTACGTTGTTCACCTAACCTATTTTCGGCTTCACGTTGGGACGCCACTTGTTACAGGTTCTATTATTTATTTGTACTTCAGCCGATAAGCTGATTACACAGCAATATTATTATAGGAAAATTTGAACAACGTATTTATAAAATATGTTTAATAGAATATTGTTACAGATTTATATAACTACCAGCTTTTATGTAAACTTGCGCGGGAAAACTTGGCGGGGAACTAAAGTCTTTTAACGACTGAACATAAGAACATATTATATTAACTAAAAGTCCCTAAGTTACTGATGCTCTCTGGAGAGGCGGGAAACTAGTGGTGTTACATGTTATATTAAACTTCAAAATTAATATATGCCACAGCATATTTAAAAAATATTTTTTATTTATATACATTATACATAATATTTTTTTTGTGCAACGGGATGCGAACTAAAGATTTCACAGACGCAATACATGCCGCGAAATTGGATATAACCCAAAATCACTTTGTCATTTGCGAATCGACATGACATTCTAAAATATGACATAAATAATTCCTTGGTTTGATATTTATAAAATAATTACAATAAATATTATAAAATGGTTCTGTTAGAAATAACTTTTTTTCTTTCCAACGATTTTTTGCAAAACTAATTGTTTTGTTTATTAAATGTCAATCCCATCAAAGCCGCCTTTCCATTCCAATAAATTAAACTATTTAAATACAATACAATTTCTAATTACATATTTTTTATGGTTGCACAAAAAATAGTGTGTACGAGCGAGTCAAGAAAAATGCTCGCCAACGAGATGCCAGTTCATGAAGCTCTTAAAAATGACGTTACAATGCGGCTAGCATATAGCATGGCCGATGTTATTGTAACGTGGCACGCCCGCCGCTGTCGCCACCGCCGTCGCAGCCACGCCGCCGCGGAGTATTCGCTAGATGTCACTGCTTGTTTTATTAACATAAACTGTGCTATATTTGAAACATTTGAATTATTATTAACAAAAAGCAATAGACCTTTTCAATTTAACGGCTATCTCTTTCTATCGCTACAAATAGTAATTAAAATGGCGCAAACAACTGCCAGTTGGGCTGTCAAACGATACGTTAAAAATATTGCAGTGATTAAAATACCTGTATTCTTGGTGAAAATTTGCATCGTTAGACATTTTAGCTCCAATAAAAGCTATTGTAACTTCTTTCGGGATGTTTTTTAAAGTTGTCAAAGATTTTTCTCACATTTTACGTGTACTTTTTTTAGACACACACGTCATAGATCTCAATTGTTCTTACTATGCGCAGATCCCCAATGCGCATATCTTCTATCTCTTTAAATTGAAAAGGTCTATATAAAATGTATGAAACAAATTGATAATAGTATTAGAAAAGGATAAAAAAAATTGTATATTATTATTTATATTATTCTATTAATTTTGAAACAATATTGTTTTTGTGTACATGCTTATTATTCTATTTGTAGTTTTTTCTAAATTTATTTTTGTGTTCAATTGAATGCCATGCTTATTTAATGGCCAGGATGGTATTAATTATTTTTTAATTAATAAGAGTTTTTAGAATTATGCACATTTTATTTCAAAACTCACTTGAAAAAGGCAGATTTATAGAGAATAATGAAACTGTAAAAGTTTGAATAAACAAAACTGAGCCTCGATTTTGTAACTATAAAATCTGCCTGATTTCAAATTCTGTCGGAATTGGGTTTTCCCCACTATGAATTCTACTGCTCCAGACCAGTAGAATTTCAAATCTGACAAAATTGCGATTCATCCAATTCTTTCTCAGGATAGATTTCTAATTTGAAATCTGACAGAATTGAGATTTGTTTGTGGATTACAGAGCAGAAGAAATAGAAAAATTAAGTTGTACCGGTTTGGAAAAAGTAAGGGGAAAACTTGTTGAAAAGGATGATAAACAGTATAGTTTGGCTATAAAATAAGAATTTTGCCATCCTGTTTTAAAAAAGAAAAAATAGAACCGACTAGAGATGTCAAAGCTATATTGGAAGAAAATTTCAAGATCATATTTTGTCACTTGGGATATAGTGTAAACTTACACTTTTTTACTTGTAATTACTGCATTGTGGCACTGAGCAGTATCTATCGCATTTACTGATCATTATTTAGACCTGAAAATGTAATATATACTATATATATATATATATATATATATATATATATATATATATATATATATATATATATATATATATATATATATATCACTTTCTTTTACAACAAATATAAATTAAACTTGTTTAAAATTACATACGTTTCAATGTATGCTATCAACGTTTCCTTATTCCTCTAGTTCACAAATCTGCCACCAGACGTCACCCACTTTGAATTTTTTCGCCAATAGCGATAACGCAATCGCGCTAGCAGCCGGGCTACGTAAACAGACGAGCCACGATGTGCTTAATTACTTCCGGTCGCCTGAACCTTTTGTGTTCATTGTTATTATCGAGTAGAATATTCTAGAGCTCTCTATAAGGTAATGGCAGCTATATAAAAGGGACGCAGCTATGCCCGAGAGTTAGTTACATGGAGAGACATATAGAGACATTCACATAGAGTGTTAGTGAAGCACAGCAGTATCGTAGTGAGCGTATGCAGTAAAGTGTCGAGTGGAGTAGGTACTCTGAAAGTTACTGGGATAGCTGTGGATGTGAATACTCGGTAGTGTTACCGAGTATTGGAAAGCTATAGTGTACGAGGACAGTAACGTCGAGTCTGGAAGTTACTGGTATATTTGGATAGCTGTGGAAGTGAATACTCGGTAGGGTTGACGAGTATTGTGAAGCTAGGTATACAAGGATAGTAACAGCGCGTTGGAGTGGATACTCGGCATTAGTGTTGAAGAATTGCGGCATACGGATAGTTGGTGATACTGAGGCTGTGGAAAGAGGAAGTTAGTTACATAAATAGGCAGACAGTGAGGTGAAAGATGTGACTTCTGTCCGAGGAGTTGAAAATACAGATGCTGTTGAGTCAGTTGAGTATATAGACGCTGTGGAGGTTGGTAGGCGGACAATTGAACGTGATATAAGTATATAGTGATATAAATACCGCGTAAACAATCTACAAGAGTCTGCAACAGATCGGCAGTCTAAGATTGGAACGCGTAATGAAATAAATAATTAGTAATATCGTGGAAATAAATAGTAGTGTTAATTTTTAAATAAATAAATAGTGTTAGTGTTATCTAGTTAATTATAGTTTTAGTCTTAATTAGTTTTTAATAATAGTTTAATATTAGTAATAGTCATTTTCATTATAGTTTAATAAACACTTATTTTAATTAATAATGTTGGGGATTAAGGGTGCAACACACAATAAAACACGACACTTTCCGATAAATAAGTGATATAATAACTTAAACACATACATAAAAGACGTAACATAGTACAATTATAATGGCGGTAAAAACAGAACAAGCTAGTAACATTTGGTGTTGAAACTAAACAGTTCCGAAAGTTATGAAAAACGATTGTATGCATTTCAAAATTAGCGGGAGATTGCAAATGAAACCTAACACCCCCCCTCAATTGAATAGCTAATTTTTCCTGTGGTCATGTTTAGTGAAGTCCCATGGCCTCGACGCAAAACTGTAGCTTTGGAGTTGGCAGTGCCTTGGTTAAGGCATCGGCAGGCATCTTCTCGCTGCTGAGGTATTGAAGATTTATGGGTTGCTCGTTCAATGACGTCCGAATAAAGTGGTACCGGATGTCAATGTGTTTGGATTTGCTGTGGAATACTGGATTTTTGGCGAGTTTCTCTGCTCCTTGGTTGTCGCTGTGTAACTGGACGGAACATAGACTCTCAAAACCCAGTTCAGATAAAAACTTAACGATATATATTGACTCCTTTCGGCACCCGAAAGGGCCATGTACTCGGCCTCAGTCAAGGACAATGCCACCGTCCTCTGTTTGCGGCTCTCCCAGGAGATGGCGCCATCGGCCAACACGTACATGTATCCGGTGTAGGATCGACTATCAATTATGCATCCTCCCCAGTCGGAGTCAACGAAACCTTTTAACGATTCTCTTGTTTTCTTGAAGATCAACGCGTAGTTTGATGTGCCCTTAAGATACCTGAGCACCTGGGTACTGGACCTCTTCATCGCTGTCATTCTGGATCGCGTCGTCGATGAATTTGTTTCCCGGAGTTAGAGGTGTACTGACGGGTTTACAGTCCGACATGTTAAACCTCTCGAGGATGTCTCGAATATATCCAGTTTGGGATAAACGAATTTCCTTCCCGTTTTCATCTTCTGATTGGGTAATATCTATTTCTAAGCAGAATTTTGCTTCTCCCAGGTCTCGAACTGAAAATTCCCTGCATAGTTTCAGCTTGAATGACTTGAGCTGTTGAGGATCTTTGTAGGCAACCAGTAGGTCGTCTACGTAAACGAGAATGATGATGTTTTTCTCTTTATCGTGATAAAAGAATGGGTCTGCATTTGCAGAAAGAAATCCCATGTTTCTTAGTGTGTTATCAAGTTTTGCATGCCACTGTCTGCCCGATTGTTTTAGGCCGTAAAGGACCTTCTTCAATTTACAGACATAATCACCGCTACGAATAAGGCATAGCATGTCACGGGCTTTTCGTCCCAGTTCGTTGCAACCCTCCTCGACAATCATTCTGTCAAGCATTTCTTCGATTAATTTTGGCTTCTCCATATAAACCGTTGTATCCATGATCCCGTTTAGGTAAGCGGTGGTGATATCAAATTGTGCGATATCCATCGAAGTCTCGGCAGAAAGTGCGGTCAAGATTCTTAAAGAATTTAACCTCGCAACTGGAGCGAAAGTTTCTTTGTAGTCTACGCCGGGGCGTTGAGAGAAACCCTGAGCAACGACTCGTGCTTTTCGTCGCTCCAAGGATCCGTCGGCATTGCATTTATTTCGAAGAACTGTTGGACAATTAATTACCTTATCATTTGGTCTGGGAACTAGATCCCATGTATCATTCGAAATAAGGCTTTTGATCTCTGAATAAAATGCATTCTTCCATTAGCAGCTGTTCGGTCCGTTCACGGCATGATTGAAGGGGATCTCCGAAACTAACAAAGATGTTTCATCATCGTGCTGTTCCGCGTTCTCACGAAACTTGCCGTCTGGTTTGAGGTTTGGATCGCATTTGTTGTCGTACGGTTGAATAGCGACTTGAACGTTGAGTGGTTTCTGAGGGCGTCCTCTTTTCCCGGTTCTCACCTTACGTGGACGTCCAGGGCCTCTCTTGATTTGAACGTCGGGTACGGTTTCCGGTGATAGATTACCGTTTGGAGCTTGTTGTACTCTTGGGAATCCTCTGAAACCGTTTGCTAGATCTTCGTCTTCTGCCTCAGTTTGTACTCTTGGGAATCCTCTGAAACCATTGGTTAGATATTCATCTTCTGTCTCAAAATCGTTTGTGCAAGATTCTTCCACCTCAGATTCTGCCGAGTCTATAATCTTGGTGGGAAGATCGTTGTATATTTGGAATTGTTCCGGAGTATCTGTCAAGGGAAAACGACCTGTTTTCGTCATCTCGCCGGAGAAATCCTCATGATTAACATTTTCTTCGAATTTATTGAAGAATTTTACATCTCTTGAAACGTAAATTTTTCTGTCCGCTGGCACCCAGATCCTATAAGCTTTTGAAACGCTGGAATAGCCAACCATTGTTCCTTCCTTGGCCTTGGGGTCAAATTTTCCACGGTTTGGCGATTTGTCTAGTAGATAGGCTTTACACCCAAATGTTTGGAGGTAGCTGACTATCGGTTTCGAGCCTGTCCATAACTCGAACGGTGTTTTATTGCCTAATCTGCTGGAAATACACCTATTTCGTATGTAATTGGCTGTTGCGATGCCCTCTGCCCAGAAAGATGGGGGTAGCCCTGTTTGCAGCAGCATACATCTGGTAGCCTCCACCAACATACGATTGCGACGCTCAGCAACCCCGTTTTGCTGTGGGGTATACGCCACAGTTAATCGTCTACGTATGCCAGCATACGCTAACACCTTGTCGAAGGATGAATTACAATATTCTCTCCCGTTATCCGATTGGAAAGCTTTGATTTTACGGCCGGTTTGGTTTTCGGCCATCGTCTTGAACTCTTTGAACTTGTCTAATACTTCGCTTTTGTGTTTAATGAAGTAAACCTCGGACCAGCCGCTAAAGTCGTCTATAAGGTCAAATTGATGTCATTTATACTGATTTTGCCAAAGCATTTGACAAAATAGACCATTCAATTATAATTCAAAAACTTGAAACTTTTTCTATTTCAACAGCTCTTATACATTTAATTTCCTCATATCTTGAGGATCGTAAGTTTTATGTTCAAATTAGTGGATGTAAGTCAAATTCTCATATGGCAACATCAGGTGTACCTCAAGGGTCTAACCTTGGACCTCTTCTATTCCTTATGTTCATCGATGATATTTCGTGTCATTGTTAACAACAAATGCCTTTTTGCAGATGATCTTAAAATATATCGGTCCATTAATCTTGTTGAAGATTGTATCTCTTTACAGGAGGATTTAAATAATATTTTTATGTGGTGTTCAAATAATAGACTAGCGTTAAATTTAAGTAAATGTAAAACATTGTCTTTTTCGCGTAAACAATCAGTTATTCATTATAACTATAATATTAATGACTTTAGTCTTGGTAGAGTCAGTCAAATAACGGACTTTGGTGTATTGTATGACGCAAAACTTACATTTAATCCCCATGTTAATCAATTACTATCCAGTGTAAATAAGTTGCTTGGTTTTATTATCAGAAATACACGAAATTTTTATAATATTCAAGCAATTTTTACTTTGTATTTTTCAATTATTCGTTCTAAATTAGAATACTGTGTGGTTATTTGGTATCCTATTTATAATGTTCACATTGCTGCTCTTGAAGCAGTTCAAAAGAAATTTTTAAAATATATTTATTTCAAAATAATGAATTATTATCCACCTCGAGATTTATCATACAATATTCTACTAAATATTTTTCAAATGGAATCTCTTGAGCAACGTAGAACAAAAATTTGCCTCACACATTTACATAAATTAATCCACTTTCGCATTGATGACCCTCTGTCTCTCTCTTACCTTAATTTCCAAATTCCCTACTCTTCTACTAGACATTATACACCATTTTATTTCCCTATACCACGCACTAACATCGCTTCACGATCGCCAATTAATAATATGTGTAATATCTATAATTCGATGTATAATTGTTTTGATATTTTTGTTAACAATGCTGTTCAAATGATTAAATGTTTGTTTAATGATAACTTATAGAGTTAAGTAAAAACATCATTTACTACACTGAGTTTGTTTCATTTGTCAAAATGAATATTTTGCTTGTTATTTTTTCATTACATTATATTATGTATTGTTATTATTATTCTTTGCTCATTATTGGGTTTGTAGCCTGTCGAGCATTGTATGTTTAAAATAAAAAATAAATAAAATAAATAAAATATAAAAGAGACAAAATAGCCGGCACCGCCTAGCGATTCGGTACGCATGCGCCCGCATACGTCTGAGTGTATCAAGTCCAAGATGTCCGATGATCTGCTTTCACGTGCCTGAAAAGGAAAAGACGATAATTTACCCGCAGTACAAATTTCACAGGGAGTGTTTATAGATTTTGGATTGATTTTAAGACCAATGGCCATATTGTTCTTGCTCATGGTGAGAAGGTCCTTCTTGTTGACATGCCCCAGTCGTTCGTGCCAGACGTTTATGTCGGAGAGTTCGTTAACAGTTGTTGACAATGCGTGAGACTGTTGTGTTCTCATATAGAACAAGTCCCCGTGACGATCTGCGATGATTTTGGTTTTGCCCTGTTGGTCTTTTACGAATGCCCGGTGTTTCGTGAAAACAACCTCATGTTCTGTGTTGACGATTTTGGTGACGGAAATCAAGTTGGTCTTCAACTCTGGCACGAAAAGCGTGTTTTCGAGCTTGATGACTTTGTTATTCTCGTCGACCGCTGCGATGATCTTCACGTCACCTTTAGCCCGACCTCGGTGTCTGTCCCATCAGCGAGCTTCAAGCCGCTTGAGACGTCCGTCAAATTAGTGAAGAGCTTCTTGTCGTTGCACAAGGGGAGGTACAACCACTATCAAAGCACCACTTGGTTGAGCTAGCTTTTCCGAAGTTAGCCTGGTCGCACAGCTGGAGGTCTACTTCCCTCACTAAAAATGCTTCTTCAGCGTTGTTTGCTTGTTCCTTGTCCCGTTTCTTTTTGAGGTAGCAGTCAGCCGCCTTGTGTCCCGGTTTCTTGCAGAAGTTACATTTGTACTTCGCTCGCGACTTATTTCTGTCGTAATTTCCGTTTTTGTCACTATCTAGGGATTTTGGATAACTTTGTTTATGTTTAAAATTTTGTTGTTTCACATACAAGGCTCCTTGTTTGTTTTGATCGGACTCCTCATTTATCGATTGACTAGCTTCAATAATTTTGTTTTTAAGAGTTTCGATGTCTGGAAGTTTATCTCTCGATTCAATGGCCCGCCTAAAGACATCGTAGCTACTAGCGAGACTCTGTAAAAGCATGAGGGTGAGTAACTTCTCGTTGATGTCTACTTCCATAGCTGCGAGCTTGTCTACGGTTTCAAAATAATGCGCCATGTGCTCGCGCACCTCACTTCCTACCGGCATCTTCTTCTGAAGCAATTGTTTAAGAAGTGTCTCCATTTGGGCGGGTCCTTTTGGAGCGTAAATTTCATCGATCTTGTCCCAAACTTCTTTGGACGTTTCACATCCACGAATGTGTTTTAATTCGGAAGCACTAATCGCTAATATAATGTCTGACCTTGCTTTGAGATCTTGCTTGATCCATTGGTTAAATGCTGCAATTTGTTCTACTGTCGGTTCGCAGATAAAACTGGTTTTTTCAATGTACCAGAGACATATTCCCACATATCATTTCTGATCAGCATGGCTTGAGCGTGAATTTTCCATGAGTCGAAATTTTCTTTGTTTAGCGTTTCTAATCTCACTGAACTCATCGTGGTTTGTTTAGCCGTTGTTGTGAAATACGATACGAATTACATGACGATAGCGTGTTTCTGACTTTTCGTAGTTTTTCATGCGACCGAATAGTCACTACACGTTTACAAAACATTTTGTCACTGTTCAATATCTTCAGACCAGGAATTATGTGCCTTTTTTAGCGAATTATTCGGGTTACAGTTATTTATTTTCACGTTATTTACTAATCGTGTTGTTTTTCGCGTTCGGCACAGATTTTGTAAGTTAAGACACTTGTCTTAAATCAGGTATTCGCGTGCACTTGCACTAATTTTTGTGTGTTGCTTTTCACGAGTCTGGGCTCATAACCTCTTGGGGATTAAGGGTGCAACACACAATAAAACACAACACTTTCCGATAAATAATTGATATAATAATAACTTAAACACATACATAAAAGACGTAACGTAGTACAATTATAATGGCGGTAAAAACAAAACAAGCTAGTAACATTTGGTGTTGGAACTAAACAAACAGTGCCGAAAGTTATGAAAAACGATTGTGTGCATTTCAAAATTGCAAATGAAACCTAACAAATAATAAGTACCTAATATTTACACTACACCCAAATAAATAAATAAATAAAAACCTTTACAATTGGTGTCAGGTGGTCGGGTTAATAAACTGTAAGTGCAAATAAAAATAAATAAAATGAAACTATTAAAATTAAGTGAACTGAAAGTATGTGATCTCAGGACAGAACTGGAAGAACGTGAATTGGAAGCAACAGGAAAGAAATAAGAGCTTCAAGAGAGACTGCGTCAAGCATTAATCGATGCTGGTGAAAATCCTGAAGATTACTTATTTGAAGTTCTGTATGATGACGACATTTGTAAACTAGTAGAAGAATATTGCAGTAAAGAAGAAGAAAATTTTAAAAGATTAGAACAAATAGTAGAAGAATATTTTAGAGAATTAATAGAATTTTCTAGAGATTTAGTACAAGAAAGTTCTAGAAGTTTGGAGGAAAATTCTAGAACATTGGAAAGAGATTTGCAGGATAGATCTAGAATAACGGAGGAAAATTCAGGTGCACTGGAAAAAGAAGTAATGGAACATTCTAGAATACTAGAACGAGAATTGAGTGAGAGTTCTAGAAAAGTCAAAAAGAATTCAAAAATGATGCAGCAAATGTTGGAGCGGAAAGTGGAGAAGACTTGCATACCCTGCGGTGAAAGGTGTGACTTCTATCCGAGCAGTTGAATGTACAGACGCTGTTGAGTCAGTTGAGTATATAGACGGTGTGGAGGTCGGTAGTGGTATCAATATAGTGATATAAACATCGCGTAAACAACCTACAAGAGTCTGCAACAGACCGGCAGTGTAAGATTGAAACGCGTAGTGAAATATATAATTAGTAATATCGTGGAAATAAATAGTGTTAGTGTTATCTAGTTAATTATAGTTTTAGTCTTAATTAGTTTTTAGTAATAGTTTAATATTAGTAATAGTCATTTTCATTATAGTTTAATAAATAATTTTAATTAATAATAATTATCTAATATTAACACTTCACCAAAGTAAATAAATAAAAACGTTACATAATTATAACATGTAAACGTCAATTTGAGTAATTCTGCTTAAAAGATGTTAAAAAATGTTCACTAAGCAAAAATATTTATTTCTTTTATATCTCCTTTAACTAATTTTACCACTTGTAATTATGTGTCCGCAATCAATAATTTTTCTCCCTCACTATAATTTCGGGACTCAGCAGTTGCTTAAAACTTCTTTTAATATCACTTTCATTGTATATAACAAAATACTAAACTACCTTGAACATAGCCGTTCTCACCCACAACTAGGTTAGTTTTTAGTTCATCTGCCGCTTGACTAGACCGCATTGTGACATCACAAATCATGGTGGCAAAACTAACTTGAATCGCGATACCTTGCGCCCTCGAGATTGTCCTGTCTCGGCTCCAGCGGCCTTGGCGACAATTTTACTCTCGGTACACTAAAGGATTTTGCCGCCTTGATATACAAATAACTACACATTTCATATTAATTACTTTGTATTATAAATATGTCTTTTATATTTAGTTTAGTATATGCAACTAAATAAGTTAAATTTAAATGATTAATTATGAGTTATGGTCTCGTGGCCCCGTGCCTGAGTGTCTGGTCGCGAATCTGGAGAATCGGTTTCGATTCCGACCGACGCCAAATATTTCGAATTTTAAATGGCACAAAATTGACCCCTGTGGTGCACTCTCCACGCCAGCAATGACTGCCCGTGAGGTGACGCCTGGTAAACGCCCGCACGGTACAAATATGTCATCATCATTATCGACATCTGTGTACAAAGCAGATTGGCACACCCAGCAGCGGGTAATAAGCCGTGATGATATTTATTTATTTGGATGAGTATAAAATGCCATATTTGAATTTGTATATTTGTTTCTTTTCTTGTTTTTACGTCTTGAAGAATTTTTATTTTTATTGAATCTAAAGTTATTTTTCCCGAACTCTCCAGACCCATAACTATGTATTTGCTTGCTATAAGTATGATAAATAAGGCCACATAAATATTAACACACTTTAAGTATAGGGCCCCATACACACTGGCCCCGTTTATCCTACTTACGCCACTGCACATTTTATTCATTTCACTAAATGTTTAAAGTTAAATTTTTAATTTTAATTAATTTTATGCAATTTTCTGCTCTTCTGTTAATTTTTCGGCAAAAACTGTACAGTGCAAAGTTGTTCAGAATTAGAAGTTTCATACAAAACTGTTCTTAGTTTTTTATTATTATTATTATTATTATTATTATTATTATTGTTTTTCTAGTTTCTTCGCAATTTTAAAAAGAAATTCTAAAATGTCTGTTAATTCGTAGCAATAGACATGACATAAAAAAAACATTTTATTCATATTGTCAACTTTTTTTTTTGAAAAAAGTAAAATGAATAATAAATATTTATTGGAATGAGGAGAAAAATAATTAATTATTATAGTGGAAATAATTTATAAAAACTGGAAAAAAGCAAAGTGTAATGGCTATGCTAACAGAAATTTTGAAATTTCCTTTTTAAATTGTGAAGAAACTAGAAACAATAAAAAATGCGAAAACAGTTTTGTACGCAACTTTTAATTTTGCCGTAGAATGATCAGGAGAGCAGGAAAATGCATAAAACTCAAATCATGTAAAATCTCTATGTTTACCCCTAACCGCCACCATCCGGTATTTCATTATCTTTAAAAACCTAAATTATAGCACAAATAATAATTATTATCGTTGTTATTGAATATTGGATTTAATATATAAATTTAAAGTTATTTGTTTTACAATAAAAATTACCGAAATCTGCGTACAAAGCAGATTGGCACACCCAGCAATGGGTAATATGCCATGATGATATATTTTATATTTCTTTACATAAAAATTAAACAATAAGTTAGCTAAAAAAAATTATTTGTGTAAAAAACAATTCCATTTTGTGTAACGATTTCCAAACATGCGTTGTATTAAACTCAGCGCGCTTTTATTTTATTAGTTAAACTTATAATCTGCATGAACTACATAAGAGATTGAAAAGATAAAAATGCAAATGTATTTGAGCATTTGAGATCAGCAATTATACTGTCAAATTCTTGACCTCTATGTTCTGTAATTGTCAAATCAAATTTCGTTCCAATAAGCCTGACGCTTACCAGCAGTTCAGAGGAAAGTTCTACATTTTAATTTCGTATGCTATTCGTTAAAGACATTCAGTGTACACTTAAACATATGTTTTATATTTGTAGGTTAGGAGAACACTTAGGGGACTCTATAGCATACGCGCATGTCGTGTGCACATGGTATACGAGTGCATCCATTACCTAAATAGTGTTATTAATTATTTCAAGCAGATATTAAATTGAATGACAAATTAGTTTAACTAAAGGAAGTGTCGAAATGAGTGGAAGTAATTTCAACTTAAATAAATCTAAAAATGTAATCTTAATTTCGAAATGAAATGTACTTTTTTTGCTAATAATATTTAGTAAATGCAAAAAAAATTTCAACGTTACCGTAATCTGTGAAAAATATATTATCACACCCAATAATGGGTAATAAGTTATGATATATTTATTTATAAAAAAATATTTTGCAACAAATAAAAAAATTGTTATCACAACTTTTTATCCAATGCAAGGTGTGCTAATTTGAATTTTACACAAATTTTTGGAACGATAATAAATTTCTAACATTGATTGGTCTATAGCCATTATATTAAATGATAATGTAGCATGAATTTTACTAAAAGCATCTCATTTTAAAAATAATTGTAGTTTATAAATATATTTTTTAATAATCATTTCTAGACTGAGGAATAGCATTAGTATTGTTATAAAAATATATTTTTTCATAACTAACTACGTATTTTTTATGCGTAATTTTTTTATATAATATACTCCTTAATATATAGTATACTTTTCACATACGTAATGAACATTGCATACTTAACACTATTACTCATACAAGATGAGTATGAGCCAGGACCTGATTAAAGTTTTCGTTTTTTTATGTTAAATCTGTGCGTCTTAAGCAGTGACCTCTATATACAGGTATATAGAGGTCACTGGTCTTAAGCTGTAACCTAGGCAGCCTATTCGGTAATTCGGCACTTGTGTGAGGGTTGACTGTGAATGTATGTCTCAATCAACGGTATGACTTATGAGAAACCGTGACAGGCGGTGAACATAAGAAAACAGTTTTTCACAAATATTAGGTTTGTTCCTACAGCCAGCCCGGACTGTCATATGTATGTCAGACGCATGCGCATTTTAAAAATATTATTCCAACCGACTGTTGTACAATCCATCGGACTGTTGATATGTTTGTTCCTACAGACTTCGGACGCATACATGAACGCATCCGCGGACTGTCAAATCCATGGTCTGTGCTATGTACTATTTGTCAGCACGTGCGCGCAGCGAGGAAACTATCGAAGCTTAACCTATGATTGTTTATCTGTTTCATAAGTGAACATAATAAATAATTTGGAATTTTAATCTGATCCAGAATCATTGTTACCTGATTCAGATTTGATATTTGGCCAATCTCGAATAAAAAAATAGTAATTATTTCGGTATATAATATGATAAATAATTGATATTTGTTTGTCGATAATTTATTGACCGATATTTTTTCTGCAGAGGAAACAGTAATTAATTATGATGATGACAAGCCCGCTGCCCGTTCCAACGATACGAAGTTTCTTACACATGCCTGAATGAGTACATCAACAAGACATGCGCACAAAAGGGTTCATGAATGCGTACATGAACGAGTCCAAAAAGTCGTGTAGGAACAAACCTATCTGTCCCTTATTACGAGCCCTGTCACATATGTACTGGACCAAGGAATTTTGTGCAGAAATTTGATTTTTCAGAATTATTTTTTTTTAAATAAAATAAGTAAATATATCATCACGCATAATAACCTTTGCTGAGTGTACCAATCTGCATTGTACATAGATTTCGGTAATGATGACATATTTATACCGTGCGCCATGCGGGCATTTACCAGGTGTCACCTCACGGACACTCACTGCTTTTTCCCAGATTCGCGACCAGACGGTTCAAATATGTCATCATCATTACCGATATTTGCGTACGAAGCAGATTGGCACACCCAGCAATGGGTAATATGCCGTGATGATATATTTATTTATTTATTTTTATTTATTATTATATGTTGATATATAACAAAAAATTGAATTTTTAGTTGTTAAATCAACATCTATTGCTATTGGATAAATTTTATAACCAGTTGTTAAAAATGAACCACTGAATTACAAAATAATCTTGAATGTTTCATTATTTTATTAATAAAATTGTATGTATAAGTAAAACTAATATTTTAGATGCATTATTAAAAAGAACTATAGCGCTTACGTTGCATTGACTAATCGAGGATCACCCAAACTAAAGCGCCCTGCATATTTTTCAAATCTACCCCGAAATGTGCAGCAATAAGTGGCTGGTTTAGATACCTCGGATATTAATGAATAACCCATAGATGGAAACCGCTGTCATTTTTGCACAAAAGACAGTAAAGTAAAATGTTATTGCGAAAAAAATTGTTTGCTTGTCATATGACAAAGTGCTGTATTCAAAGTGTGTAAATGTAAATATATAAAAATTATTTAATAACACCTTATTTGTACCAAATTCACCATTTTTTATATGATAATAGTACATTAAAAACCAAGTATCATAAGGCAATCTGTTAACGTACGAGTCCAAGTTTGGAAAACGAGCCGCGCGACAAAAATAATAGTTATCCTATTTTTATTACGCTAAGGACACCTAATAATGACCATTTAATACAAATTTTGGTAATTTGGTGGTATAATAAAATTTTGATGATTTTTTAAGTCTACGAAACCCGGCTAAAACCTGTTGAAGTTTAACAGAGTAAATTTAATAAGTTGTAAATATAAATCATGTATATGATGATTGATAAGTGATATTTGACAGTGAATTAGAAGCTCATTTTTTCAAATTATCTTTTTAAAGATATCGATGGGATAAATTCAATCATATTGGCATAAAAAAAATCGAAATTTTATGATTTAATATAAATAAAATATAAAGCACACCGTAAAGTTTTATGGGACAAGTAATATTTAAAACATAAACGGTTTTTCAATGTGAATCGCCTGTCACAAATTCTCGAATTCAGTCTATATCTCAACATACATGCTATATAAGTTGTATCCCTTAGGAATTGCTGAGAACTCGAGAGAAAAAAATTATACATTCGTTAATATTTGAGAATATAAATTTAATTTGTTATTCGTACCTGTATTTCTATAAAAGAAAATAATAAATAAATTCACAACATTGTTTTTCTACAAATCACTATGATACCAGTGTTAAAAAGTGACAGACCATTGTTACTTTTAACAGTAGTGTTAAAAGCGATTTAATTACTTTGGTAATGACGAATGGAACAACAAAATGACATTTTTGTCATTCGCCAAAAATTATTAGAAATACAAATTTAAATGAAAAAATAGTGCTTGTAGAAAAAATAGTGTATGATATACGTGTGAAAAGTGATTTTATTTTGTTCGAATGTTTGAAGCACTCCTCTTCGCGTTGTGTTCCAATTCCAAACATCCTACAAAATAAAATATGACTTATGCACTTATATCATAAACAACTATATTTAATTATAGTGTGATTTAAATAAATTTAAAGCCCCAATTCAGAAGAAGGCTTGTAATTTGTATTTTACTTACCTAAATTACAATTCATTTTGATTTGTGATTTAATTCACTTCGAAAATGAATTGGAATTGTGAATTACCAAAAAAAAAAATTCATTGATTTGTGAATTAATTCCTTTCATTGGAGATTTTGCCCACCTCTGATATTGGATTACCATTGCAATTTTATAAATTACAGACGAAATTCAGGTATTGTTTTCACAAATACAAGTATTACATTGGGAAAAATTTGATGTTATGAAGGAAATATTTGAAAAATATAAGTTTTCCACTGTAAACCATTGTAACGCGTATAATATCTTGAGATGATTTTGAGTAGGTATTAGGTACATATTATTAAAAAACAATGCTATTTATATTTTTTTGAAAATATAAAATATTTTCACAATACGTACCCCTGTGGTGCACCCTCCACGCCAGCAATGAGTGCCCGTAAGCTGACGCTGACTGGTAAGCGCCCGTATTATAATATTTCATCATTTCCGATATCTGTGTACAAAGCAGATTGGCATACCCAGCAATGGGTAATAAGCCGTGATGATGTATTAATTTTTATTTTTTACACGTAAAGCAAATTATTTATTAACACAATTGTTTTGTTTTGGTTATAATAATTTATAGTTTCCTGTACATTTTTCGCGATCAAACAAAAATTTTGTTTTGTTTATATCATAATTTCATTAAATAACATCCTGCCAAAGTTATAACATTTATAATTACACTTCGTTTTTCATGTCAATTTTGTTTATTTCTAGTGTAAAAAAGTGGCACATATAGGTATCGGGAAAAGGAATTTTTATTTATAGTTACAACTAATTGTAATCATTTCATATTTCATTTTAAACGCCACAAAATTGTTTAATGCCTTTGAGCAAAAAGCAAAATCTAGATGTATCTTGGCTTTAGTAGAAACCTACTTATTAAATGTAATTAATGTGCAGAGGAGAAGAAATAAATAAGTCTTCCTGAAGATGGTTGATGGATCAGTTCGAATTCATTCAAATGCATTTCTATAATTCCACAAATTTTGAGTAAAAAGTAAAAATAAAAATTCTCAAAAATATTTATATATATATATATATATATATATATATATATATATATATATATATATATATATATATATATAAATATATCATTACCCATTGCTGGGTGTGCCAATCTGCTTTGTATGCAGATATCGGTAATAATGATGACATATTTCTACCGTGCGGGCGTTTACCAGGCGTCACCTCACGGGCACTCATTGCTGGCGTGGAGAGTGCACCACAGGTATCAATTTTGTACCATTTAAAATTCGAAATATTTGGCTTCGGTCGGGATCGAACCCGGCTCCCCAGATTCGCGACCAGACACTCAGGCAAAGTATTTTGAACTTTTTTGAAATTTATATTTAAATTTCTTGCGTCACAGACACCTGTAAATAAAATGATTAAAAGGAATTAGAATTATATATATATATATATATATATATATATATATATATATATATATATATATATATATATATATATATATATATATATGTTTGTTCATCTATTTATTTATGAAAATCAAATGTTTGTCTAATAGATAATGCTAATTCTAATTCCTTTTAATCATTTTATTTACAGGTGTCTGCGACGCAAGAAATTTAAATTTAAATTTCAAAAAAGTTCAAAATACTTTTATTTTTGTCATTGTGAAAATGCCAGGACATGAAAAGTGACGAAATTAAATCACACCATACTATTTTCATTGAATTATGTAATTTGAGAAATTTTTCATTTATTTAAAAATAAATATCGAATGGTTTTGCCAATGAGCTAAGTATATGTTTTATTTTAAAATATGCATTATATAGGACTAGACTGTAGAAAATTATAAATAATTACAATGTGTATTATTGCAATAAAATACACATATTTTTAAAATCATTTCATGTTTTTAGCATTCCTAATCATTTTTTTTTTTCATGAAACATTACTTATACTGATTGAGAGCCCAAGGGAAAATAGCGTAGCCGGGGTATGCGCTAGTCTTATTACAAATAGTAGTTAAAGAACAACATATAAATAAATATAAAATAAAGATTAAAAAAAATTACTTTCCATACAGTTTATTGGGTTTGGTTCCTTTAGGTACATTAGGTTTACCAAATAAGATCAGATTACGATTATTTTTTTTTTTAAATCAGTGTATTTGTAATAATAGGTAACACAAATTTTTATGAAAAATTCATGAAAGTCTTTCTTAGTTATTTAATAAATGAATCGTTCACAGTTTTGAATGTTATAAAAATAATTGTATAAAACAGTTTATAATATTATGAAAATTGCAAATAATAAAGTGTATACATATTTTTAAAATTCTTTAAGAGAATATAATATATGTATGTGCAATAGTCCATTATTGGCACATTGTATATGTGAGTAATTTCTAAACAAAAAATAATCAATATATTTTAGATTTGTTACCGATTTAAATCGGTTTAAGGTATACATACATTTTATCATAATGTAGCAGTATTATTTAACAAATAATAATACATGTAATTATATCGGATGTGCGAACTTGTGTGTTACAATAAAAATAAATTGTTTTCCTAATAACAATTTCATTTAATGCATCATTTAGCGACCATTAATGCATCCTATTAATAGCTCTATTGTATAAACTACATAAGAATGTTTACCCCATCGAATTTTTTTCCAATTGTTTTGTTATGTATTAGGCCAAATATTATGTGCAATTCCAATGTCTAAACTTAATCTCAGTTTAAATAGTTCATTTTAATCCAAACGTTGCGCATGCCCTTCGTATAAAAAATAGTGGGAGCTACAGATACCACATACCACACATAAATATCAATAGCATAGTTGCCGGAAAATAGTGCAATGCGTCCAGCATTATTTTTGCTAAACGCGGTAACAGTTAAGGCAAAGCGATCTCACGGGCAATTATTTCACAGATGTATGTCACGAGCGACTCGTTTGGAGCAAGCCTACGTTAGAACAAAAGAAAAGTGTAAATGTAAGCAAAAAAATAGTTTATTTTATTATTAATTTATTGTATGAATTAAATATACAATAGTTTCAGTTTTATACTTAAAACTATTGAAAATATCTTTGTTTTTAGCGAAAAAACTGCCTCCCGATGTTAATCCAAAAGCAGTATTCGCCTGTAACGAGCTCGATCTTAAAGAAGTTAAAGTATATGGCTTCGATTATGACTACACACTTGCTTGTTACAAACCATCCTTGGATTTTCTTTTATATAACTTAGGTAGACAAATTTTAATAGAGAAATTTAAGGTACATAACCTCAAAAAATCTCACACTCTTGTACTGATTCATTTGTTTCCAGTATCCCAAAGCTATCGAACAGTTGGAATATAAACCAGGATTTGCTGTTAGAGGCTTGCATTATGATATAGAAAAAGGTATCTTACTAAAGCTGGATTCCTTTTTACAAATTCAGTTCGGATCTGTTTATAGAGGATTGAAGCCACTAAGTGACAAAGAAGTACTGAAAGAGTATAAAAATAGGATTATACCTATAGCCTACGTCGAAAATCACTCGAAAAATGCGCAAGTAAGGATTGGTGAACAATTTTTAACCAAAAATATTACCTAAAACATTGAATATTGCATGAGGGTTATTACAAATCAATCGTTAAAACAAAAAATGAATGACAATTAAGTGTATACCAATTTTTCATAGTTTATGTCAACTTAAAAATATTTAAAAAAAACATCACACTATTATCAATGCTGGGTGTGCCAATCTGCTGTGTATACAGATACATGTCGGTAATGATGACATATTTATACCATGCGGGCGTTTACCAGGCGTCACCTCACCGGCACTCATTGCTTGCGTGGAGAGTGCACCACAGGAATCACTTGTACCATTTAAAATTAGAAGTTATTTTGGCGTCGGTCGGGTTCAAACCCGGGTTCCCAGATTCACAAGCAGGCACACAGCCACGAGACCCCATATTTTGTTATTTTATATTTTTCATTCGAAATAAGTCATTTCCAATATATTTAATGTTTCATTTGTACATTGTATCAAACTTTTTACACTGAAACACAATTACATGGCTACCTTTCACTTTAATATATGTATTTGTAATGCCAAAATTATATGTAACAAACTACATATATTTATTATTATTTCATGGTGTTTGTTCATAATTTACTTCATTCGAAGACTATCTACATCTACACTATTACTTGTTCTGTTAATATACCAAATATTATCATATGAAACACTATTAAGTAATGGTGCCCATACACGATTATGCCCGGTGTGATACCGGGCGCCGGACTTGTCATTTGGACCATTTTCATTGAGAATGAGACATCTGAAAATTTTTAAAACTTCAAATGAGGCGCGGGCGGACATGTGACTTTGACAAGTGCTTATAGGTCCCCACAAGGTTGCCAAGTACACATCTTATGTACCTGGCATGTGTTGCCAAATCAATTTAAGCGTAAAATTGATAAATAAAATTATAAAACTAGTTATTATTAATGAATATCATGTTGTTTTATTTTCTGACATAAACATAATTTTTAAAATATTTATAAAAATAGAGCGATTAGTGCTGCCATCTACGATACAAAGATTTCTTAGCACGCTAAATTTGAGAAAACCACACGCATAAATTTAATTTATCAAATATTTTTTAATAAAAATAGAGCGATTAGTGCTGACATCTATGATACAAAGATTTCTTGGCGCGCTAAATTTGAGAAAACCATCAATTCATCTTGAACGCTCTATTTTTATAAAAATTAAGTTTAATGTGTCAGAAGTAAAACAACATAATATTCATTAATAATGACTATAGTTCATTTTTTTAAGAATGCAGTACTGGGAAAATAGAACTTATTTGACCTTGTTCTTAAATCGAGGAGAAGTTTACACATTATTAAATTAGCAATTTTATATTCAAATGTAATTACATAATTTTATTTATTAATTTTACCCTTACATTGATTTGGCAACACAGGCAAGGTACACAAACTGCATACTTGGCACCCTTATGGGGCCCTACAAGCACTTGTCAAAGTCACGTGTCTGCCCTATTTGTTTTTGCACCCCGGGGACACAACAATGTATCCCAACCATGATTTTAGTCAAGACAAAAACACTCCTTATTTGGCTATGAGAAATGACAGATTGGCATAAACATCTATAAAGTTAGCTGACCATATCATCAACGACATGTAAATAATTTCACAGGGCAGTTCGCACCTCTCACTCTAATCATGTGCACAACACCAGTGAAATGAATTCATTGCCGTGTATGGGACATTCAAGCCAGATATGATGGCTTGCCAACGGGCATAAAAAATACATCATGTTGGATATTTCATGCCAAGCCAGGTGAGAGGCGCATGCGTAGTAAGTATTCACCCACATGTTCCCGTTCTAGTACGCAAACGCAACACTTACCTATGTTGGGTTTATTTGAGAAATAAATAATGTCTTCCAATTTAAAATTAAATTCAGTTGAATTTATGACAGAGTTTATAAATTTATATAAATCTCTGCCAGTACTGTGGAAAATAAAGTGTAAAGAAACAGCAATAAATTCAAGAACGAAGATACTTATCAGAAAATGGTTCACTTTACAAAGACTGTATACGAAAGCGCAAATGTTGATTTTATAAAATGATCTATTTTGGATCATTTTTATTGTCTTCTAATAATATAATTATCATTGCTTGCTGCACGTTTCTGTATAGTGATAATCCACAGAAAATTTCTGTGATCCCCATATACATAATTATCGGTTCAAAATGTAATGGACTGACAGTCATAGCATGACCCGTGTGTAGCGAATTCTGACATTTCTGGAATGACAGTTCTGGCATGACAAGCCCAGCATTATGTATGCCGGGCATGATCGTGTATGGCATAACACTGTAAAACTGCACAAACGACATTCTTTTGCACTTTTTATACTGCACAGAGCAAAATAAATTCGAATGGGGAATTATGAAACTGACGTCACACAACACACATTCTCCCTCCCAGTACTACATGTGTTTAGAAAAAGACGACAGGTTCGAAGAAAGAGATAGTTACGTAATATCAAGGCCTCTCTTCTCTTCTCTTCTCAACGTATTGTCCTGATCAGATTTTATATTTGCTGTTTTATTTTGCGGTGGTGTTTGACGTATGTATGAGTAATCAGTTTTGTTATAATAATGATTCGTTAGCTGAACATAAATTCTAAAAAAAAATAATAATACCGAAACACAAAATTATCCAACACATTTAAATACTGTTTAGATTCCATCTAAGTAGTCATGGTACTGCTTTTCTTTCTCTTTCTTCGAGCTTGTCGTCTTTGTCTAAAAGGTTACTTCAGAACTCAGTAGGTGACAATAGTAAAATTCCCCATTGCTTGTATGGGAAAAAAATCGTTTTACGCACGCTATAGAAAATTGATGTAGGTCTTTATTAGCCAACTTTTTAAGACAATTTATAGTCACCAGTCTTTTATTTTTGACCAACAGGCTAAAAATTGATTTTGCTTATTTTGAAAATACCTCATATCGCTTATTTTGAGAGATAAAGAAAAAATGTTTAAATCATTTTTTACGGTTTTTACGAAGTATAACGCGGTTAGATTTTTTCAAAACAATAATTTTCGTGATGTAACACAAACATAATATTTTTTAAATGAGAACATATACTGAAAATAGTCTCATCCGTTCCTTATTTTATAAGCTTTTCAATGATGTATAAAAAGTCTACATTCTTTTGTTTTAAACATGAATAAAATTATTAATTTTTCCAAATTATATTTTTAAAAAACTTCACAAAAAAACTATTTAACTATAAAATTAATCTAAAATACGAAATACTGTACCTAGTGATTTTGAAAGGTAACTATCTACACTATTACTTTTATTCTGTAATATACCAATTGTTATCGTACGAAACTATATTATACTTATAGTTTAAATTAAATATCACTATAGAACTGCATAAATAACACAATTCTGCACTAAACTATAAAATACACCTAAAACACGATATAATGTACATAAACTTTTTAATAACACCGTCGATTCACCAATTTTACTATCGTTTTTTTGCCTTAGAGTGCCTAATTACGGTACTAGAACAAATAGCTTCTTTACTTACTGTCATTATCGCACAAACTCTATCCTAAATTCTCCTGTTATAAGATTATCACACTTGTACAATGGCAACAATATGCCAGATCTGTTCTGTACTAGTTTCCGCAGTTTAAGCGCCTTCTTAGATTTTCTTAACTTAAAATGTTTGTATTTATATATGTATTTACTATCACTATTCTAATTATTTTCTACAAAAATCTTATAATCATGTTACTGTTATTGTTTATTTCTTATAATTGATTTTTTCTCTAATTTTTGTTGTATATAATGCTAGAGCTTCTTTATTATTGGGATTTATTCCTGTTAAGAAGCCAAATTTCAAATAAATAAATAAATAATCAGATTGAAATGTTACAATAAATTCAAATGACCGTTAACGCAATACCAACGTAAATTTGAAACAGAAAACTTAAAAACGTTAAAAAAAATTAGAAAATTATCCAAATTATGTTAAATAATAGCAGAAAAAGTATATTTACTTATTAGTTTGTGCAATTGCTTGAAACAAATTTACGTGATATTCTTGTTGTCACAATTAGATCTACTTATTAATTGTAAAACTTAAAAATTTGACTTATTCATTTGATAATGTATGTAAAGATAAAAAAATTGGCAAAATATTCTATTATTAATATTTTACTTACTGTCAGTAGTAAAAATCTAATCACACTTCACCATATATATATATATATATATATATATATATATATATATATATATATATATATATATATATATATATATATATTTATTTATTTATTATTTTAACAGCTTTTTGTCTGAATTACACTGTATATATGTATATATCTAACTAAATATAGAAATAGAATATATCAAATGTGGTTGAAAGGTGTACTAATATTTCAGGATGCCCATTCAAAGATGGTCCATCTGGCCGATTTATTTTCAGTTCCCGAAATGGGTCTGCTATGCAATGTAGCAGACTATTTCGAAAGAAATCATATAGACTACCACCCAGAAATATTATTTAGAGACGTTAAAGTATATAAAAATGACACTCAATCTTACTTTTTCTTACACTTCATATTTTAGAACTCAATTAAAAGCTCTCATCCCGTCATGCACAAAACTGTGTCACAAAACGTTGCAGATTACATAGAGCAAAATCCAGATCTTCGAAAATACTTCGAAAGACTTATCTGTGCTGGTAAAAAACTGTTCCTTGTTACAAATAGTCCTTATAAATTTGTGTAAGTTTTGTGCAGGTTCGTTTTAACAAGTTCTAACTAATTTGATTACAGAAATAAAGGTATGGAGTTACTAGTGGGGCAAGATTGGAAAGATTTTTTCGATGTTGTCATAGTACAAGCTAGAAAGCCTAGATTTTTCACTGATGAATCTAGACCTATAAGACTATATGATGAACAAAGTGGATCTCATGTATGGGACCGAGTTACAAAATTGGATAAAGGGACAATATACTATGAGGTAATTTTCTATAACACATGCTGGCATAAGTCCGAAATACATTCATTCAACTGTCATTCTAAGCCAGACATTCTTATTGGAATAAACAACTAAATTTTGCTTAACATTATCTCGCATACAGACTGTTTTAAAAATGGGGGCCAATATTTGGGGTATGTATCAGTCGTACCAAGACAAGAAAAAAATCCTGATATACTCATATCCAAAAACAAATCGTTTTGGATTTAAACTTTTTTTTACATTATAGGTTTTTGTCCACTATTCTGAGGCATTATTTAAGTTGTGAATACTTTTTATTCAATTAATGAGCGGTTATTGAAAACTAACATTACCGATGGCGGCAGCACTGCTGCTTAAACAGCTGATCTTGAAAGAGTAGTTTATTGTTGGTCGTGTATATATACTCAAATTTACGAGTAAATGGTTTTAAACAAAATAAAAAATGAAATTAGCATACTCGAACAAAATATATGTGTACAGATTTATATTTCGTAATGTAAATAAATATTTCATTTCACGAATAATAGGGAAAAGGTTATTCGCGATTCAAGAAAAATGCTCGCCAACTAGCGGCCAACTCATGAAGCTCTTAAGAATGACGTCACAGTGTGGCTTATAGCTACAAGATAAATTACAGCTGACTCGTCCGCCATTATGGAGCCACTCCAATCATTCAATATCACTGTTACATTATTATTAATCATAGAAATTATCTACAATGACGGGTTGTTCTACTCCAAATTGTGCAAATCATTTGAGAAATGTTTATAATTTTTACAGGTACTTATGCAATACATATATATTTATTTAACTTCAAAAATCTTAACGAACCGTATTTTTTCTTGTTTTATTGTTTTAAATAAATATAATTTGGCAAATATGGAAGTTATATTTAATTATGAAAAATAGTTACTATCTAAACTTATAAAAAATTCACTTTTATTTCATAATTGACTGGGTTCATTTTGGCTCCAATATGGCGGACGAGTCAGCCTTGTATTATCTAGTAGCCGTATTGCGGCCAGTATGTAGTATCGCCGATGTTACTATGACATGTAAACGTCAATTTGAGTAATTCTGCTTTAAAAGATGTTAAAAAGTGTTCACAAAGTAAAAATATTTATTTCATTTTCAACTAAATTGAATCGCGAATAAATGCACAATATACACAATAATGTGTAGAATAACGAAATAATTGCAAAAAAATGTAAAATTTTCGCACTACGTTTGCAAACAAGTGCCATGAACTCCAAGCCACACGAACATATTGTTTGAAGTAAAAGCCCGTCAAGACATATGAAGACCACATTGCAAAAAGGGGAAACGCCGCATTTTTTAAAGAAATCAGTTAAGGCAGTAAGCAGTGGTATTCAAACTTTTCAGTAGTACGACCCCAAATTAATGACGTTGACATATAGCGACCCCAGCATTATAGTTTCGAGTACAATTATTTAAATTTTAAAGTAAGCTGATAATAGGCAGATACAAATTTTTAAAAAATACTAAATTCATACAAAAATTGACTCAAAAAATATAACACACTCAAATACAAAAGACATAAATATACGTATAACAAAAATAATAGATTACTGCAAATGATGAGCCTATTTTTTAATTTATTTTTTATATTTGGCTATATTAAACTTAACTTGAGTCTGAGGGGATATTTTACGTCTAATCTATTTCTATATTTACATTTTAAATAAATTAATTGTGAAAACCCATGTTCACACATATAAGATTGTATAAAGAGAATTTTTAAATCTCCGTCAGAAGAGATTTTAGCTAAATTTTCTTTCTAAATATATTACGGCACACGGTTAAAGAAAATGAATAAAAAAAAATAACACTAGCAAATGAGAAAATAAGTTTAACGTATTTAAAATTAAACTTATTATTTTAATTATTAAAATTTAATAAATTTGAGAAAACAACACTTCTTTATTTTCTTTCGTACGTCCCGCGACCCCAGCAAATTTTTTCGCGACCCCTAGTTTGAATACCACTGAGTCAAGGTATGCGTGGTGTACATCAAATACGCTAGAATTTTATGTGCAAATTTTCAATGTAATAAGGATCATAATCTTAATGTTATTTAGCTTTTAAATATAGTCATACAACCGAAGAACATTATTGCTAAAAACTTATTTTTGTATTTTCTCAAAAACTACATAATAATGACATTCCCCCTTTTTGCAATGTGGTCTTCATTACGTATTTTAATGCTGGTTGTTCAAGTAACGTCGGTCAGAGCAAACGATACAAACACATTCAAGGTCTTTTAATTTATTGTAGCAGGTGGTATAAAACAGTAAAACTCCGATTATCCGAATCATTTGGGACCGGACTCTATTCGGATAATTGGATAAATTACGAAAATGGTAAAGTCCGTGCATTTAGAGAAAAAACCGGGGCATAAACCAAAATTCGTCCGGGCGGATTCAACTTGTGAGTAGTGATATTACGATGTTGTGACAGGTAACTGTTTGTTGCTTATAGGTTATAGATATAAATATAGACAAATATTCAAATTATGTGCTTTATTCCTCATCTTTATTATTTTAGAATAAAGTTAACCGTATTAAGAACGATATACTAACGTTATCTGTATGTATTAATGAAGAGCATTATACTTTCAGTTTATTTAATTTTTATTTTGTAGATGTAGACATGACAGTATGGTAATAATATTACCGTACAGATACAGTTATTCCTTACTTACCAGCCTACTTTTGTATATTATGTAAACAAAGGCTTAATATCCTGAAACCGGTAAAAATATTAACATTTTTTAAATATTATTCAATGTTCAATGAAATGTCTTTTGTGCAAGTAATAATTATTACAAGTATACCTACTTGTTTAAAAATATTGTATATCTTAAATGATTGTAATAATAAAATTGAAACATTTAAATATTATTCAGTTAAATGTTTTTTTTGAACGAGTAATACAGTTAACATTTGTAGGTTGGGTAATACAACTTCTACTGCGTCGATTTGTTTTTTCTCTAAACGCACGGACTATAATTTTCTAGAAAGAAAAACTCATTTTACTGGTATAACATAACATATTACATTATTTAAATACGTTACATCAAAAATAATGTTGTTTACATAGTATGTAATGTACAGGTGTCTCATTTTCGATATTTTTTAAAGTATCTCGGGTAATATTAACGATTAAGCAAAACCGTTTGTACATTCTAGGATCACTTTTTCGAGAAAAGTTTAATAGTCACCTTGGAATTTTCGATCTTCTTTTGTTTCGGAGTTACAGGCAAAACTCGTTTTTCGCTCATTTCGTAAATATCTTGTGTTTTATTTAACTGCAAATTGTAATTTAACAGTTTTAAAACATTGCTATTATTTACAATCAAAATTACAGTTCATGGCATAAACTTTTACAGCCACTGAAATCATTTCTATATTACTTAATGGTTGGCCTTTTCCTGTCGCTTGTATTTTTGTTAACATAAATGATGTGGATCAGTTTGACCCAATATCCAATCAGATATGGTATTAAAAGCTAGGATACCAAATAATATTGTGGTGAAATATATTAGTTCCAAATTATTTTTACATTATTTATTATCTGTAAACAAAAAATCCTCTCTTTAAAAATGAAGTGAACAAACTTTTATGTTATTTGTATTTTATTTTTTTTCAATTCGAATTACATAGTCCCGTGTCTGCTTCCTGTCCATTTCAAGATCGACATCTTGTGCTGATTTTGTAATCACTTTTATTTGAAATCGTCACTAAAGTGCACAAAAATCGTCATGAAAAACGACTAAAGTAAACCATTATATGCGATTCAAATTAGCTTTTCCCGCAACTTTTAACACGTGACGTGACGTCAAAACGAGTATGTTTTCAAATTATCCTTCACTTCTGCATTAAAGTTTGTGTGTGTATTACTGTTTTAATAGCTATATTTAATGAATTAATAGTTTTTTAGTAATAAGACTGTTAATAAAGGATGTGTTAAATTATTTAAATGCTTCTGCGTGAAGCAGAACTGTTTGTGAGGATGAAGAAGTATTAAATTCTGGATATATGCTAGCATGTGGAAAAACACAATCAGATGATAAAAAATAAACACTTCTTTTTGGATTATGCCCACAAATCAGCGGCGTAAGTAAATATCCGCATGAAATTCTGGTTCACTAGCAATAAAAAACATCTTGTTCGTGCAAGGCGGGAAATTAACATAAATATAAAACATACATACCGTGGTATGTACTAACCTAAATACAAATACATAATAAAATAATTGAATATATTATTTTAGACACATGCGTAATCTTCTTTTCAAAAATGTAAGGAACAAACAAATATTGAATTTGTAACTCGTTTTCAAAATAATTAATCATTCATTCATTTTAGACCTACCAACACATCATCAATCATTTCTTCGATGCCATATTTATTTATAAAATTCCATATTTCTACAATATTTACAAATAGAAAATTAATTCTTAACTATCTAATATTGCATTCATGTTGTTTTTATATTTATATCATTATTTTAACAAACAACTACAAACATTATACCTAACCTTATTCTCAAAATTCTAGGAATACTCGCGAATTTTATTGTATAATCAAACAGAGGAAGTGTTTACAATCATTACAAATAAATTTAAATACTTACTCAATTTTTAAAATCTCGTCTAAAATTTTAACGTTACTTCTTACAGAGTTTAAGGTGAAATGATACCCCCGATTAATTTGTTAAAGCAGAAATTTTTGTACATTTACTAGGCTTCATCTATTCGATAATAGTCATACTTTACGAATGTAAAGATATTTTATTTATACGAGATGAAATATTAGTATCATATTGCAATAATAACTTTTCTTGGAAAGAGTAATGATAGAATGAATAATAAATAAGAAATACCTATATAATATTATTCCCTAATTACATAATATTTTGTATTTACCGTCGGAAACTTTTATTGTGAGCATATATTTATAGATTGTAGAGTAAATGTTACATTTTCACAATTATTAAAAAAATTAATAATAGGTGTACCGTGTACATCATAATATAAATAATTTTCGTATGATGTTAAATGTATTATCGTTTTCTTATAATATTTGGTTTGCAGTGAATGTCTTGTTTCAATTCAGCGTAATTCACTATTCTTCGATATTGTAAAAAGCATGTTTTATAAGAAAGTTTTTAATATTTTTGAGTGGTTTTTGTTTCATATTGTTTTACTTTTTCGGGTATAGTTTATTATATAGATCTAAATTCAATGTACATATTTCATGTACTTTTGAAGCCTGTAAGCAGGTTTGTGCAATGAGTTTGCAGATCTAGTGTCACAAATCTCCATTTCAAATGAAATTTAATTTGGATTTATGTATTTCAAGAAGTGAGTTTAAAACATATATAGATGGTAGAGTTAAAATACCCAAATCTTTAAAGTGATCTCTATATAATAGGCGACGCCTACCTTGTAACTTGTAATACCAAGATGAAAAATATGTTTTGTCCTTTTACTTTATAATAATAATAATAATAATAATAATAATAATAATAATAATAATAATAAATATTAATTTTAGAAACATAGCATAAATAGTTATAAGCTTCAAGAGAAAATATATTTAAAAAAAAAAGTCCGTAATTAGAATCGAAAAGCATACAATCACACAACACATCTGCACCTAATGCCGCTCGCCTGCCCGCTCCTAGCCGTTGCTCACATCGAGATCATTGAAGATAACAAGAATGTATGTTATTCCCTCTCTGTCTGTCATAGCGGCAGGCCGTTAGGGTAACTGCGCCGTGGCTGTGGGATGAAATTCAAGTTGCACTTGAACAAAAATGGATGTTGTATAAATATCGGATCAAAAATATTGGTATTTTAAAACATCGATATTTACAAAGAATATGAACTGATTTCCGACTTTTCACTCTTGAAAATAAAATAAAGTAAATATGCTTTCATATTTTGTAAAAGAGAAATCTTTAGACCAAATAAAAAATAAAGTTATTATTATTATTATTATTATGCTTTCATATTTTACAGTTAATAAAAAAAAAAACAACAATGTCGGTACCTATAATATACACAACTCTATTAACTTATTTTATTAAAAATCAAATGTAATCACTAACCACTGAATTTAAAATACATCTGGATCGCAACTATACAGAAATAAATATTTTGATAACCGTTTCCCTTTTATTTTATTTCTTTGTATACTCAGTTATGGTGGAAGTATTTTCTCCAAACTAGGGTAGACATCATATAAACTGTGACGAAACATATGTAAGTAAAGGAAGGACACATGAGAATAGCGTGTTATGATTAACAATTGACATATTAGGAATGCATTTTTGAAAACATCGATAGCAAATATCGAAAATAAATATCTATGTCGATCGATATTATCGAAAAAGATAAAATATCGAAAGCTAAATATCGATTTTTCTCAAACATCGATGTATCGTGCGCATCCTGATCGTATGGTTTAGTTTGTGTTATACTCTTGCAGTTATTGATACATTTATTATGAAATAAATAATTCTATTCCATACATAAACTCTTCTACCGTTATATTTAGGGTTTGTCTATTATCGAGTACAATATTGGTTTTTGATTCCTGCTTTTTACATATATTTTTTGCTTATGTCTTTGGTTCGTTTTGTTTTATCTTAGTATTCTATACGCTCTCGTACTAGTCTTTTCTTGGTTTTTGTTCATTGTTATTAATCGATTAAAGAATTTTAAAAAAATGTAAAAATGGTTTTATAATGCTGTGTGCCAATGTCCACAAGCATGGCCAAATTTGCTAACACTAGCGTCTCATTACTCTCATTATTATAATAAAAAAACTAACTAAACATTGGTTTATAATATTGTAATTAGTCAATTTGCAGGTACAACTGTCAACTTGCTTTGTAAACACGCGGTTAGCATTATCTTTTTATTACTATTTTATTTCCTTGTGTTGTTATTTTTTTTAATATGTCGTCGTGTTCATTGCCTGGATGTTCTAATAATAGATTTAAGCCAGAAGGAATTTATTTTTACATTAGTAAACCAAATTGAGTTGTAAACAAATTTTTAACAGATTGTCAATTTCTTTATTTTTTGAAAGATACACTGATAGAACAAAATCATGGTTTTATTTTAGTAAAAAATATTATTTATTGTTATTTTTAATCTCTCAAAAAGATATACAGACGTTATACAAAGGAAATTAGTAAGAAGAGAATTAAATAAATTAATATTATTTCACCACCAGTAGTTGCTAGGTATTATTTAATATGTATGTATGTATGTATGTTAAAATATCAATAAATTTTTCAACATTATTTCATAATTATATTGTTCTGAACTCTAAATTTAAAATTACTGCCTGTGTATTCCTGCAAAAGTACGTTAAAATGCAAATAAATTAATTTCATAATTGAAGGGGCAAGTGGATAAAGGGGCTATGTGAATTTTTTTCGTTTTCTCTTATTTTGTCATGGATGAAGGGGATATGTATAAAGGCAACTCATAAACCCTTCAACACTACCAAATGTATAATATTTCTCGAGATTTTAGCTTGATAAAGGGGCTATGTGTTACAATATAAACAGAAAGTATTGTATGAAGGAGCCAAGAGCACATAGCCCCTTTATCAATTCAGAAATTGCAGAATCAACGTACATAACCCCTATATCCACTTTCCCGTAGTTAAACATAACCTAGAAATTGTTAGTGTCATACTGTCATATCATAAGGTGAAAACTTGTTAGACGTGCGTAAGAACATTTTAGTTTTAAAAAATGTTTCCGAGGGAGAAATTAATGGTGGATTTGGCCCTAAACAATAATAATACCACAGAAAAATAGGAACACATTCAAGAAATTAAAGATGCTGAAAAGCCCGAATTGGATTGTAAGTGGAAGTGTGCACATGAATTATTTTATTTATTATTCTTTATTTTTCTCCTTTTAGTGAACGACAGTCAAATAAATACTTTGACTTCAGAAGATGAAATCCCAACGTGTAGTACTAGTACAAACATAGAAACCGAAGGTACATGTAAATTCTTGTCTAATTGTAGGCGTAAGTTTTATAATATATTTTATCATATTTAGCCGAGGAAACAGATTTAGAAACTCCATACGAATCTAGTGATGAGTTTATACCATCTACCGATGACGAAAATTTAAATTCAAGCTCAACTGAAAATGAAGAAAATTATCCAATAGACCTCGGGAGAAGTGAAACTGAAGAACACAAAAATAATGTTATCAATGGATTTAACCTCTTAAAAGCAGATCGTGAAGAAGCTCATAATAATAGAAATGTGTTATATATAACTGTTGATCTACAGCAAACAATGCCATTGCCAAAGCTGCCAACAAACAAAGCATTTTATCTACGCCAGTTATGGTTTTACAATCTTGGCATTCATTCAATATCAACAAATGGTGATAAACCATATATGCAAACGTGGACTGAAGATGTTGCAGGGAGAGGTAGCAGTGAAGTAGCCAGCTGCTTATGGAATTTCATACAAAACTCTGAAGAAGCTCAAACCAGGGATCACCTAGTTATTTGGTCCGATTCGTATAGTGGCCAAAATAAAAACTTTCAAATGATTTGCTTTTATCAATTTTTAATTTCTAAAGGAATTTTTAAAACCATCGACCATAAATTTCCTGAAGTAGGACATACTTATCTTGACTCCGATCGAGATTTTGGTCGCATCGAAAAAATTCTTCGAAAACACGAAACTATTTATACCCCACAGCAATATCGCCGTTTAATACAAATTGGCTCTATTAAAAATGCGATCATTACAGATATGGAGCATCATTTTCAAAACTTTGAACCGTTGGCAAGAAATTTAGGTATAGTACAGAGGAAGAAAAATACTTTAAACGAAACGGTTCCTTTCCGAGATGGTATAAAATGGATTCGAGTTGAAAAATTTGGAAGTTATTTATATAAAGAGTCATACGATCCATACACGCCATTCAAAGAAGTATTGATTTTAAAATATGATAAAAATCGTGCTACAGATATTACTTCGAAGAATGTGGAACTAAGTATTATTCGAAATAAAACTGGAAATATATCGGAACAAAAATTAGAAAACATTAAAGAACAAATAAAGTATGTTCCAGTTCAAGATCGTTGGTTCTATGAACAATTTTTTCCGGAGAACCCTTCACAGCCTTTAAATAAAACAAATAAAAACGCACAAAGAAGGCAAACAACTTAGATATTAATATTTGAAACTAATTTCCTTTTCTTTTTCTTCTCGCGTAACATTTAATTTGGCTTGTTTTTTTAAGATATACTAATTTTGTTAAGACATAATATTATATAATAACATTTAATGTACTAAAATATACTTTATTTAAAATATAACCCATTTATCCATTTCATATGTTTATTAATATTGTTAAATTTAGTTTTGAATAAAGGGGCTATGTACACAAAATTTTAAAAAACTGAAAATTTAATAAATTTTATAAAATGTATATATACGCATTAAATAGAACCTAATTGGACAAAATTAGATTTTAAAAATCTCAGCGCAATATACATAATTAGAAAAGTAGCAATAAATTAAACTAAATAGCTTTTTTCTCGAAAACTAAATTTTGTCACATGGCCCCTTTATCCACTTGCCCCTTCAATTATTTTGTTAATTCTACATTTAAAATTGCCGCCTCTATATCTGCAAAATGGCGTCCTTCTATTCTTGTATTCTCGCGCAGGTTACAAGATCATTCTCCCCACCTCTATATCTCTGATTACTATATTCATATGCTACTGTACTCACTCTATAGAAGATATTCATTGTCATACTAGTACAAAAATGTTGTTATTATTGTACTAGTAAAAAAATGTTAGCGTGTTTATTCACCGCTGGCGGCGGCAGTCGCTACAGCACAGCAACACAGATCATATTGAAAATTGTTATTTGACAATTGTACCGTTTTTGGTTTGTAGTGTACTGTACACAGCCGACTTTGGCTGAAATTGTAAATTCTACAATTAAAAAAATTTCAGAAAAATGTCAAAATTTATTTGAAACACTTGAAGAAAAATTAGTATATGTCATTCGGAGTAAAACGCCCTTTTTGTATTTTACCCAGCTTGCCTGACCTTGGCCCTTGGCTAGTGCCTCGGCCGCAATAACTGAATTCAACACATAATAACCGCTTTCTTCTCCTAATAATATACAAATGTTTGTTGTTTCTGATATATCTGACATTTTTTAAATTTTATTATTATTAGAATAATAGGAAGATTTAATCTAGAAGTAAAAAATTAACCACAAATTCTAATAATAACAATATCAAATGAAATATATGTTAGAAACATCAAACATATATTATTGTCTTATTTTTCCAGGCACTTTGATAATTACCTTAATTCGTGCATTTCCTTTTGCTTGTAACTCGTACATAAGAAACAATTTAAGGCCGGAATGTATCAATCCCTAACCATCTACGGTTTTGCAAGTGTAAGAGGTGAGGTAAGAAGTAGGCGGAGTCGTAACGTTTCCCCAACCGTTTGAGTTTCTACGAATCAGGGATAATATTATGCTTTGAACTATGAACAGAGTTCGCTACGTACATGATCGCAGAGGTGACAAGCGAAAATAAAATATTTTGATATGATAAATACAACCACATGCTATTTTTACATATCTACTAAATATTGGCTTTGCATTTAGTTACGAGTAGGCATTATTCTTTTGAATGTAAAATCAGTAATTTTAGAAATACGTTAGATAGTTGTGTTTAAAAATTAATATATGTTTCAAATGCTCCAGTGGAAGGTTATACTAAAACATCTTTATAATAAACATGAATGAATTTTGCATATACTTATTTTTTTCCTCTTTCGAATGGTATAAGAGTTTTTGTCTTTTAAATTTATTTAACCCTTCAAATCTTCGATTTTTCATTATTTTCAATGAAATTTCTTATTTTTTGTCAGCAATTTCATTAGTTTTTTAAAATAGTATTTTATCCTACTTAAAAAACTTATTTCATAACTACCCTGTTTCATAATTTGATTTTAACTATATATTTTCAAATTCACAGAAGTGGGTGTACCAGGTATGATCTAAAAAATTATTTAAAACACAAAAACCCTTACACCAATCGAAAGAGAAAAAAATATGCATTTTTTGTAGCAAAAATCGAATATCGATTCCATTGAAAAAATGTAAGTTTGTGTTATACCTCGAAAATTTACCAATAGAAAAATTATTTTCGTATGATGTCACTGGATAGACAATAAAAATATCTAACTTTATAAATAAATGTTATAAATGACGATTAAATGTTAGCGCTGAAAATTAGAATATTAAAACACATTTATCATCAAACCGGTATATACAGTATTAATACAAAAATAATAACAAATCTAGATGACCGTCGCCTGGCCGAACCCGGTCACGCGGAATCCTCCTTCACGCCGTGATTATTTCTGTAAAAGAATTAACACATGAGAAATACTCAGTGAGGAGGCAATCATTTACAAAAGGTTCAGGCATTCACACACCGTACACACATGTTGGCAACTACGGGCAGTACCGCTAGTTACTACGGAACCTCTGCCGCTTCGGTGGTGATCCGGAGACAATCCTCTTAACCAACTGGATCAGATCACTACAGCCCTAACTGCTGCTACGCTGGCGACCACAGAATGTGGGTCACTACAGCCTTCCCTGCTGCTACGCTGGCGACCCTCGGGTTCACACGAGCGGCCACTACGGAACCACTGCCGCTTCGGTGGTGATCCGGAGACATTCCTCTTAACCAACTGGATCAGATCACTACAGCCCTAACTGCTGCTGCCGTTGGCGACACCAGATGTGGGTCACTACAGCCTTCCCTGCTGCTACGCTGGCGACCCTCGGGTTCACACGAGCGGCCACTACGGAACCACTGCCGCTTCGGTGGTGATCTGGAGACATTCCTCTTAACCAACTGGATCAGATCACTACAGCCCTAACTGCTGCTGCCGTTGGCGACACCAGATGTGGGTCACTACAGCCTTCCCTGCTGCTACGCTGGCGACCCTCGGGTTCACACGAGCGGCCACTACGGAACCACTGCCGCTTCGGTGGTGATCCGGAGACATTCCCTTAACCAACTGGATCAGATCACTACAGCCCTAACCGCTGCTGCCGTTGGCGACACCAGATGTGGTCACAACAGCCTTCCCTGCTGCTACGCTGGCGACCCTCGGGTTCACACGATGCGGCCACTACAGTACCCAGTACTGCTCACACGCACACTCTCAATCATACACATGCTAGATTAACTCTCTCACCTGAATCACTATAATATCGATGTTCTCACACTGAAATCTGGAAATAAACTAAAATAAAATACGTGAATACCAGTATCATTAAATGTAGCTCTTATCCAACAGCATCGGTTACGTACCTAAATAGCTAATTAGAGACAAAACAATAAATTTAATAAAAATAATCTTACGCAAAATAATATCTGTGACATAAATATGTAATATAAATAATACAGAGTGGTTCTGGAATTGAAGAGAGCGGTCGATATCACAGAACACAAAAAAAAAACACTATGGCAAGTATTCTCACCTCTTGAAGTAGCGCTACTTCCGAAAAATCGGTACTTCAACTGTCAAATTTAATATTAAAAATTAGAGAAATAAAAGTAAATTGAATTATAAATACCACTTATTTCAAATATTTAGGTTTCATTTACATTTACAAATATATGAAACTCATTCTTATCTATTCATAAAATAAAATTTAAAAGATTGAAATAGCGTTACTTCGGAAGTAGCGCTAGTTCAAGAGGCGAGAATACGGGCCAATATGTCTGGCTTTCGAGTTGAGATGCCCCTTTCCCCGTCATCAAACACTTTGTTGGCGGTACGACAAATAATACAGCTCTCTTGTCGCTAGTAGCGACATCTAAGATCATATATATGAACTATAATTGCATCATTTTATTTTCATCATATTTCAATAACAATTGGCAATCTGTTAAAAAAATAGTATTTATATATTGTTTATAACTGTATCTACAATGCAACGCATGAATTTTACTATATTTTTTATTTAAACTATACAAAATTAAACATTTAAAAGTAGTACTTTTCATTGTTTTCCGAATTTTTTTTAGACAATACTATGAAAAAATTGAGCAATATCTATACGTTGCCGTGTAGCAATAATATTATATATTGTTGTAAAAAAATACGAATGCTCTTATATTATTATTACAATTAGTGCAATGCAAATTCTATAGTACCATTTTTTATAAAATTGGTAGATAAAGCGATATCGCCAAATTAAAATTTTAACAAAAAGTAGACACTCCGTATATACTTGCTGTACGCATTTTTCCCTTCATTTTTTTATTATTGCTTGTTGTGTCGCCTACCCTGTTATCCGACCCACAAGCCGTCATATATATTTACAAAACAACTTTATTAATATAAATTTGTAATTTTCCATGATTAGATAAAGCACAAACACGAAGTATGCATATACGAGCCTATACCTACAATTTGAATTTAGTAACTAATAAAATTTTACATTTTAATGAAAATAATTATTGGGAACTATTTATAATTTTTTTGTATTCATAGTTACACAAACAATACCTATGACTAGTGCGTACCTATAGAACGTAATTTCTTTGGAAATTTCTAAAAAAAATACCTACTTCTAATTTTTAAATTAAAATATCGGCGTATAAATTTAATATATAAAACTAAATTAAACGTATGTACTTGTTATTCACTTCAATTTTTCTATTTTCCATGGAGTCACCGATTTCATTATAGTTCATCTATGCACCGCTAGGTCTACTCATAGCGCCACTTCCTGATATTTGACGAAAATACTTACCGAATGTGTTTTAATTATCAATATCTTCTATATTAAACGATAAATATTTAAAATACTTGCCTAAGAAATACGAAAATGTGTACAGTACGCAATACTAAACAAATTTTAGGAATAGAATTTCACAGACTTGAGAAAATAAATAAAATTTAACATTTTATTTTTTTTAAGTATGTTCCCGAAATTTAATTTTTGATTTTTTTTTATATGTTATGTATAATAATATTCTTCAAAACATATTAAAGTATAAACAAAATTGTAGGTTTAGTATAGAAGAAAAACATTAAAGTGTATGAAAAAAGGTTTTTTGGATTTTTAAAATTGTTCTCGAAAATCATTTTTCTTAATTTTCATATATTTTATTCCTTACCCTGTTATAAATATTTAGTGCAAATTTAATCAAAATTGTAGGTTTTGAATAATTGGAGATATATTCAAAATAATATTTAAAATATTATTTTGGGTGAATAAATAAATACAAATATTATCGAAGCTATTTTGTTTTCATGGCAAATTTTACCCTTTTTATTTGTGTATACGAAGAAATCATATAACATTACAAAATTTTAAATAAAAACTGAAAAACCATTTTACTAATTTTGAATTTCGCGCTGGGGTATCATTTCACCATACTATACTCGTCGTGACGTCACAAAATTAGTACTATGTTTGGTCACCAGATAAAGTCCGCTCCACTTGGATTGCGTATCGACGATTTCATGAAAATGCTATGTTGCCAACCTTATGGTAATTATTGTACATGTAAGATAATTTGGTAAGATGTACGATGTAAAATAGTAAATTTGTACGTAAAAAAGACAAAAAATATTTGCAAGAATAACGAACTAAATAATTTCGACAAAGTTTGAGATAAAACACATGATTTTAAGTGTTCTTTACGATAACTTCAATGTCCGAGATTAGGAACCAACGATCACAAATACACTAGATATAACTTCATAGCATTTGTTTTGTTTTCGGCTGGACAGAAAGAGACAACTAAGGATAGAGATATGTAAAGACCCCTCACGGAGTATTCGCTAGATGTCACTGCTTGTTTTTATTAAAATGAACCGTACTATATTTGAAACATTTGAATTATTATTAACGAAAACCAATTATAAAATGCATGAAACAAATTGTTATTAGTATCATTGAATTTATAATACCCCTATAAGAACGGCAACCAAATGTATTAAGTTAAATCCTTGAGAATGTTGTCGGCACCTATCCGCCACTCTAGGAACTATGAGAAACCAGATGTTGAGCAAACAGTGTTGTCATATAAACAGTCGGAGTAGCACATAGCACGAGCGCACACAAAACCAGATACCAGTCGGGGAGCTAGGAGTGCATGCGGAAATAGTAATGAATTACAATATGTATTTATTGAGTCTTTTACATACTTAACCCAGAATGACTGTTTCCTAATTTGTAATATGTACAATTATGCGAAGTAAATTGTAATAGAAGGTACCAAAGTCAAAATCTAGAAAAAAAGCCAAAAGTCATAAAATAAATCAAAACAGAATATTCAAAAACTGAGCAAAACACGGTATAAAATGAAGAAAAATAATACAATATGTTATCAAGATGCACATATACAGTATAATGAAACAACGAAAGCTAGTAATTATAGCAAACTCCCCCACCCCGGTCCTTTCGACATCTCTATGCAGGTGCTGTTAAATCGTTTATGCCAATGGGAAAGAAATAAAACAATAATTTGTTAACCTTGACAATGAATGACTCCAATTCGGATTTTATTTATTATTACCTGTAAAAAATGTTTTTCTACGAGTGCTATAAAAATAGATATTTATACTCTCATCGTAAAGTTGATGTTTTTTGAGGAGTGAGCAACAAAGTTCTTTTTCATGCGTTGCCAAGGGAGACTGTTGAAAAATAGTTATTTGTTTAATTAGGCACTAAAATGCCAGATTTACAGCAAAGGCTGCCGTTTCATCGTCGAGGCGTAGCCGAGGCAATGAATGCTGCCGAAGCTGTAAATCTGTTTAGTGTCGTGTTGAACACATTATTTTTTTGCCGATCGAAAATTAATTTTAAATTAGTGATATTTTTCATACATAAATTGAAAGTTCTCACATATATTTGCAAAATCTATGGGATATTTTAATATAAATTATGTACAATACACACATTTTCTTTATATTTAATATCCCGAAATTTTCTTTTTCTACTTGCCTTTTCTTTTTCTTTATATTCGTCATTCTTTCGCAAATTCCTTTTATATTCTTTTTTACGTATATTCTTTTGCGTTGTTGACTTTATTTTTATTTTCATAATCTTCATAATGATGTACAATGACATTTATGTGTCAATTACAAACATTTGAATTTCTTGCCTTGAAGTAGTTTGATCTGAGAATTTTTACACCAAATTATTTTATATGCATTCCTTTTTCTCTAAATCTATAGAAGATATAATAATGAATTTATATTTATCGAATAAAGAATTTAACGTTCTTTAATATAAGTATTTACATAAATTTTCGATAAATAATATTTAGATGATTTTTTCTTGTAACTACTACTTCCGGTTGTCAAATTGTTACCAAAACTTAGTCAACTCTTCCCATTATTTTTAGATTGAGGAATCCGTAGTTAAAATTGTCTTGTCTTATAGTATTTGAGAAATCGTGAATCTAACATCCGCACACACATACGGACATCATCGTACAAATGTTATAATCAGATTCTAGGGACCTTAAAACGTGCTTATTCACTAAAATCTGGATATGCGATTTTTAGCATGAATTCAATACCTCTCTTAGCGAGAGGTAAAAATTATTAGGATTTCATATAACCAAAATAAACTGCGAAGAATATGATATAAATAGCTTCGATATCGATATACTCAATAGTTATATAACGAGAGGTTTGAAAATAATCCAACAAACGGTTGAGAGGACGAGATGTGTTGCCCAGGTAACACATCGAGTCCGCAGATGATTTTCGAAGCTCGAGTTGTATATGTTAAGACTATACAATAAATCAACCAACTATATTTTTACGAAATATCAAAAATATTACTTTTTCATTTATATCCATGGATGATGAGGTTACATATGATTCATTTGTTTGCGACTGAAATACCACAAGTTGTGTTTCGCGAAACACTACTTAGCAACGCAAATAACAAATAACCAATGTTATACAACGTAACTAAGAAAAATTGAGCTATCTGATTGGTGTATTTTCCAATGAGTTGTATAGTCGTATAAGAGTATGATATTTTGAAAATAGACAATTCAATTTACCGAAAAGGGAAAACGTCATATCACAAGGAAAATAATATAATAAAAATATTTTTTATTTAAAATGTAGAGAAAAAGTAAAATGCTTAGGTAGTAATTTAATGCAATGTATAATAATTTTATTATTATATTTATATTTGTATATAATAAAATACTATTTAATATTATCACGTGTCGATATATAAAATAATAAGAGGAAATAAGAATTTTCATAACAGATTATATTTGTATTGTGACTTGTACTGCCTACTGACGTCTGAGGAGCGATTGGATTCTTCCTCGTAGATCGCCACTCGCCAGACGAATTTAGTAGTGCTTGGCAACAGTGCACTTAATTTTGCCTCATAGTTTCTATGTTGGACGGCAGAGATCGTTAGCTCGCGACGTTAAATTTTCGATAGAAAAGGATAGATATAGGTTACTGGTTAGTGCTTTGCGTTGCCATTCTTATAAGGGTATTATAAATTCAATGTTAGTATTAAGAAAAGGTAAAAATAATTGTGTATAATTATTTATTCTATTCTATTGATTTTTAAACAATGTTTTTATATACTTGCTTCTTATTTTATTTGCAGTTTTTTCTAAATTTATTTTGTTTCATGGTAGATCCGGATTCTCAAATAAATGTCTAAAATTAAATTGAGCAATTGAATGCCATGATTATTTAATGGATCGTAATCCAGGATATCGTTATGAATACAGTCCGACCGAAATTCCCGTAGGTAAATTTCTCATGGTAGTATTAATTAATTGTTTTTTAATTAATAAGAGTTTTTAGAATTATGTACATTTTATTTCAAAATTTGAAAAAGGCAGATTTATAGAGAACAATGAAACCAGAAAACTTTTAACAAACGACCCTCGATTTAGGGTTTCCCCACAACGAATTCTACTGCTCCAGGCCAGTAGAATTTGAAATGACAGAATTGAGATGTCCCCAATTCTTTCTCCGGATAGATTTCAAATTCTACTAGTCTGGAGCAGTAGAATTTGTAGTGGGGTAAACCCAATTCTGACAGAATTTGAAATCGGACAGAATTTAAAGTTACAAAATCGACGCCCGAACGACCACAACTTCCAAACAAAGCAGCAAAATGTCACAAATACATTATATGGGCCGTAGAGACATCTCTCGACAAACTTTAAAGTAGACTTTATATATCTCTATCTCTAGTTGTCTGTTTCCGTCCAGCCGAGAACATAACAAACAATAGTGACGTATAGGGCATGTTTTGTCTAGTATATTTGTGGTCGTTGTTAGGAAGATTGAGTATCAGACTGACAGATATGAATTATGAAAACATAACCTATAAAAATGAATATTCCTTTAATATTCACAATTTTTGATTTCAAATAAAATTTAATATGTACCTCGGCACTGAAGTTCATCTTTATTATCATATGGTTTATTTGTCACATTCGAGATAAAAAACAAAACTTCAGTGCCTTGATACATAAACATAAATAACTATTTTCTCGCCAGTTTTGGGGAAACTGTAAAATCCTAAGTTTCTATTTTTGCGAAATTTTCTAGCACATTTACCGGTAGCACTCATTTAGACATTTGTAGATGCAAGCAAACAGTTCAAACAGTACTCTTCGGTGAAATCTTGAACTATGTGGACAAATAGACATTTTCTATTGACATGTGTTCGGCTAGTGATGAAAATGATTTTTTTTAGTGCAGAGTTAGTGCCAGGGGCGAAATTAAAAAAGAAAAATATTGAAAATCATTCTGTGAATGACCTAAAAAAGATGGTTAGTGTCGTGGTCTGAAAAAAGACGGAAAAAGAGTGATCTTATTTTAAGGTTTTAGTTCCGGTTAGTTACTGGGTATTTACTGATTTATACTAACTCAAAATGTTTCAACGTTTTCAGAAATCAAAATTGTATGAATGCGGGATGCAGTGATAATATATTACCCTGCATTGATGGTGGTAAATGGGTATCTGCGGTAATTTCATGTAATACGTGTGTGGTAGTTGATAAATATAAAGTGGGGCTATTTTCCATCTCATAATATATTAAACCTATTTAACTACGGACACATATATCACTACTTCTACGAAACCATTTAGTTAGATGTATTTACGCATAAATCATGAGATGAGATCGGCTTGGAAAATGGCATAAAATTAACTCCTCTCATATATTTTTTATATTTATTCCTGTAATTACTCCTACAGAGGCCATACGCGCACCTAATACCCATATTTTTAATATAAAACAAATTTCACAAGGCTATCAACTTGACAGCACGATGACAGTTACTTGTATGTCCACATAGTTCATAAAAATACCGCAACGGGGCGCTTAAAATTCGCTTAATCGGAATCCCCTATTTGGAAGGTGTTTTTTTTAAAAGCAAAATTACAAATTTTATTTACTTTATTCTAATGCTACTATGCTACAAAATCTGAACTAATCTCTTGTTTTTACATTTTATTTCATTTTATATGTATTTTGTATGCTGAGTCAGGGTTTCCTATTTATTGTGGACGCAATACGTTTACAGGATGTAACTTGCGTATCAAATCATTATTTCTTAGTCGAAGACAACCAGACAAAATATCTAGAATGTTGCATAAAGGTTTAAGGGGGGCATTTCGAATATTTAATATAATGGGAAATTCCAAAAAAAAATTCTTAAAATTTAGGTAGTTATTAGGTTCATATTTTACCTTCTAGAAATATATTATATTTAATATAGAATTTTTTTAATAAAATTTAAAATTTCACGTGCCGTTGCGGCAGTACTACCCTCTAGAGGCCAAATCTGATACTACTATATCATATTTCACAATTATTTTTGCCTACAACAAGTATATTTATTTATAATAAATTTATAAGTTTACATATGTTAACAATGCCCAAACAATCAGATAACCAAGAAGGAACTTGACTTGACAATGGGAGTGTTTGGTGGCTATTGTGCGAATTAATGGCAGCACTGGACTAGCGTATTTTCTGGAAGTGTGTAGTGAAATACGTACACGTAGTATAGCGCGCTAGCATAAAGTGTAACTAAATTTGCAGAATTTGTTAAGAAAATTGATAGTTCGCGCCAACACAAGTAACAGGGTAGGTCCATAAATAAAAATGCGTTCTGTTGTGTTTTTAAAAGTAAAACAAACATGCATCGTTTGCCGAAAGATAAAATAGAAAGAAAGTTATGGTTAGACGAATTAAAATTAAAAAAATATGCTCCAAACTCGCCATTTGTTTGTTCTCAGCATTTTGAGAAAATAGATTTCCTCACAGAAAGTTATAATACTGGTAAGATTATCTTGAAACTTATAAATATCTAAAACTTGTTTATGTTAATTATTTGTAAATCAAATTTTCAGGAATACGTAATACGAATTTTGAGAAAAGGTGCAGTCCCAATAATATTTTCTCCGAAGTACAAAACAAACAAAACAAAAAAAATCAATTAAATTTCACCTTACATAGTCAAAACAAAATGACCTGCTTCTAAATTAAATCACTTTTTCTCCCTCGTACACTCGCACCATGGCATCTTCATTCGGTTTTCAGCGTTTCTAATTTCCACAAATTTATAATTATCTTTATCCGATATTCTCAAAAATTTTAAATAACCTCATAACAAAAGTTTGTACATAAACAAACGAAGGTGCAAGATGAACTATTACAAACTAATTAAAGTGAAAAGCTAATATTCAACAGTAATATATATTGAATAGTTCACATGTTATAAAGTTATAACTTTGATGATACCAATTCAAATATTCCCGGGCGTCGTACGCTAGTCCATTACTGCCATCTACGATAAGCTTTGCCCAAACGCTCCCATTAAATGTTTGGTTAAATATGACATATATGACCTCCATATGACATTTGACAAACATGTATTAGAGCGACAAATTAAAAAAGAAAACTGAATGAGTACGATGTTGTTTATAGTTCACAAAAAGCTATACTTATATTTATTCATTAATAGTTGAACATTACTATGAAATTAAAGAAATATTAATCATATTAACAATAGAAACGAAAAGGAAATGATATATCAGCTATATCATCCAACTTGGCCGAACTATAGGATTCATCGTTCGGTGACGTCACAAATGGTTGCCGTGAAACTTTATTAACAAAATTATGAATGAAAAGTTTAATATTTTTGAGAAATTTTGTATGATATATGATAGAAATTCCTTAAAATTAAATTGAACAAAAAAATTGAGCTTTATTTTTTAAATACTTACCCCATTTTAAGGGTAACATATTATACATATACTTAAACATTACAAAAGAAATCAAACAATATAGTTTGTTTCCGAATATTGATATATTAGGATTTTTCTTTGTCTTAGTATGACTGATACATTCTCCAAATATTGTCCTCTATTCCATATAATACAAGATTTTAATTTCAAAAACCCTCACAATGTTAAATAAAAAGTATTAAATACAGGTTGTCTGGGAAGACGCCCCCTCCCCTTTAACTTATTTATTATTAGTTATAGAAAAATATGGCTCATGTAAAAGTTTTATTATTTTAAATATACTATTTGATGACAGATGTAGATATTTTTTATAAAATCAGGTTTACAAGATACGACTATCAACTTTTATTTTTCAAATAGCAATCTATAATTATTTTACTAAAACATAAACCGACATTTTTTCTCTTTTCGACAATGTATTAGTTTTTAATATTTGAAAAAAATCGAGAAAAATAAGCACTAAGAAATAATTTTTATTCAAATATTCTAGGTGGTTATATGAAAATAAACAAAATATGACAATGGTATACAACTTAACAAGATAGAAAAACATTGTTTTAAGTTGTTTTTATTACTGAAATTGTTGCTTTAGCTTAAGTTGTACATTATTACATTTTCACATATCACCTAAAATATTTGAATAACAATTATTTCTTAATTCTCATTTTTCTCGAATTTTTTCAAATACATTAATAAAAACTAATACATTGTTGAAAAGAGAAAAAAATGGCGGTTTACATTTTAGTAAAATAATAAAAGTTGATATTCATATCTTATAAACCTGATTTTATAAAAAATATCTACATCTACCATCATATATTTAAAATAATAAAACTTTTATATGAGCCATTTTTTCTATTCTAATAAAAAAAAATAAAGGTCGGGGGGAGGAGGGGGGCGTCTTCCCAAACTCAGCCTATATTATAGATAAATTTTCCAAATCCTTATGTGTACATACATAATCTAGGATACCTGTATACAGGGAGTCTCATTTATATGTACTACCACGAACAACTCGAGATATATGCATCTGATCAAGAAATGTCCCGATTCACAAGGTTGATGGTTCGGAGGAGGACATCCGATTCTGTCAAAATACCCACCAGGGGCGGGGAAGGTGGCAACTTTGTAATCTTAAATGGGAACCTCCATTTATTTATTGCAGATTCGGGTAGATTGTCAAAAATTAAGTAGTTTACCCGGGAAACTTTTTTTATTCCTGACAGATGGCGCTAGAATCTACAAATACTGTTCAAAATTGCGGCCATGTTGTTCACGACTGACGCGATTAATCGGGCAACGATTTTGTTTTAGATTATCTCGACGAGCACGATATTTCTACTGTCGTATTGTACGAAGCGCTGGACATCTACGATGTGGAAATCTTCGTCTGTATAGCTCAACTGCATGAGTGTAATTATGCCGCGCTTCACCGAGAACCAATAAAATGTCTACTATTGCACTGGGAGTTTAATTAGCCATGGTAATTGATTGAAACGATTTTGAGTTAAACAAAAAACAAAATTTTTCCGTGGCATGTTTATGTTTGGGAGCAAAGGGGCAAAAAATTCTACGCCTATAACGATTCTAGCTCCATCTGTCAGGAATAAGAAAGTTCCCCGGGTAAACCCTACTTTATTTTTGACAGTCTATCCGAATCTGTAATAAAAATGGGGGTTCCCATTTAAGATTACAAAGTTGTCCCCCTTATCCGCCCTTTGCTTGGTGGGGGGGGGGCGATTTTGATAGAATCGGATGTCCCCCTACGAACTATCAAACTTTTGATTCGGGATATTTTTTGATCCTATGCATATTTCTCGAGTTATTCGTAGTGGTCCGAGGCCATACGAGAAATACAGGCCTGAATACTCAGTTCGTGACGTCACAGCGAGCCTCTTGCTGACACGCCACGCCTCGAACGCTAGCATTGTACGTATAGGAAATATACGAAATTTTAAATAAATAGGATTGGCGAATGTGATTTATAAAGATACACAACTCCTAAATAACTATTTAAATATTATGTATTACCTATTTTATATTCATAACCAATTGTACAAGAATAAAAAAAAACGAATGAAAATTATATAACACAGAACATAATATGTAAATAATAATAATGAAACTAAAAATGATGAATGAAAGACATTTAGGTGCTATTTTGTATACGAGTTGTATTATTTATTTTAATATTTTTGAAATAAACGCTACATTTCAGATTTTCCGTTATTGTTAGAGAGATATATATTTGGGGAATATTGTTAAACAATTTTATCTTAAAAATTGGTAAATGGTTATCTACCTTTTTAAATATGAAATCATTTACACATTTTAACTTTGTTTCATAATTTGCGAGGTCATGAAAATCAGTAATTTTATCACTGGCAATACTTAAATTAAATTCCAATTTTGGTTTTTTCTTATATTCCTGGCAAATGTCTTCATTTTTTCTCTTACGGGATACATACAGTTCAGATAAAATTGAGGGCTGGATTTTAAATATAGTGGGTATTGCGCCAACGTCAATTTTAAACGTTTTCTTTGTAAAATTAAACGTGTACCATCTTTTCTACTGACTTCGAGATCACGAATAATACATTTTTCCTCAAAATGCAATATGCAAACAGCTGAGGAATTTGTGATCTTATAATTTGGTACCGCGTTGTGTCGTGCGTCCGCTCCCGCTGACTGCTAGAAGTCGACTGTTTGTAGAAGGCTAAGGCTAGACTAGCACTCGGGCCCCTTAGCTAGGCGTGGCGCATTGAGCAGGGATAAACATTCAGGCCTGTATTTCTCGTATGGCCTCGAGTGGTCCATTTAAATGGGACATCCGGTATGTATCCCTTTCTTATATAGGGCACAGTAAAACAACTCCAAGATCTTACGGGGTGGCGAGGTCATCAAGTTCTTTATTTCGGCGACCATCCGTATAGCGACTTAGCCGATGTGACACTAGAACATGGTTGGAGGACAGGTGCAATTATAAATGAATTGTCGGTGGGTTATAAAAGATTTTATAGTTAAAATGTATATTAAATATTTCGTTCACAGCATGAAATAGAAACTTTAAACAACAAAGAGTTTAAAGAAAATGCTAATTGGTTGCAAATGTTAACGCAATTGATTGAAGAAAATCAAGAATGCAATGCACCCGAAGAACAAGAAATTTTGACGAAGTGGATGAATGAGAGAGATCGATTAAGGTAGGGCAAAAATATCAAAAAACCTTTTATAAATTTATTTGTAATGTAATTTTAAGCCACTTTCACGAATCCGTTCGACTTAAAACTTTACACACATACATAAATTCAATGACAATATACCGGATGTCCCTGGGAATCCTTGATTAACAATTTAACTAGGGAAAACAAAAGTTATACTAGATTTATCTTTACCGGGATTTTAAATTAAATTTACTCAGTTACTAAAGGCATAAATTTAAATTTTTTAGCATCAAATAATTCAGAAATTTATGTTCTCTGTACAAAATACCCCATACCTTTTTAAGGGGCATATATATTTGAAAAAGAAATCTTTTCCCATGTAAAACACCTGTGTCAAGGATTGATTGAGACACTCGGTATATTTTTAATTAATTTTATCCGATCGACATTTTTTTAATGAAAGTTTATTTAAAAAAATTGTATAGAACTTCTTTGGGTATAGCAATGTAACTTCTACAAATCCGTAAATATAAAATATTGTAATCATCATATTGTATTATGTGTATTATAGTTTGTATTTTTTTTGTTTACATATACCTTTCACTTATAAATATTATCTATAATATTATATAGTTAAAACGGTGTTCATGAAAATATTGTTTAATATGTAGTACATTTGTTATTTCTGTCAAATACATAAAACTATCAATTTTTATTTTATTTAAATTAAGTATAAAATATTTTGGTGAAATTTTTAATATTCTAATTTTTTTTTTATTTTAGTGAAAAATATTATTCTTTATAAAAAACTCTGTTTCTGCAAAATTAACAAAACTATCTAAATTCCAATTATAAATTACCGCGTGGACATAAATCAAAATTAAAAATAATAAAATACAAAAACTATTTTATATTTATTTATTTTTTATTATTATTTTATTATAGAGTACAGGCTGGACATATATCAAAATTTAAAAAAAATAGTTTTTGTATTTTATTATTTTTAATTTTGATTTATGTGCACCTGTACACCGGCTTGCAAAAACATCGTGTTCACCAATTTTTTACTGTATTAAGTCAATCTTGATTTTTAACTTGTCAATGTCACTAGTGTCAACTAAGATTTAACAGAAATTCAAATACATAATGGTTGTTGTTTCAATTACCTGGAATGTATTTGTAATTTAATAGTAGGTAAATTAAACGCAATGAAGAACTTTCTCCACAATGGAACAAATAGTGATGACAATGACAACATTGTCAATTTTTACATTATTTACATAACCAAAAAATGGCAAAAAAATTTTTGCAAACCAGTGTACTGTATAATAAAATAATAAAAAAATAAATAAAAATAAAATAGTTTTTGTATTTTATTATTTTGATTTATGTCCAACCTGTACTATATAATTTAAATTTAGATAGTTTTGTTAATTTTGCAGGAAACAGAATTTTTAAATAAAGAATTACATTTTCACTATATATGATTTCATGGGAAATATTTCTTTTCAGAAACGACATTAAATGTGTCTTCAACAAACAATTTGGTAGCGTTTTCCGTACATATCACAATCCAACGTACTTTTCTCGAAGATTATTCCGATTTGCTGATATCTACACATCAAATATAACAAATTTACTAAACTATTCTGTTAGCCACACTTTTTATCCTCGCCGTGGAGTCATGCCTCATGAATATACTTCGTACTTTGTATGAAATTAATTTTATTAATTTTGTTAGTCAAGATGAGAATTTTAATTCGTATTAGTTTTAATTTCTACCAAATACGTAAAAGACAATGACGAAAAAGTATTTTTAATACTCAAAAAAGTATTACTTGTCTTACAGTATTTTATACTTATATATATATATTGTTTTTGGCTGCACTCTCCACAGATATTATGAGTGCTCGTGGGGTGAAACGCTCTCTACGGAAAAATATATCAACATGGCAAATAAGCCGTGGTGATATATTTGTGTTTTTTTTTCTTATGTATTTTGTGCCATGGAAACAGTGCCTTTTTACTATCATGTTAATAATTATTACTAACGTATTATTATATTTGTTATATTTGCATTTATTAGGAACAAACGTATTTATTATGTATTACTAAGAAATTAAAATTTTCTTGACTAACAAAATTAATAATGATTGAAAAATGATAGATTGCTTCCAATGATATTGATGCTTATAGGTAGTGATGTTGTAAATTGTTCATGAGAAATATATCATTATATGTTGTACAGATATATTTGTATGCATGATGAAAAATATAAATAAAAAATTAAAGAAAAGGATAATTGTTTAATTTGTTTCAGGTTTCTTCATTTAAAGGCATTAATATATATTCATTGGCAATATTATGAGCAGTTGCATAGCATACAGTGTGTTCCATTTAGAACTGTCACCATTGGGATCTCGAGAATTGTAAGAGATACGATGTCGGTTAAATAATGACAAAAAAAAAGAATTTTCTTTTTTTTTCTTTTTCAAATAACTTTTAAAAGTATTAGTAAAAGAGAAAAATGTTCCAAATAAAGAAGTTAGATAATTTTATTAGCTAACTGGTGGCGTACATTTTTTTATTCGTAAATTTCTGAGATATAACACTAACATATATTTTTAAATGGAACCCATATCTGATTTTAGTCTCAAAAAATAGTTATTTTTCTCTCTTTTCAATGATGTTAATATTATTGTATTTTGTATTTATGTTATATTGGTAAGTTTTTTATTATTCATTGAAATTTCGTTAGAAAAGTTTGTCCAAAAATCAATCAAATTAATTTTTGTCATAAAAAATATTTTTCCTACAACCGTGCGTGAAAAGTACTTTTCACGCACTCATTACAGTGTGTAAAGTGTCACTTTTCAAGCACTAGTGCGTGAAAAGTGCTTTTCACGCTTGTGCTTGAAAAGGAAAGAAGCGTTGCTAGGCAACATTAAAATTCAGTTAATTTACCTGTCAAGTATATAATTAGGTAGTAAATAATAATGAAAGTAATAAAGTTTATTAAGAAATATGAATATACACTGTAAATGAAACAAATCTAATATTATTTTTAACAGATTGAGTACTAATCTAATTTTTAAGAACATTAACATTCTTTGATATGTATTCTAATCTAACCTAATTTTTAATATTAATATTGAATGTACAATTTGTACATTATAAAAGACTAATCATCGTCTGTATGAGATTCTTCCAAATGTTTAAGTTACATTTTGTACAGTGTTTTGAGAAAGAGTACTAACAGTAGCTGCTGGATGCCTGTACACTCAGTATTATGAGAAACATCAATACCATTTCGGTTGCAGGAAAAATGTTGTATGCAACACGTGTGTAAAATAGTATTTTTTGTCTCGTGCTACAATTTAAAACATCGCTCTCGACCAAAAAAGTACTACTTTACACACTTGTTAGATAAATAACTATTATATTGTGTCGCCCTTGACAAGTTATAGTGTAATTTGTAAGTATGTATAAGTTTAAAATAAAAATATTTAGCAAGAAAGTCATAAAATGAATTATACCAATCAAATATAATATAATTAATAAAAATAATATAGATTTTTGTGAAATTGCAAAATTCGGGGAAAATAACGTAAAACATTAAATTTTAGGAGTGAAACAAATACGAATTACAATAATCCTTACATCATTGACTATGTTTACACGTATAGCAAAAAAGTACTTTGACTTTCAAAAGGCGACTTTTGCCGTTGTGTAAACACTCTCGCCTATTACTTTTCTTCCTAAAGACAAGTCCAAAATAAAATAGACTTGACTCATATAAGTGACTTTTAAAAAGTCGTGTGAACCAACGAACGAAACATACTTTACTTTACTAACAGTGACATCTAGTTTTCATCCACAAATTCCGAGATATTTAATTATACAATTTTGTGTTTTATATCTGAATTTAAAATATTCTCGAATTTTAAAATATTTTATGCGATTATTTTTTAATCTACTTCGCATCCAATATTGTTGCTGCATAGTTATATTATTTAAAAATATCGCGCTTAAATTTAGTAACTGCAGTTTACTATCCATTTTTTCTATAAATAATTTATTCTTTTTATGATTATGATAATAGTTAAATAGGTAACTTACATCACACGTATTATAACCAAACTTTACTTTGCTGTCAAAGTCAAAGTTGAGTGAAGGACAAGTAACAAACGTAAAGTGAAGTATATTTGACCTTATGTGTAAACGCGCCACTAAATTGACTTTTCATTAGTCGCCTTTTAAAAGTCAAGTCAAAGTAAATTTTTCTCATACTTGTAAACGTAGTCATTGAAAAGAGAAAAAAATAACGATTTTTTAAGACTAAAATCAGTCAAATTTGTGATATTTCGATAATTTAAGGGTATACAAATTTATTTCATACACCACTGATTATGTAATAAACATATCTAACTTCTTTATCTGGAACATTTTCTTAGATTATTAACAGTTTAAAAATTATATGAAAAAGAAAAAAATCAAAAAAATTCAGGTGTTTATCATTATCTAGTACTCTGAGAATTTTTGGCAAAACAAAAGCACATTTGTGATGGCCCTTCATAGACACACAAAATGTTCTATTTAACCGATATCGTATCTCTTATAGTTCTCGAGATCCCAATGGAGGCAGTTCTTAATGGAACAAACTGTACATACAGAGTGAGTCTGGGAAGACGCCCCCCCCCCTTTAACTTTTTTATTATAAGTAATAGAAAAAAATAGCTAATATAAAAGTTTCATTATTTTAAATATACTGTTTGATGGCAGATGTAAATATTTTTTATAAAGTCAGGTTTACAAGATACGACTATCAACTCTTATTTTTTAAATAGCAACCTATAATTATTTTACTAAAATACAGAGTGATCAAAAATGGTTGAAGGTCACGTGACAAATTTTGTTCCAAAATAATGTCAAAATTATATTTAAATTTTCCAGAATACATAAAACTATATTCCATATATGACAGGTGCATATTTGGTATATCATTGCCGTACGTTGATTCATTTGATATTTGTTTTGCATACCATCGTGAAAATCTGTAAGTACCTAATTTCTTTTTATTATGGTATTTAATGAAGAGCGTGACAAATATCTTCTTGATGCATATTTTCTTTCGGGTAAACGTAAAGAACACGATTCCTAGGATTATTATTATGACAGCCAATAAACATCGGAAGATACGCCCGTGGAAATAGTAATGCTCTCATACTAAGTAAGCGGCAAATATCAAATTCTTACGGAGCGGCACGCTTCAGCTATTTTTGATCACTCTGTATAAACTGTCATTTTTTTCTCTCTTCAACGATGTATTAGTTTTTATTAATGTATTTAAAAAATTCCAGAAAACTATGAATTAAGAAATAATTTATATTCAAATATTAGATGGATATATGTGAAAATAAATAAAATGTAACAATGTTATACAACTTAAAAAGCTAAAACAACATTGTTTTAAGTTGTTTTTATTACTGAAATTTTGTTAAATGGAACACCTCATAAAAATCTTTCAACTTTTAACAGGCTATACAAACTACGCCTATTTTTAACGAAGAATTCATTTAAATAACAAAAAATGAGGCGTCCCATTAAAAAAATTAGTCTTTTGATCTTCAACTTTACGTTGACGTAGAAATTACATTTTTTTAAAATTGTCGATTATTAATTTTTACTAGTATAAACAAAAGCTTTCTTTATAAAACTGTGTTTACAGATTATATTCTCAAAATATAGAGTGATGAAAAAGTGGCCGTTTATAGAGAAACAATCAAAAAAGTTGAATTATGCCGGAAGTGGTTGATGGTGAGTAAATGTTTTTATGGTTTCATATGTAAAATTTTCTGCTGAATTCAATGGCAAAATAAAAAATATAGCATTCTATTTAAAATAAGAAAGTTAGGGTCTACTTCCGATTAAACCGGAAGTGCTACTTTTTTAAAATATTTTGGTTGAAACGGGCACGTTGAAAAACCCGTAGATATCCAGATTTCATAAAATAATATTAAGTAGTTTTTAAAATAATGATAGCGTACGCTCGTCCTGGAACAACCTGTATACAAAATGTAATACCAAAACCGGGGGATATCCCATTACAGAAGAAAATATTTTTTTAAACCAGTGGTTCTCAAGTTACGACACAAAGTTATGCTTTTTTAAATGGGATGGTATATATATTTTTAGGCCCATTCATTGGGGTATTTTTTTCTGACTTCAACCCTGTAATCATTTTATATTTTTACGTAATAAAAATATTGAGAAAAATTCAAATGAAATTTAAATAAATTTAATTTTTATAGTTATTTTTCAGTAGGCTATGTATGAAAAACAATTGAGCTTAAATTAAAATGAAACAAATATTTGTTAATAACTTTATAAATAGTGTTTTCTCTGTAACAATAAGAATTATGCATTAAATATTTCAAATTAACACATATCAGTGTTAGTTTTTCATACATGGCGTACTAAAAAATAGCTATAAAAATTATATTTTTTTAAATTTAAATTGAATTTTTCTCAATATTTTTGTTATGTAAGGAAATACAATGATTACATGGTTGAATTCAGAATAAAATACGCTTTCGAATAGGCATAAAAAATATGTATAATCCCATTTGAAAAAATATAACTTTGTACTCCAACTTGAGAACCACTGGTTTAAAAAATATTTTATTCTCTAGTGGGATGCCCTCTTGATCTCTTACAACTTTGTTCAATAATATTTTTTTGTAACTATAAAAATAAGGAAATTAATGGCGATGGTCGATTTTGGTGTTACAGCCTTGTTATATATTAACATTTTTACCCTCTTTTTTTTTATAAATTCTTTTGCTTTAGCTAAATCTTTGTATGAGACTGTCATGATATAACCACCTTAAAGTGACAGGCGTTTAACATGGAAAAAGGTTTTTTTTTGAAATATTTGTTCCATTTGTGAGTTATACATACAATTTAAGGGAATAAAATTCTAAATTTTTTAACTTAATTTTTTAAAATTTGCGGCCTTGACGACGCATAAAATTCAATATAAAGACGTAGTATAAACAGATATAGAATATGTATGTTATTTCAAGATATGAACAATGAACGTCAATTAACTGTCACAGACATATCACTTGATTTGATAGTTTATTCGACATTCATTTTTTGAAATATTCGCATACTAAATTCATTTTAAATTAAATATACTCCTGCACTAAATGCGTAAATTAAAATATTGTGGTAATTGCAATTCGGAATTTTATTCTCTAAATCTCTGCATATTTTTTACCGTAATAAAATTTCAAGAAACTGTTTTCCCATGTTAGACGCCGATGTTGAATTCTCGTGTTTATTCTGTACATTATTTAATCAATGGTAAGGGTAAGTAGGTATATCAATTTATTTTTGATTCATGCAACCGGCCAAACCTGGAAGAATATTTCCAGTTTTGCTTTACTCTAAATATCAGGAGAGTATATATCTCGGATAATAAATTTGATCTTACTATTATTACAGATTACTAAATTTATTCTGTTGTTAAAAAATTGGCTTGCATGATGAACTCGATTTTATTATCGCTTTTGTCCAAAGTGGCACTATAGACAATATTAATATAACACGGATTTTTAATTCTAATAATACATACATTAATTACCAGGTAATGTGTAAGCCGGAAAAATATTAAAATATCAGGCAATTATTTATATTGGATCCATTAAAGTTAGCATTTGTTCGCCTACATACAGGATGTAACAGTTAAACGAGCTCCCTCAAATAATTGCTATATTATTAAAGACATTTTTTTAAACCAGTGGTTCTCAAGTTACAACTCAATGTTATATATTTTTTTATATGGGATGATACATATTTTTATGCCCATTCGATAGAGTTTTTTTTTTCTTGATGCAACCATGTAATCATTTTCTTTCTTTACATAACAATAATATTGAGAGGTATTCAATTGAAATTTAAATAAATTTGATTTTTATGATCATTTTTCAGTAGGCTATATATGAAAAACAAAAACTGCTATTAGTCAATTTGAATTATTTAGGATAGAAATCAAATAGGACACTGTTTATAACGGTATTAACAAATATTTATGTCATTTTATTTAAACCTCAATTGTTTTTCATACATAGCCTACTGAAACATGACTGTAAAAATCAAATTTATTTAAATTTCAATTGAATATTAATCAATATTTTTGTTATGTAAAGAAATAAAATGATTACATGGTTGAATTCAGAAAAAAATACTCTGTCGAATGGGCTTAAAAAATATGTATCATCGCATTTAAAAAAATATGACATTGTATTGTAACTTGAGAACCACTTGTTTTAAAAAAATATTCTTCTCTAGTTGGATGTCCCCCTTAGTCTTCTTGTATTTTATTGTATCTTTAACAATATAGAAATTATTTGACTTAGCTCGTTTAGCTGTTACAACCTGTATATATTTTGTTTTTTTACATAAGGGTATTTTCGTTGCAGCTTTAGTTACAATGACTAAGTTGTCACACGGATTAAAGACCAACCGCACCAAGCTGCATGTAGAAACAAATGCTTCAGTACTTAAGGCAATATAATAATTTAGAGAAAAAATGTATTTTTGTTCTTTTTCAGTTTTCTTTACATTATTTGTCGTATATATTTTATAAATGTCATCTATTATATACGATAGGACACATATTGATATATTTCTCATTTTCTATTTTTTCTTGCATTTTTGTTACAAGTTGTTTGAGAAACATCATACTGTTTATATTGCACTTTATTTTATTTGAAACACATTTTTTTTATGGTAATAAATGTCAAGCGCAGGGTTTGAACCCATAACCTTTCGTTCTCCAACAAGCACTCTAATCATTGAACCACCACTTTCCGTATTTAAAATCGTTAAATTGCTTTTCACATCGCAATAAATAAACCATTTTTCAAACAACGATTTAACAAAAATTATCTTACTTTGTGGGCGATCCAGTTTATATATTTTTTTAGTTCGACGAATACATGTACTATCCTAATGTACGCGAATACATTTAAGTTTTTGATAAAGTTTATCGAAAAGGAAAATTTATGAATGCTTAGTAAGTTTATTATTCGACAAAAGAATTATTGTTACAATGATATGAAAATAAATACTCGTTTTGTGTCAATAAATATTTGGCCGCTATTTTCATGAACAATTTTACATATAAAAATATAAACTTTTTATACATACTATGTCATTTAACCCTTTGAGTTCCAATGGATCATAAGAATATGGTCCTGAACAAGTGTTGACTATGCTAAGTGGAAAATACATGTATGTATTATAAATACACCATTTTTTAAAAAAAATTCGGAATTGAAATTTTATATACTTACACACCAGCTGATTCTAAATTTTTAAACCGCAGGTCGCTTTTCATTCTCGAGATATTTACATTTAAAATTTTACCAATTCCTGAGACCATGGACGCCCGCAGAGTGTGGCAAGATGGGGCTCAGCCGCAGCTATGATTTTAAAGAAAAAAAAAATATAAATTTAATAAATAAATATTTATTACAATTTTATATAGCGATTATGGCTAAAGGTCAGAAGAAATAGTACAATTTTATATACATTTATAATACGATTCTAAAAATTTATCAATATTGAGGTGATGAAATCTTTGTTTTTATGTAGGTTTTCCGGGATTCGTCCCTGTTTTGATTTGTATGTCCCGATGTCCCGATGAACATCTTCGGGACACGTAATTGTCCCGGTTTTCATACCCGGGTTCAAATTTATTACTTTATATCATATATCGACTGATATATGTATTTTATTACTAATTTTTAATGGTTTTATATATTCTAATTTTAATCCTTGCAATTTAAAGAAAGTGCGCTTCTACGCAAATTAAGGTAGTGTAAAAAAATGTGTACGTGCGGCGTGCGTGTGATTCACACTTGACTAGGAAAGTAAACGTCTTAGAAGGCGGGGCTGAGTCGCCCCTATCTTTGTTTAATTTTCTGAAAGTACGTGGTACGTTGTGGTGGCACAAAAAATAACTTCATTTTGTGAATGATGGACATTTCTGTCAATATAATTACTCTTATTATATAACTAATTATTATTATAATATTCACCAAAACACCACAGAACACAACATCTTCGTCATAACTCATTATAACAAGTTTGTTAACAGTTGACTTTCTGAACCGAGCGAAGACAAGCGTTTTGTACATTTTTTTAATAACAAATAATAATAATGCACAGGCAAGATTGAAAGCATATTTTATTAAAACTCCGCATTACAAGTTTTAGTAATAAGTAATTTTTTCACTAAATATGTCTATGAAGCGAGTAATTTCGATTTATTCGACGGTTCCCATGCATTTTTGCAGCCCAATAAATTCCGTTTCAAATTGCGCGCGTACTTTAGCACCGCCTATTGGCGAAAAAATTCAAAGTGGGTGACGTCTGGCGGCAGATTTGTGAACTAGAGGAATAAGGAAACATTGATAGCATACATTGAAACGTATGTAATTTAAACAGGTTTAATTTATATTTGTTGTAAAATAAAGTGAGATATATAGTGCATATTACATTTTCAGGTTTAAATAATGATCAGTAAATGCTAAAGATACTGCTCAGTGCTACAATGCAGTAATTTTAAGTCAAAAAGTATAAGTTTTACACTATATCCCAAGTGACAAAATATGATCTTGAAATTTTCTTCCCTTATAGTTATGACGTCTCTAATCGATTCTTTTATCTTTTTTAAAACAGGAACCCAAAATTCTTATAATTTTATAGCCAAACTATATTGTTTATCATCCTTTTTAATACGTTTTCCCCTTACTTGTTCCAAATATGTACAACTTAATTTTTCTATTTCTGTTACTCTGTAATACACAAAACTATAAACAAATAAATTAATAGCATAATAATAATGATAACTTTTGTTGTAAAACAATAAATATAGTTTTGATTTTTACTATCCTGTTTATATACAACAAAACTGCAACAATGTGGTTGCATTTGTCTCCCAGTTCTGCTCTACAACTAAATTTGTTTTCCAGTAATTTATATTCTCATTTAATAAAATTTCAATCATATGAGAATCTCCACTCAAATGAATGGTTTTTAAACAAGATCCCAGTATTGTACCTGGTCCATAATCTTTTATTTCACTAAGCAATACATGTCCAGCCTTAAAAACTTCTTCGTCTTCTTTTAGGACGTGCAGAAGCAATGTATTCAAAAATATCACTTAACTTTATTTTAATTTTCTCCGTATTAAATACGTTGCACTATGAAATACATATTACCAGCAATAAGGAATGAGAGAACTTTCCTTATTCCTCCGCCATCTTGCTACCGTCCGGCCTGCCATCTATAGATCAGTTTTTTCGCCAATACTTTCCTAGTGTACTGGCGAAAAAACTGAACTATAGATGGCAGGCCGGACGGTAGCAAGATGGCGGAGGTATAAAGAGAGTTCTCTCATTCCTTATTGCTAGCAATATGAATTTCAAAGTGCAAAGTATTTGATATGGAGAAAATTAACATAAAGTTAAATGATATTTCTGAATACATTACTTCTGCACGTCCTATAAAGGAAGACGAAGCAGTTTTTAAGGCTGGACATATATTGCTTTGAGGGATAAAAGATTATGGACCAGGTACATACTGGGATCTTGTTTAAAAATCAGTCATTTGAGTGGAGATCCTCATATGTTTGAAATTGTATTAAATAAGAATATAAATTACTGGAAAGCAAATTTAGTTGTAGAGCAGAATTGACAGGCAAATGCAAACATATTACTGCAGTTTTGTTGCATATAAATAGGGTAGTAAATATCAAAACTATATTTATTGTTTTACGACAAAAGTTATCATTATTATTATGCTATTAATTTATTTGTTTATAGGTTTGTGTATTACAGAGTAGCAGAAATAGAATATTAAATTGTACAGATTTGGAACAAAGTAAGGGGAAAACTTATTAAAAAGGATGATAAACAGTATAATTTGACTATTATTATTATTATTATTATTACTATTACTATTACTATTACTATTACTATTACTATTACTATTACTATTACTATTACTATTACTATTACTATTACTATTACTATTACTATTACTATTACTATTACTATTACTATTACTATTACTATTACTATTACTATTACTATTACTATTACTATTACTATTATTATTATTATTACTATTACTATTACTATTACTATTACTATTACTATTACTATTACTATTACTATTACTATTACTATTACTATTACTATTACTATTACTATTACTATTACTATTACTATTACTATTACTATTACTATTACTATTACTATTACTATTACTATTACTATTACTATTACTATTACTATTACTATTACTATTACTATTACTATTACTATTACTATTACTATTACTATTACTATTACTATTACTATTACTATTACTATTACTATTACTATTACTATTACTATTACTATTACTATTACTATTACTATTACTATTACTATTACTATTACTATTACTATTACTATTACTATTACTATTACTATTACTATTACTATTACTATTACTATTACTATTACTATTACTATTACTATTACTATTACTATTACTATTACTATTACTATTACTATTACTATTACTATTACTATTACTATTACTATTACTATTACTATTACTATTACTATTACTATTACTATTACTATTACTATTACTATTACTATTACTATTACTATTACTATTACTATTACTATTACTATTACTATTACTATTACTATTACTATTACTATTACTATTACTATTACTATTACTATTACTATTACTATTACTATTACTATTACTATTACTATTACTATTACTATTACTATTACTATTACTATTACTATTACTATTACTATTACTATTACTATTACTATTACTATTACTATTACTATTACTATTACTATTACTATTACTATTACTATTACTATTACTATTACTATTACTATTACTATTACTATTACTATTACTATTACTATTACTATTACTATTACTATTACTATTACTATTACTATTACTATTACTATTACTATTACTATTACTATTACTATTACTATTACTATTACTATTACTATTACTATTACTATTACTATTACTATTACTATTACTATTACTATTACTATTACTATTACTATTACTATTACTATTACTATTACTATTACTATTACTATTACTATTACTATTACTATTACTATTACTATTACTATTACTATTACTATTACTATTACTATTACTATTACTATTACTATTACTATTACTATTACTATTACTATTACTATTACTATTACTATTACTATTACTATTACTATTACTATTACTATTACTATTACTATTACTATTACTATTACTATTACTATTACTATTACTATTACTATTACTATTACTATTACTATTACTATTACTATTACTATTACTATTACTATTACTATTACTATTACTATTACTATTACTATTACTATTACTATTACTATTACTATTACTATTACTATTACTATTACTATTACTATTACTATTACTATTACTATTACTATTACTATTACTATTACTATTACTATTACTATTACTATTACTATTACTATTACTATTACTATTACTATTACTATTACTATTACTATTACTATTACTATTACTATTACTATTACTATTACTATTACTATTACTATTACTATTACTATTACTATTACTATTACTATTACTATTACTATTACTATTACTATTACTATTACTATTACTATTACTATTACTATTACTATTACTATTACTATTACTATTACTATTACTATTACTATTACTATTACTATTACTATTACTATTACTATTACTATTACTATTACTATTACTATTACTATTACTATTACTATTACTATTACTATTACTATTACTATTACTATTACTATTACTATTACTATTACTATTACTATTACTATTACTATTACTATTACTATTACTATTACTATTACTATTACTATTACTATTACTATTACTATTACTATTACTATTACTATTACTATTACTATTACTATTACTATTACTATTACTATTACTATTACTATTACTATTACTATTACTATTACTATTACTATTACTATTACTATTACTATTACTATTACTATTACTATTACTATTACTATTACTATTACTATTACTATTACTATTACTATTACTATTACTATTACTATTACTATTACTATTACTATTACTATTACTATTACTATTACTATTACTATTACTATTACTATTACTATTACTATTACTATTACTATTACTATTACTATTACTATTACTATTACTATTACTATTACTATTACTATTACTATTACTATTACTATTACTATTACTATTACTATTACTATTACTATTACTATTACTATTACTATTACTATTACTATTACTATTACTATTACTATTACTATTACTATTACTATTACTATTACTATTACTATTACTATTACTATTACTATTACTATTACTATTACTATTACTATTACTATTACTATTACTATTACTATTACTATTACTATTACTATTACTATTACTATTACTATTACTATTACTATTACTATTACTATTACTATTACTATTACTATTACTATTACTATTACTATTACTATTACTATTACTATTACTATTACTATTACTATTACTATTACTATTACTATTACTATTACTATTACTATTACTATTACTATTACTATTACTATTACTATTACTATTACTATTACTATTACTATTACTATTACTATTACTATTACTATTACTATTACTATTACTATTACTATTACTATTACTATTACTATTACTATTACTATTACTATTACTATTACTATTACTATTACTATTACTATTACTATTACTATTACTATTACTATTACTATTACTATTACTATTACTATTACTATTACTATTACTATTACTATTACTATTACTATTACTATTACTATTACTATTACTATTACTATTACTATTACTATTACTATTACTATTACTATTACTATTACTATTACTATTACTATTACTATTACTATTACTATTACTATTACTATTACTATTACTATTACTATTACTATTACTATTACTATTACTATTACTATTACTATTACTATTACTATTACTATTACTATTACTATTACTATTACTATTACTATTACTATTACTATTACTATTACTATTACTATTACTATTACTATTACTATTACTATTACTATTACTATTACTATTACTATTACTATTACTATTACTATTACTATTACTATTACTATTACTATTACTATTACTATTACTATTACTATTACTATTACTATTACTATTACTATTACTATTACTATTACTATTACTATTACTATTACTATTACTATTACTATTACTATTACTATTACTATTACTATTACTATTACTATTACTATTACTATTACTATTACTATTACTATTACTATTACTATTACTATTACTATTACTATTACTATTACTATTACTATTACTATTACTATTACTATTACTATTACTATTACTATTACTATTACTATTACTATTACTATTACTATTACTATTACTATTACTATTACTATTACTATTACTATTACTATTACTATTACTATTACTATTACTATTACTATTACTATTACTATTACTATTACTATTACTATTACTATTACTATTACTATTACTATTACTATTACTATTACTATTACTATTACTATTACTATTACTATTACTATTACTATTACTATTACTATTACTATTACTATTACTATTACTATTACTATTACTATTACTATTACTATTACTATTACTATTACTATTACTATTACTATTACTATTACTATTACTATTACTATTACTATTACTATTACTATTACTATTACTATTACTATTACTATTACTATTACTATTACTATTACTATTACTATTACTATTACTATTACTATTACTATTACTATTACTATTACTATTACTATTACTATTACTATTACTATTACTATTACTATTACTATTACTATTACTATTACTATTACTATTACTATTACTATTACTATTACTATTACTATTACTATTACTATTACTATTACTATTACTATTACTATTACTATTACTATTACTATTACTATTACTATTACTATTACTATTACTATTACTATTACTATTACTATTACTATTACTATTACTATTACTATTACTATTACTATTACTATTACTATTACTATTACTATTACTATTACTATTACTATTACTATTACTATTACTATTACTATTACTATTACTATTACTATTACTATTACTATTACTATTACTATTACTATTACTATTACTATTACTATTACTATTACTATTACTATTACTATTACTATTACTATTACTATTACTATTACTATTACTATTACTATTACTATTACTATTACTATTACTATTACTATTACTATTACTATTACTATTACTATTACTATTACTATTACTATTACTATTACTATTACTATTACTATTACTATTACTATTACTATTACTATTACTATTACTATTACTATTACTATTACTATTACTATTACTATTACTATTACTATTACTATTACTATTACTATTACTATTACTATTACTATTACTATTACTATTACTATTACTATTACTATTACTATTACTATTACTATTACTATTACTATTACTATTACTATTACTATTACTATTACTATTACTATTACTATTACTATTACTATTACTATTACTATTACTATTACTATTACTATTACTATTACTATTACTATTACTATTACTATTACTATTACTATTACTATTACTATTACTATTACTATTACTATTACTATTACTATTACTATTACTATTACTATTACTATTACTATTACTATTACTATTACTATTACTATTACTATTACTATTACTATTACTATTACTATTACTATTACTATTACTATTACTATTACTATTACTATTACTATTACTATTACTATTACTATTACTATTACTATTACTATTACTATTACTATTACTATTACTATTACTATTACTATTACTATTACTATTACTATTACTATTACTATTACTATTACTATTACTATTACTATTACTATTACTATTACTATTACTATTACTATTACTATTACTATTACTATTACTATTACTATTACTATTACTATTACTATTACTATTACTATTACTATTACTATTACTATTACTATTACTATTACTATTACTATTACTATTACTATTACTATTACTATTACTATTACTATTACTATTACTATTACTATTACTATTACTATTACTATTACTATTACTATTACTATTACTATTACTATTACTATTACTATTACTATTACTATTACTATTACTATTACTATTACTATTACTATTACTATTACTATTACTATTACTATTACTATTACTATTACTATTACTATTACTATTACTATTACTATTACTATTACTATTACTATTACTATTACTATTACTATTACTATTACTATTACTATTACTATTACTATTACTATTACTATTACTATTACTATTACTATTACTATTACTATTACTATTACTATTACTATTACTATTACTATTACTATTACTATTACTATTACTATTACTATTACTATTACTATTACTATTACTATTACTATTACTATTACTATTACTATTACTATTACTATTACTATTACTATTACTATTACTATTACTATTACTATTACTATTACTATTACTATTACTATTACTATTACTATTACTATTACTATTACTATTACTATTACTATTACTATTACTATTACTATTACTATTACTATTACTATTACTATTACTATTACTATTACTATTACTATTACTATTACTATTACTATTACTATTACTATTACTATTACTATTACTATTACTATTACTATTACTATTACTATTACTATTACTATTACTATTACTATTACTATTACTATTACTATTACTATTACTATTACTATTACTATTACTATTACTATTACTATTACTATTACTATTACTATTACTATTACTATTACTATTACTATTACTATTACTATTACTATTACTATTACTATTACTATTACTATTACTATTACTATTACTATTACTATTACTATTACTATTACTATTACTATTACTATTACTATTACTATTACTATTACTATTACTATTACTATTACTATTACTATTACTATTACTATTACTATTACTATTACTATTACTATTACTATTACTATTACTATTACTATTACTATTACTATTACTATTACTATTACTATTACTATTACTATTACTATTACTATTACTATTACTATTACTATTACTATTACTATTACTATTACTATTACTATTACTATTACTATTACTATTACTATTACTATTACTATTACTATTACTATTACTATTACTATTACTATTACTATTACTATTACTATTACTATTACTATTACTATTACTATTACTATTACTATTACTATTACTATTACTATTACTATTACTATTACTATTACTATTACTATTACTATTACTATTACTATTACTATTACTATTACTATTACTATTACTATTACTATTACTATTACTATTACTATTACTATTACTATTACTATTACTATTACTATTACTATTACTATTACTATTACTATTACTATTACTATTACTATTACTATTACTATTACTATTACTATTACTATTACTATTACTATTACTATTACTATTACTATTACTATTACTATTACTATTACTATTACTATTACTATTACTATTACTATTACTATTACTATTACTATTACTATTACTATTACTATTACTATTACTATTACTATTACTATTACTATTACTATTACTATTACTATTACTATTACTATTACTATTACTATTACTATTACTATTACTATTACTATTACTATTACTATTACTATTACTATTACTATTACTATTACTATTACTATTACTATTACTATTACTATTACTATTACTATTACTATTACTATTACTATTACTATTACTATTACTATTACTATTACTATTACTATTACTATTACTATTACTATTACTATTACTATTACTATTACTATTACTATTACTATTACTATTACTATTACTATTACTATTACTATTACTATTACTATTACTATTACTATTACTATTACTATTACTATTACTATTACTATTACTATTACTATTACTATTACTATTACTATTACTATTACTATTACTATTACTATTACTATTACTATTACTATTACTATTACTATTACTATTACTATTACTATTACTATTACTATTACTATTACTATTACTATTACTATTACTATTACTATTACTATTACTATTACTATTACTATTACTATTACTATTACTATTACTATTACTATTACTATTACTATTACTATTACTATTACTATTACTATTACTATTACTATTACTATTACTATTACTATTACTATTACTATTACTATTACTATTACTATTACTATTACTATTACTATTACTATTACTATTACTATTACTATTACTATTACTATTACTATTACTATTACTATTACTATTATTATTATTATTACTATTATTATTATTACTATTATTACTATTATTATTATTATTACTCTTATTATTACTATTATTATTATTATTATTATTATTATTATTATTATTATTATTATTATTATGATTATTATGATTACTATGATTACTATGATTATTATGATTTTTATGATTTTTATGATTCTTATGATTCTTATGATTCTTATGATTCTTATGATTCTTATGATTCTTATGATTCTTATGATTCTTATGATTCTTATGATTCTTATGATTCTTATGATTCTTATGATTCTTATGATTCTTATGATTCTTATGATTCTTATGATTCTTATGATTCTTATGATTCTTATGATTCTTATGATTCTTATGATTCTTATGATTCTTATGATTCTTATGATTCTTATGATTCTTATGATTCTTATGATTCTTATGATTCTTATGATTCTTATGATTCTTATGATTCTTATGATTCTTATGATTCTTATGATTCTTATGATTCTTATGATTCTTATGATTCTTATGATTATTATGATTATTATGATTCTTATGATTCTTATGATTATTATGATTATTATGATTCTTATGATTCTTATGATTATTATGATTATTATGATTATTATGATTCTTATGATTATTATGATTATTATGATTATTATGATTATTATGATTATTATGATTCTTATGATTCTTATGATTATTATGATTCTTATGATTCTTATGATTCTTATGATTATTATGATTCTTATGATTCTTATGATTCTTATGATTCTTATGATTCTTATGATTATTATGATTATTATGATTATTATGATTATTATGATTATTATGATTATTATGATTCTTATGATTCTTATGATTATTATGATTATTATGATTATTATGATTCTTATGATTATTATGATTATTATGATTATTATGATTATTATGATTCTTATGATTATTATGATTATTATGATTATTATGATTCTTATGATTATTATGATTATTATGATTATTATGATTCTTATGATTCTTATGATTCTTATAATTATTATGATTATTATGATTCTTATGATTCTTATGATTATTATGATTATTATGATTCTTATGATTCTTATGATTCTTATGATTCTTATGATTCTTATGATTCTTATGATTATTATGATTATTATGATTATTATGATTCTTATGATTCTTATGATTCTTATGATTCTTATGATTATTATGATTATTATGATTATTATGATTATTATGATTATTATGATTCTTATGATTATTATGATTATTATGATTATTATGATTATTATGATTATTATGATTATTATGATTATTATGATTATTATGATTATTATGATTATTATGATTATTATGATTATTATGATTATTATGATTATTATGATTATTATGATTATTATGATTATTATGATTATTATGATTATTATGATTATTATGATTATTATGATTATTATGATTATTATGATTATTATGATTATTATGATTATTATGATTATTATGATTATTATGATTATTATGATTATTATGATTATTATGATTATTATGATTATTATGATTATTATGATTATTATGATTATTATGATTATTATGATTATTATGATTATTATGATTATTATGATTATTATGATTATTATGATTATTATGATTATTATGATTATTATGATTATTATGATTATTATGATTATTATGATTATTATGATTATTATGATTATTATGATTATTATGATTATTATGATTATTATGATTATTATGATTATTATGATTATTATGATTATTATGATTATTATGATTATTATGATTATTATGATTATTATGATTATTATGATTATTATGATTATTATGATTATTATGATTATTATGATTATTATGATTATTATGATTATTATGATTATTATGATTATTATGATTATTATGATTATTATGATTATTATGATTATTATGATTATTATGATTATTATGATTATTATGATTATTATGATTATTATGATTATTATGATTATTATGATTATTATGATTATTATGATTATTATGATTATTATGATTATTATGATTATTATGATTATTATGATTATTATGATTATTATGATTATTATGATTATTATGATTATTATGATTATTATGATTATTATGATTATTATGATTATTATGATTATTATGATTATTATGATTATTATGATTATTATGATTATTATGATTATTATGATTATTATGATTATTATGATTATTATGATTATTATGATTATTATGATTATTATGATTATTATAATTATTATGATTATTATGATTATTATGATTATTATGATTATTATGATTATTATGATTATTATGATTATTATGATGATTATTATGATTATTATGATTATTATGATGATTATGATGATTATTATGATTATTATGATTATTATGATTATTATGATGATTATGATGATTATGATGATTATGATGATTATTATGATTATTATGATTATTATGATTATTATGATGATTATGATTATTATGATGATTATGATGATTATTATGATTATTATGATTATTATGATTATTATGATTATTATGATGATTATTATGATTATTATGATTATTATGATTATTATGATTATTATGATGATTATTATGATTATTATGATTATTATGATTATTATGATTATTATGATGATTATTATGATTATTATGATTATTATGATTATTATGATTATTATGATGATTATTATGATTATTATGATTATTATGATTATTATGATGATTATTATGATTATTATGATTATTATGATTATTATGATGATTATTATGATTATTATGATTATTATGATTATTATGATTATTATGATGATTATTATGATTATTATGATTATTATGATTATTATGATTATTATGATTATTATGATGATTATTATGATTATTATGAATATTATGATTATTATGATTATTATGATGATTATTATGATTATTATGAATATTATGATTATTATGATTATTATGATTATTATGATTATTATGATTATTATGATTACTATGATTATTATGACTATTATGATTATTATGATTATTATGATTATTATGATTATTATGATTATTATGATTATTATGATTATTATGATTATTATGATTATTATGATTATTATGATTATTATGATTATTATGATTATTATGATTATTATGATTATTATGATTATTATGATTATTATGATTATTATGATTATTATGATTATTATGATTATAGTTATAGTTATTGTTATTGTTAGTGTTAGTGTTAGTGTTAGTGTTAGTGTTAGTGTTAGTGTTAGTGTTAGTGTTAGTGTTAGTGTTAGTGTTAGTGTTATTATTATTATTATTATTATTATTATTATTATTATTATTATTATTATTATTATTAATCTTATTATTATTATTAGAAGAAGAATTTTACCATGCTGTTTTAAAAAAGAAAAAAATATAACCGATTGGAGACGTCAAAACTATAAGAGAAGAAAATTTCAAGATCATATTTTGTCACTTGGGATATAGTGTAAACTTACACTTTTTGACTCATAATTGCTCCATTGTGGCACTGAGCAGTATCTATGACATTTACTGATCATTATTTAAACCTGAAAATGTAATATACACTATATATCTAACTTTCTTTTACAACAAATATAAATTAAACCTGTTTAAAATTACATACGTTTCAATGTATGCTATCAACGTTTCCTTATTCCTCTAGTTCAGAAATCTGCCGCCAGACGTCACCCACTTTGATTTTTTTCGTTAATTGTGTGTAAGTCTGTGGTACTGGTACTGTGCTTACGAAACGTATGGGTGTTGGAATATTTTTACTTTAATTTATGAGAAAGAACATATTATATTTATAAGTATTATTTTTATTTAAGTCAACAATCCGTTAAATATATTATCTTTTCTAAAATGTTCTGTGACCTGGCAATTTATTTAATAACATGCAGCTTCACATCCCAAGCATTTGACCTTGAATGAAAAAAGTTTTGATGTACAAGCTCCCACTAGTTTTAGTATCCTCTGAAAAATGTCCCGCTTTTGCAATTTATAAATCTGATAACTCTATTTTTATGTCCAACAGTGACATCTAGTGAAACCCGTCCGAAAAAATTACCAATTTTCACAAATTTGTCCCATTAGTTCAGTTTGTGATGAGATTTTGTGGCAATTTTCGATTATTCGCCAAGCATGTTCATGTTACCCAAAAATGGATTCTCTGGGGTTCAAGTTTGAGAGCAAATATCTCAGGAACTAAAAGAGGTATTAGTTTGAGGTTTTCAAATTTAGAATCACCACGATGAATTGTATCTAAAAATATAAAAAGTATATTTTTGATAAATTTGTTCGTATAAATAGTTCATTCTTTGTTATTAACAAAATAGTAATAAAATTTATCCATAAAATGGTCTATAAAAACATTGAATAATATAATGTAATAATATCAAAAATATCTTCCATATTTTAAATCAATTTCAATAATTCACATTTATTTACTCTACGTAGCAAATCAGTGACTTTTTTTCTAATAATGATGAGAACACAGAAACCTTGAAATCTAACCACAAAATAAACCAATACTACCCTGTACTAGTTCAACAATATTATTAAGATAAGTAATATCATAAGAAATGATACTTGAAAAAAATCTAATTCCAATAAATTGAATGGGAAAGAAGTATTGAATTTTCATTCATAAACTGACATGATTTGCAGCTGGTAAAAAAATTGAATGACTACACCAAATGATTGTGGTATATTTTTTTCATGGCACGAACATATACAGGTGTCCAGAATAATGTGTCCAAGATGAGGATCTCGAGAACTATAAGAGATACAAAGTCGGTTAATAAGATAAAAATTACCCTATTAGGAGATCAGTTTTATATGTATAATTATTTGAGGAAAAATGCATGATTTACTGCATATAGGCAAAAATGTAAATTATGCAGTTTGTATATTTTCGAATATATATATATATATATATATATATATATATATATATATATATATATATATATATATATATATATATATATATATATATACTCATAAACAGCTATTGTTGAGCCCGTTGAATATATAAATATAACGTTGTGGAGCCCGAACGTACGTTGATAAGCCCAATTAAAGGCTCAACAGCGTATCCCTGTGTATATCATCGCCATTTGCTGAGAAACAGTTCAGGGGTCCCATAAAACAAATTTCTCAGTGGGCTCAGTAATGACCGGTTATGACAATGATATACACGAAGTAGTTCATGAAAAGTTATATTGGGGGCGCTGTCATCAAAAATTATATACTGTATATAAATAGATAAGAACATAACGTTGTTAAGCCCGAAGTATGGCAACGGTGTGCGGGCTTAACAACGTCTCAATAATATATAATTTATGTATACAATATTGGCTAAGCTACATATTAAAGAATGATACTCGTACAAACTAAATTTCTTAAATAATTTTATTTTAATTTAAATTAACAATTAAATAAAAAGAAATTCTTGTTTAAAAAAATTAATACATACTACTATTTTATGTACCTAAAACGAACAGTGAATCTTTAAGGTATAAGACAGTTGTAGTCGAGGCCGTAATTGCGAGTACCTTAGACATTTTTCGTCTGAATTACATAACACAAATTTATTACATACTGGTTTCTAAAGTTGTTAAATTATTAAAAGAAATCTCCAGCAATTCGTAGCAGTATTAGTTGTATGTAAGTAGCCTAAGGCGCAATTGTTTGAAATTCCCAACAACGCTTCTTGTTTGTTTTAATGAATGAAAATTACGATTCAAAAATTCAATATGAATGTGAAATTCTAAAGGCCTATGACTTTAAAGTGAAATTTTGTAGTTCTAGGAGTTAAGGTTTCATTTTTTTCCATAAATCGTTCAAATAAATGTTGCATTAGAAACCAGTACGACATAAACTATTTTATTGCTTATTAAATGAACGTAATGCGCATAAGATGGACAGAAAGTCTAATTCATAAATTTAATTTTTTAAACATTATTCTTTTTATAACTCTTGTACACATGCTTTTATTTTTACACAATTTTTATTTTGAAATAATTGCTTACAGTTCTTCATTAACAATTCTACCTTATTCGTTTTTGGAAAAATCTTTTTTTTGTATATGATCTTGAAAATATATATCCTTTATAGATTTTTGATTTTTTGTCCATCTTTTGTGTAATATTTTTGATTTTGGCTTTCCTTTACTTTCTTCCTCTTTATCTCTTATTTTAATAATAGTACTAGTATCGTCATTTTCTTCTAGTGATTTACTTATAGTTTTAGGGTCTTGTATGCTTCCGATAGCAAATTAATTTTCTAAATTTTTATTTGATATTATTTTTTCACTGTCATTATTAGCAAATTGTCCGTTATTTTCTTTTTTTCCCTGTGTAATTGTATTTTTCTTTATATTGTTTATTAAAACGAACTCGTCGCTTTTCGAATCCACAGAATCCGACAAATTTATTTCTTCAAGTGATTTTCCCTTATAAAATTTTTAAGATTTTATTATAAATAATATGCTTTGAAAATTTACAAATTTATTTATACAGGCTGGGGCCTAGAAACTTCCTTTTCTTGAAGGCGAATAAAAACATATTGCTGATAGACAAAATTTATTTTTGGATAATGAAAGAACATAATTGGAAGTTTTAAATCAAGCAGTTTTAAACAAAAAAAACTTGAAGGTGATGGTCACCGTTCTCAATGAACCGATGTAACCGATTTCTGAAGCTCTTCTCTACACGTTCTAATATTCGGGCTATTTGCTAATGAAAAAGATTCTGCGGCTGAAGCTGGGTTGTAGAACGGTGTTTGTAAACGTCTGCCTCGAGATATCCCCATAAAAAATCACATGGCATTAGATCGAGCCCGATTGCCCTCATAACTCTAACGCCATGTGGTTTTTTTATAGAGAGGTTTACAAAAACCGTCCTACTATCCTGCTTCAGCTGAATAATCTTATTCGACAGGAAATAGGCTGAATGTTGGAACGTATAGTGAGGAGCTTCAGAAATCGGTTGCATCGGTACATAGAGAACGATGCCATTACCATTATTTTGTTTTAAACTACATGATTTAAAACTACATATTATGTTTTCTCATTAAAAACCCTAATAATATTAAAATAATAATAAATAAAATAAAAATATTATTGTGCTTGTCGTTTTTTTTAAAAAAATCTGACAATTCAGAATTCAGTTATTTTTGTTCTTTGTAAATCAATCAATTCTAAACTTTCACTGGAATCTGAGTTATTATTAGGCATATAATTATGAGATAATCCTGAAGAAAAATCTGAACAAGATTCCGTAGAATTCTCCATGTTATTGCATTTTGTGTTGTAATTCACCTGCCATTAACAGAATTTATTTTATATATTGTACACATTTTATTTTTCGAATGATATAAATTATAATTAAAAGGACGTACAAATGTTAAACGTTAAGTGACTGTAATGTGTGTATTGATAAATTAATACATCAAAAATTTGTAAAAATCAGCTTGGAAAATTGCATTCTTAGAGATAATTATAATGAGAATATCAACCTATATAACATTTTATACGTTTAGTATGAAATATAAAATAACCTAAGCAAAGGCAGAAGATGGTCAAATTTTAATCCTTCCGGACGGGAATGTCCCGGTCAAACTAGGAAAGGTTACGCAATCCACAATATTCGCATACGCACTTGTTCTGACAAAAATAATATAAATAACTTTCATTTTGACAACTTTAAATTGTAAATTCAGATTTAAAATTTAAAAAATCGAACTGAATAAGGAGTAATTAATTACTCTTTTGGCAAAATACGCTTTACGATAAATCAAGATAGGATGTAAGGACAATAAAAATATTTTGAATCAATTGCTCCTTCTCTTCTGTGAGAAATAAAATAAAACATTACTGTAAAATTTTTCAAATTCAAGTTATGCTATGTAAACTACAAATCAATCCTAAGGTAAGATAATAAGATATATATTTATCATTTATGATAGTATTAATTACTTATTCCTTCAATTGCCATTGAAAGAATTCTTTTAGAGCGACTTTTTCCCATTTTAAACATTTCTTGCATACTCTATACAACTTATCACAAGAAGTAAGACACCACTGATACGTAACGTTGTTGATCCCTACTAAGGTACTCCCTGCAATAGTGCAATATAATTTGGTGGCAACAATGTCGGGCCTCATAGAGTATACTTAATATATACAATATACAGTTGGGCTCACTAGCGTACTGTTTATATATTTGGGCTTAACAGAGTCCTATTAGTATCTAAAAACTTTATTAATCAGAAATTGTTTCCCCTCTACAAATGCCTTGACTTACGTTGAAAAGAGGAAGAAAATGATATAAGATATACTCTTCTATCTCATATAGAAATGCTGGGATCAACAGCGACCCGATAATATACTGGGCTCAATAACATACCATTTATAAGTATATATATATATATATATATATATATATATATATATATATATATATATATATATATATATATATATATATATATATATTGTGACGATGGTCACTAGATTTGGATTTAATTTTCGTGTTTAGCATTGTAGTCTTGTGGTTAACAAGTTAGTTTTTTTGCTAAAGTTTATAAATTCAAATCCCACCAGAAAAAAATGTTTTTTACATTTTTATGATTTTTGTATTGGTTGAAATTTTGCAGACAATGTAATTGTTTTGTTATATTGTATGTCATTTTTTGTAAAATGTATTGTTGTAATTTTGTTTGAAGTTGCAAATGTTTATAAATTTGTTGTTTACATGTCAGGTACCGCGTAGTCGACTGGCGCTAGTGTGCTCGACCAGCGTGCTGGGGATCGTGGGTTCGATCCCACATGAGTTTTTTTTTATTTTTTATTTAAAATAGCAAGTATTTGCAGGATTATTAGAATCATGTTTAAACTGATTTTTGTATTTTTAACGGTTTTTCGGGGTATAAATACGGGTCCAAGCGACAGTTTTATTCAGACAGTGTGTGCTGTCTCAGGAGAGAGTGAGTGCTCTCTCGGGGAGACGGTGTGTGCCGTCTTCCGCGAACCTGGTGAGTGCCGGGCGAGCAAGTGTCGGACCTTGGCTGCCTCTGACTCAGTGCTGTTGGTGTGTGCTGGCAGCTCGGGAGGGAGTGCAGAAGGTGCCTTGTACGGCTACGGATGCCGCCGTAGCCGCATGTTAAAGCTAGTGGGGTTTACCACTGTAATCGCGATTGTCGAGGAGTGTTGGTGTGTGTCAACACGGCTCCGTATCGAAATCGCGATTGTTGATGAGTGTTGTCAAGTGACAACACTGTTTTGCGTTTTTCAACTTTGGTGAGTGCCATTGTTGACCGTTCATGTCGCGGCCCCGTAACTTTGGTGTGTGCCATTGTTACCCGTTCATTGTTGACCGTTTCTTTTATTTAACAAATCCTGCAAGTATCGCTGGTTCACTTGTATTACCCGATTTTATGCTAGCGATTGTTATTTGCATTTATTTGTTATTATCATCGTTTTTAATATATTTTAATAAAATATTAAAATTCATTATATGATTTTATTGTCAAAAACCGAACTCTGTCTCCACTAAGCTACCCGAGCCCTTTTGGCGTTCAAGCCACTCTTTTCAGACGCTATAATAGCGTCCTTCACCTGTCCTGTGCTGTGTTATCGACCGATCGATTGGCGCCCGAGAAACCCGTTTTGACAGCAAGGGGAGCTGAAGAGAACGTCGAGTAAAGTTGACAGAATGACCATTTTGCTTTCACAAAATGGCGCCCGAAGAGGGACTGTTGACAGGTTGACACGCCATTTATTTTGCCATTACAATATATATATATATATATATATATATATATATATATATATATATATATATACAGCGTGTGCAACAAAACGCGGAACATAGAACTTTAACATGGGATTTTACAAATGTGCGGAAATTGGCTCCCTGTACATTTTAGAGCAAAAGTTGTGTAAAATTTATTTCTACTTTTAAAAACTTTTCATTTAATGCAATAGAATATTTGTAGCACTAGATTTTTTGAAAATAATATACATTTTCATAAAAAATCAGATAGCTATGGAAATAAAAAATAAATAAAACAAAATATCAATTAAGATCAAAACTTTAATATTTAATGCTGAATTATAATAATGTAGACACAATAATTACAACAGATAACATCAATAACACTGAACTGAACTGAGATTTCGGTGTATATTAAAAATGGGAAATTATCGTAAAATTTATATCAAATATTTAATAATAACATAAATTACACAAATTGGAATAAAAGAATAGCAGCAAAATAGAGATGTTTTATTTATATTAAATGCTCAAATATGTCTCCATTCTGCGCCAAACAATAACCTAATCTATCATAAAATCATAAAAAGAACGCCCAACATTCGCTAGTTGGTAGCACGATATTTTAATACATTCTAAAGATATTCTGTCTTTTAGTGATTCTAAATCTAGATATTTGTAATCACTGTAAATTTCCGATTTTAGATATCCCCATAGAAAAAAATCATTTGGAGCTATATTCGGAGACCGTGCGGACCAGTGAACTGGTCCGTTTCTACCAATCCATGTATCGGGAAATACATCATCAAGATATTGTTTTACATTCATTGTATTATGCGCTGGACATCCGTCTTGTTGTAACCATACTTCGCGATCATTAGCCAGTTCTTCTATTGACGGTCCAATATAATTTATTAGTAGATCATAATAAGACTGACCAGTTAAAGTGCCGTTAATGAAATATGGCCCAACAAGATAGTTTTTTAAAATTCCAATCCGAACATGGACTTTTTGGGGATATTGTGTATGAGTTGTAACGTACAATGTTCATTATATTTACGCCAAAATCTAAAATTTTGAATATTTGGCTCATTATTAAGTGTAAATGTGCTTTCGTCAGAAAAGCAAATATTTTCAATAAAATGTGAATATGCAGTTGCTTTTTCCAGCATTAATTCACAAAATGTTGCTCTAAGACACTTATTTTCTTCATTCGATTCTTGGTGTTTGCTATATTTAAAAGATTTATATTTTTCTTGTTTTAAATAGTTTCTTACAGTACTAAATGGAATTGAAGTGTCTTTTTCTATTTGCCTTTGCCGCAAACTTAATTTTTTATTATTTTCAATTGCTGCAATTACATTAATTTTGTTTGCTTGTCTTTCTTCGTCGTTTTCTGCATTGGCTTTAGACACTTGCAAGGTTTTAAAACACTTCCTGTTTTATTAAATCTATTAATTATACGAAATATTGCCTATTTGCTCGGAATTGAACGATCAGGATAAGAGCCACCAAAAAATGCACGAATTTCTTCATAACTATTTCCACTAAAATGCAATTTGATAATCAATATTTTTTCTTCCTTACTGAACAAATCCATTTTATAATGCACAAACGCACAGTTACGCCATTTATGGACTTCAACAGTGTAGACACAATGATTACAACAATTAACATCAATAACATTGAAGCACTGAATTGAACTGTCAGAAAGAGATTTTGTTTTATATGTTTTTTATTTCCATGGCTATCTGATTTTTGATGAAAATATATTTTATTTTCTAAAAATCTAGTACTACAGATATTCTATTACATTAAATGAAGACTTTTTAAAAGTAAAAATTAATTTTAAACAACTTTTCATTCTTGTATTTTTGCTCTAAAATGTACAGGAGAGCCAATTTCCGCTCATTTGTAAAATCCCATGTTAAAGTCCTATGTTCCGCGTTTCGTTGCACTCGCTATATATATATATATATATATATATATATATATATATATATATATATATATATATATATATATATATATATATATATATATGTATATGTATATATATATATATATATATATATATATATATATATATGTATATGTATATATATATATATATATATATATATATATATATATATATATGGGTGTTCAATTTAAGTGTTTCACTAGTGCTATCTCGAGAAGCGTAAGAGATACGAAGTCGGTTAAATTAGCAAACAATTTCTATATTATAAGACTATTAAAATGAGTATTACAATTTTTTTTTCAACCAGTGGTTCTTAAAATACAGAATTCAACTTTTTAATTTTAAATGAGAACCTACTTTTTTTATTCGCCTATTCGATTCAGCATTTTTTTCTGAATACAACGATATAAAATGTTTATATTCTTACATAACGAAAAAAACGAGAAAAATGTAAAAGAAAAATTATTATTTTCATATTTATTTCTACATGTAATCAGAGTGCCATGACAAAAACAATTGAATATTTTGTTTTGTATCACATGTCAAAGTAGTTCGTTTATGAATTTTCTTGTTTTCTTTTGTGTTAAAATGAATTTTACGCACGAAGTAAAAATTGATATGTACGAAGTTTTCATATTATCTCTGAAAAATACTGTTGCTGCAAAGAATATGTATAGGGAACGTTATCCTGAGCGGCGAGTTCCTTGTCGTCAGTATTTTAGAAAATTAGAATTAGCACTGCGCGCTAATACGGATGCATTCGTATCGAAACGAGTTAGCGTACAAGATCAAGAAGCTGAGATAAATAAATTAGCATATTTTGAAGCTAATCCAACAGCTTCAGTTAGAATGGCTGCCGCTGAGTGTAATTTAAGTGTGGGCACGATCCATAGGATTTTAAAGAACCAAAATACAGGCCATTCAAAATGATTAAAATTCATCATTTACATCCTGGTGATCGTGACCGAAGATTAGAATTTTGTAACTTATTGATAAATGAGGATCTAGATATCTTAAAATCAATTATTTGGACTGACGAAGCCAATTTTTCTAATAATGGTATGTCAAATAGGGGATTCCGATTAAGCGAATTTTAAGCGGCCCGTGGCGGTATTTTTATGAAATATGTGGACATACAAGTAACTGTCATCGTGCTGTCAAGTTGATAGCCTTGTGAAAATTGTGTCTTATATTAAAAATATGGGTATTAGGTACGCTTATGACATCTGTAAGAGTGATTACAAGAATAAATATAAAAAAATATATGAGAGGAGTTAATTTTATGCCGTTTTCCAAGCCGATCTCACCTCTCATGGTTTATGTGCATTGCGTAACTACATCAAACTAAATGGTTTCGTGGAAGTAGTGGTATATGTGTCCGTATAGTTAAATAGGTTTGATCTATTATGAGATGGAAAATAGTCCCACTTTATATTTACATCAACTACCACACACGTATTACATGAAATTACGGCAGATACCCATTTACCACCATCAATTCAGGGTAATATATTATCACTGAGTCTTGCATTCATATAATTGATTTCTGAAAATGTTGAAACATTTTGAGTTAGTATAATTCAGTAAATACCCAGTAACTAACCGAAACTAAAATCTTAAAATAAGATCGCTCTTTTTCCGCCTTTTTTCAGACCACGACACTAACCATCTTTTTCAGGTTATTCACAGAATGATTTTCAATATTTTTCGTTTTTAATTTCGCTCCTGGCACTAACTCTGCACAAAAAAAATTATCTTCATCATTAACCGAATACATGTCAACAGAAAATGTCTATTTTTCTACATGGTTCAAGATTTCACCGCAAATGGCGCACTTTGTGACGTCACGATCGGAATCTCCTATAGAAAAAACACACACTACTGAAGCCGAGAAAATCCTGTTGCTGTACGAGAGAGAAGTTTCCAGCGAAAATTTAATATAAATGTTTGGTGTGCCATTTTCAGTGATAATATTTACATACACATGTACGAAGGTACATTGAGTGGTAACAGATACCTGAATTTAATTCAAAATATGCTGGGTATTATTTTGGTAGACATACCAGTAGCTGAGATGGAAAATATTTATTTCCAGCAAGATGGTGCACCAGCTCACAATTCACGTCAAGTTAGGGATTACCTAAACGAACGGTTTCCAAATCGGTGGATTGGTACTTATGGTCCTATTTCGTGGCCCGCAAGATCATCAGACCTTAATCCCCTGGACTTTTTTTTATGGGGTTATGTTAAAGATGCAGCCTACAAAACTATCTATCCAGATATTCAGCATTTAAAAAATGCAATCGAAAATAATATTTCTCACATAGACGGCCGAAATTCAGAAGGCTGGAATTATGTATAAATCAGCATGGCAATAATTTTGAACAATTTTTATAATATTTTTTAAAGCATCTCAATCGCCCAAACAATGATGAAAACAAAATATTCAATTGTTTTTGTAATGGCACTCTGATTACATGTAGAAATAAATATGAAAATATTTTTTCTTTTACATTTTTCTCGTTTTTTTTTTTTCGTTATGTAAGGGTATAAACATTTTATATTGTTGTATTCAGAAAAAAATGCTGAATCGAATAGGCGAATAAAAAAGTAGGTTCTCATTTAAAATTAAAAAGTTGAATTCTGTATTTTGAGAACCACTGGTTGAAAAAAAAAATTGTAATACTCATTTTAATAGTCTTATAATATAGAAATTGTTTGCTAATTTAACCGACTTTGTATCTCTTACGGTTTTTGAGATAGCAATAGTGAAACACTTAAATTGAACAGCCTGTATATATATATATATATATATATATATATATATATATATATATATATATATATATATATATATTTAGGGCACTTTTTATGTTTTTTTTAATGGCGAAACTCAAAGTTTTTTTATTTCAAATAATGTTGCATCATTAAAATGGTCTGTTAATAGGGTAACTTTTATCTAATTTTGACAGACTTTGTATATCTTTCGTGATCTTCATGATGGACACGGACACGATATCCAGGACACACAAATACTATTAAGTTATAAGATTATAAATTGATGAAATATAAAAATATATTATATTAGAAATGTAACGAAATATTAGTTAGAAAATCATGGTTGTATGCTGCCATTGCATTTTTTTCGATGATTTATAAAGTATAAATCTGATAAATATAAACTTACATACCGAGTGTTCTGTTCATTACTAAGATCTTATTTATAAGCTAATCTTTTATCATGTATCTAGCACACTGTCACTGTCGATTTTATTTTGTGGAGAACGTTGGAATTCTTGTTAGTGGAACGCGTGTTTTGAGTCGTGATCGAAGATTCTCGTAATTAGAGACGAAAACGAAGATATGTAACAACAATGTAAAATTACGTGTTCTCAAAGTTAACCTTATTGCGTTAATGTTGCACGATTTTACACTAAATTGCGGAGTGCATTCTGCATCGACATACATTCACAGATAAACTATGCATTTACAGCAAACTTACAGAAAGAGAAAAGAGAAGCTTTATTTTGATTTTATTAATTCAAGTATTTCTCCTTTTTATCAAAATCAAAACAAAAATATTATTTCATTTAAAAATATGGATAGACAAGTACTCTAATTTAGAATTAATACAGCTTTGTGAGACACATATTCAATATTGATTCAATATTTGTATTCGTTTCGGAGATATTTGCATTTCGTAGTTAACACTTTGGATTCCAGCCTTTTTTTCTTGCCGATTGCGATAAGAAGTTGTAGCTTCTTTCCACAAAATGAATTGCTGACACCCACAAGTCTGTATATCTTCCTATTTTTGTGTTACGCCCCCTAAAACTCATATACATGCACCCACCCAAAAAAAAAAAATTAGATACATTATTCCACCGCACTGAGTTTAAATTTTTAAACAACAAAATAATATCTCTTTTAGTTCTTATGTTCTTTTGCGTTCAAAATTGGGTCTCAAAAATATCATTTTTGAACAATAACCCAAAAATGGGGTGAGATACGAGCCTGGAGACTTCGCCATCCGATTCTACGGACAAATATAAATTTTAAATATTTTGAATAATTTTCTAGACAAAATAACTGGAATAGGTCAAAAATCACAAAAAATCTAAAATAAAAAATCTTGCGATTTTGGCTATTTTACGGAATTTTTTGAGTTTTTGGCTGGGCAAATACCTATGACAAATTTTGTCAAAATTAGTAAACTTATGTAAGGTACCTTACTCAGTGAGTTAGGGAGACGTCAAGGGAAGTACGCACTATTTTTTTTCCAAATTATAGAACAATGATTCGCACGTTGTATGTATTATTTGTTAGACTTTATCGGTTGTATCACACTCTATAGTTAAATTCCTAGTGAAACCGACAATTTTTTTATGGGTTATTTTTCAAATTTCTGTCACTATAACGCACTTCACTCTGATGGAGGGTAAGTGCGTAACAAGTCAGTAACTTTATACTCATATTAAAATGTGCAATACGATCGGTATCGGTAATTTCACGTACTTATGAACCATAAGTACGTGAAATTCCAAAAAAAAATGCAATTTATTTTTACAGAATATAAATATAAAATAAATACATAAATAAATAAATTAATAATAATAAATATCTTTATTTATTATTATTTTTTATTTGTCTTTATAAGGTCTCATAGCCGTGTGCCTGAGTGTCTGGTGGCAAACCTAATCACCTGCGATCCCGGCGGACACCAAATTATTTCGTATTTTAAAGGGCATAGATGTGACATCCACCACCCCCACGGTACGAATATGTCATCATTACCAATATTTGTGCACAAAGCAGATTGGCACGCACCCATCAATAGGTTATATGCCATGATGATATATTTTTAATTTTCTCTAAATTTGTAAAATTAACAAGATTTGACTCACAGAAAAACCAAAAAACAACATTAGGATATTAACACATAAACACTACTGAATGATAGCTATAGGACGAAAATCCTACAGAAAATATCAATTCTCTCCGTTTTGACAAAATTAAATTATGTCATCAATAATGTCTTCTTGAAATGGGTAGTAGGAAATTATTATTTCCACTGGGCATCTTCAACACTTAAAGCGCGAGCCTAGGGCCCCTGGCCTGATGCGGTCCCCAAAATGCCGAAACACGTGCCCTTATGTTTGTCATCCAACTAAATTAATCAATTTAAAAAAAAAAACACACACACATTGGTTTCTTAGTTCAACCACCACTAAATATAATTGCTATCATGACTAATATTTTCCAGCAAATACTTCTTTTTTTTTCAAGCGTTATAAAAATGACATCTTTTGTGACTTGACTCACAAGGTAGAAATAAAATAAATAAATATCCATAGAAATTATATAGAATCAGCGAATAAGAAGTAAAATAGTGAATTTAAAAAAATATATATAATGTGAAATACGGAGTAAAAGTATCTTTGTGTGCCTTGCATGCAATTGTCCGACTCGCTTTGCTCGTCGTGCAAAACTTCCATGCTCGCCACACAAAGTATCACTTTTACTCCTAATAACACAATTGTGTATATTAATATACTATTATGTACAACAAAAATTATTTAGTTATGGAAACTAAAAATATAAATTTTTTCGAATACATGACAAAAACTTATTGTATAATAAAAAATACTGCAAATTAAATTTTGTCCCGAATATCAATGTAATTTGTTACCGTATGCAACAAGGATATTTCTTTGCCAAATGGCCACCAACTGCAGCGGAGAGCGTTCTTTTCACAACTAAAAAGAATAAAAAAATTAATTACTAGAACAAGAACCACTTACTCCTATATTGTCAAACGAACCGCGCTCGATCCCGACCGACGCCAAATATTTCAAATTCTAAATGGCACAAAGATGACCCCTGTGGTACACTCTCCACGCCAGCAATGAGTGCTCGTGAGCTGACACCTGGTAAGTGCCCGCACGGTGCAAATATTTCATCATTACCGATTTCAGTGTACAAAGCAGATTGACACACCCAGCAATAAGTAATAAGCCGTGATGATATATTTATTTATTTTATTTATATTTGTCAATCATGTGCATAGAAAGTGATATCCTTTAAAAATTGGATTTTGAGAATATAATTGAACATTTTGCACTTCAGTAATCTCGAAAGAAACCTTTAATATCAATGTAAGTCCATTTTTGGAAACAGTAATCACATCACTTATATTGGTATAAAGCCAACCACAATAACCAATAAAGTCATTAAACAAAAGTAAATTTTGATGATTTCAATCACGCAGATTGGTACACCCAGCAATGGGTAATAAACCGTGATAATATATATATTTTTTTACATTTGTCAATCATGTGCATAGAAAGTGATATCCTTTAAAAATTATATTATGAGAATATAATTGAACATTTTTCACTTCAGCAATCTCGAAAGAAACTTTTAATATCAATGTAAGTCCAATTAGTGAAACAGTAATCACATCACTTATATTTATATAAAGCTAACCGCAATAACCAATATTGTCATTAAACAAAAGTATATTTTGATGATATCAATCACGCAGATTGGCACACCCAGCAATGGGTAATAAACCGTGATGATATATTTTTTTATTTTATTTATATGTATCAATCATGTGCATAGAAAGTGATAGCCTTTAAAAATTGGATTTTGAGAATATAATTGAACATTTTGAACTTCAGTAATCTCGAAAGAAATCTTTAATATAATATGTATGTCTAATTATTGAAAGATTAATCACATCCCTTTTAATTATATAAGGCAAACCACAATAACTAATAAGTGATTAAACAAAAGTAAATTTTGATGATTTCAATCACGCAGATTGGCACACCAAGCAATGCGAAATAAACCGTGGTGATATATATATATATATATATATATATATATATATATATATATATATATATATATATATATATATATAAATAATTTATTTAGATTTGTCAATCGTGTGCATAGAAAGTGATATCCTTCAATTGGATTTTGAGAATATAATTGAACATTTTGCACTTCAGCAATCTCGAAAGAATCCTTTAAATATCAATGTAAGTCCAATTCTTGAAACAGTAATCACTTCACTTATATTTGTATAAAGCTAACCACAATAACCAATAAAGTCATTAAAGAAAAGTAAATTTTGATGATTTCAATCACGCAGATTGGCACACCCAGCAATGGGTAATAAACCGTAATTATATATATTTTTAATTCTTTATATTTGTCAATCATGTGCAAAGAAAGTAATATCCTACAAAAATTGGATTTTGAGAATATAATTGAACATTTTGCACTTCAGCAATCTCGAAAGAATCCTTTAATATCAATATAAGTACATATCTGGAAACAGTAATCACATCATTTATATTGGTATAAAGCTAACCACAATAACCAATAAAGTCATTAAACAAAAGTAAATTTTAATGATTTCAATCACGCAGATTGGCATACCCAGCAATGGGTAATAAACCGTGATGATATATTTATTTACTTTATTTATATTTGTCAATCATGTGTATAGAAAGTGATATCCTTTAAAAATTGGATTTTGAGAATATAATTGAACATTTTGCACTTCAGCAATCTCGAAAGAAACCTTTTAATATCAATGTAAGTCCAATTCTTGAAACAGTAATCACTTCACTTATATTTGTATAAAGCTAACCACAATAACCAATAAAGTCATTAAAGAAAAGTAAATTTTGATGATTTCAATCACGCAGATTGGCACACGCAGCAATGGGTAATAAACCGTGGTTATATATATTTTTAATAATTTATATTTGTCAATCATGTGCAAAGAAAGTGATATCCTACAAAAATTGGATTTTGAGAATATAATTGAACATTTTGCACTTCAGCAATCTCGAAAGAATCCTTTAATATCAATATAAGTACATATCTGGAAACAGTAATCACATCATTTATATTGGTATAAAGCTAACCACAATAACCAATAAAGTCATTAAACAAAAGTAAATTTTAATGATTTCAATCACGCAGATTGGCACACCCAGCAATGGGTAATAAACCGTGACGATATATTTATTTATTAATTTTATTTATATTTGTCAATCATGTGCATAGAAAGTGATATCCTTTAAAAATTGGTTTTTGAGAATATAATTGAATATTTTGCACTTCAGCAATCTCGACAGAAACCTTTAATATCAATGTAAGTCCATTTCTGGAAACAGTAATCACATCACTTATTTTGGTATAAAGCTAACCACAATAACCAATAAAGTCATTAAACAAAAGTAAATTATGATGATTTCAATCACGCAGATTGGCACACCCAGCAATGGGTAATAAACCGTGATGATATATTTATTTATTTATTTATTTATTTATTTAAATTTGTCAATCATGTGCATAGAAAGTGATATCCTTTAAAAATTGGATTTTGAGAATATAATTGAAGATTTTGCACTTCAGAAATCTTGACAGAAACCTATACTATTAATGTAAGTCTACTTCTGGAAACAGTAATCACATCACTTATATTGGTATAAAGCTAACCACAATAACCAATAAAGTCATTAAACATAAGTAAATTTTGATGATTTCAATCACGCAGATTGGCACACCCAGCAATAAGTAATAACCCGTGATGATATATTTAATTATTTTATTTATATTTGTCAATCATGTGCATAGAAAGTGATATCCTTAAAAATTTGGGCTTTGAGAATATAATTGAAGATTTTGCACTTCAGCAATCTCGAAAGAAACCTTTAATATCAATAAAAGTCCAATTCATTAAACAGTAATCACTTCACTTTTATTTATATAAAGCTAACCACAATAACCAAAACAGTCATTAAACAAAAGTAAATTTTGATGATTTCAATCACGCAGATTGGCACACCCAGCAATGGGTAATAAACCGTGATGATATATTTATTTATTTTATTTATATTTGTCAATAATGTGCAAAAAAGTGATATCCTTTAAAAATTGGGTTTTGAGAATATAATTGAACATTTTGCACTTCAGCAATTTTGAAAGAAACCTTTAATATCAATGTAAGTCCAATTCTTGAAACAGTAATCGCATCACTTTTATATATATAAAGCTAACCACAATAACCAATAAAGTCATTAAACAAAAGTAAATTTTGATGATTTCAATCACGCAGATTTGCACACCTAGCAATGGGTAATAAACCGTGATAATATATTTATTTATTTTATTTATATTTGTCAATCATGTGTATAGAAAGTTATATCCTTTAAAAATTGGTTTTTGAGAATATAATTGAACATTTTGCACTTCAGCAATCTCAAAAGGAACCTCTAATATCAATGAAGTTCATTTCTGGAAACAGTAATCACATCACTTATATTGGTATAAAGCTAACCACAATAACCAATAAAGTCAATAAACAAAAGTAAATTTTGATGATTTCAATCACGCAGATTGGCACACCCAGCAATGGGTAATAAACCGTAATGATATATTTATTTTTTTTATTTATATTTGTCAATCATGTGCATAGAAAGTGGTATCCTTCAAAAATTGGATTTTGAGAATATAATTGAACATTTTGCACTTCAGCAATTTCAAGAGAAACTTTTAATATCAATGTAAGTCCAATTCTTGAAACAGTAATCACATCACTTTTATTTATATAAAGCAAACCACAATAACCAATAAAGTCATTAAACAAAAGTAAATTATGATGATTTCAATCACGCAGATTGGCACACCCAGCAATAAGTAATAACCCGTGATGATATATTTAATTATTTTATTTATATTTGTCAATCATGTGCATAGAAAGTGATATCCTTAAAAAATTGGGTTTTGAGAATATAATTGAACATTTTGCACTTCAGCAATCTCGAAAGAAACCTTTAATATCAATAAAAGTCCAATTCATTAAACAGTAATCACTTCACTTTTATTTATATAAAGCTAACCACAATAACCAAAAAAGTTATTAAACAAAAGTAAATTTTGATGATTTCAATCACGCAGATTGGCACACCCAGCAATGGGTAATAAACCGTGATGATATATTGATTTATTTTATTTATATTTGTCAATCATGTGCATAAAAAGTGATATCCTTTAAAAATTGGGTTTTGAGAATATAATTGAACATTTTGCACTTCAGCAATTTTGAAAGAAACCTTTAATATCAATGTAAGTCCAATTCTTGAAACAGTAATCGCATCACTTTTATATATATATATATATATATATATATATATATATATATATATATATATATATATATATATATAAAGCTAACCACAATAACCAATAAAGTCATTAAACAAAAGTAAATTTTGATTATTTCAATCACGCAGATTTGCACACCTAGCAATGGGTAATAAACCGTGATGATATATTTATTTATTTTATTTATATTTGTCAATCATGTGTATAGAAAGTTGTATCCTTTAAAAATTGGATTTTGAGAATATAATTGAACATTTTGCACTTCAGCAATCTCAAAAGGAACCTCTAATATCAATGAAGTTCATTTCTGGAAACAGTAATCACATCACTTATATTGGTATAAAGCTAACCACAATAACCAATAAAATCATTAAACAAAAGTAAATTTTGATGATTTGAATCACGCAGATTGGCACACCCAGCAATGGGTAATAAACCGTGATGATATATTTATTTTATTTATATTTGCCAACCATGTGCATAGAAAGTGATATCCTTTAAAAATTTGGATTTTAAGAACATATTTGAAAATTTTGCAAATCAGCAATCTCGAAAGAAACCTTCAATATTAATGTAAGTCCAATTCTTGAAACAGTAATCACATAACTTATATCTGTATAATGTTAACCACAATAAAGTCATTAAACAAAAGTAAATTTTTATGATTTTAATGACGCAGATTGGCACACCCAGCAATGGGTAATAACCCGTGATGATATATTTATTTATTTTATTTATATTTGTCAATCATGTGCATAGAAAGGGATATCCTTTAAAAATTGGGTTTTGAGAATATAATTAATGATTTTGCACTTCAGCAATCTCGAAAGAAACCTTTAATATCAATGTAAGTCCAATTCATGAACCAGTAATCACATCACTTATATTTGTATAAAGCTAACCACAATAACCAATAAAGTCATTAACAAAAAGTACATTTTGATGATTTCAATCACGCAGATTTACACACCCAGAATGGCTAATAAACCGTGATGATATATTTATTTATTTACTTATTTATTTATATTTGTCAATCATGTGCATACAATGTGATATCCTTTAAAAATTGGTTTTTGAGATTATAATTGAAGATTTTGCACTTCAGCAATCTCGAGTGTAACCTTTAATATCAATGTAAGTCTAATTCTTGAAACAGTAATCACCACACTTTTATTTATATAAAGCTAACCACAATAACCAATAAAGTTGTTGTTACTTAAACTCGGCCTCTAGCGTGGTTGACACGTCAGGTAACCTTGTTTGAGACAGTACTATCCCCCTTGCTCCTGAAGATGCCCCATAATACTGCGGGCGAAACGTTGAGCGCTGACTCAAAATATGACACAGTCCATTCCCGGAAAACGAATATTTCTCATGACTTAGACTGTGGAAGCCTACGCAAGTATTTCACCAATAAAGTCATTAAACAAATGTAAATTTTGATGATTTCAATCACGCAGATTGGCACACCGAGCAATGGGTAATGTAACACGAGGGGGGGTCTCCTAAAAGCTGACTGCAATCCTACCGACTGCACCACTGTAACACGAGGGGAGGTCTCTGAAGCTGATGGTGATGATGATGCTAAGGAGGACGATGATTCCCAACGATGATACACTAACTGACTGGTGGACGCTTTGATGGCTGGCGTCCACGGCTTGTGAGAAAGAATAACACACAGCCACTATTCACTTTTTACACTTTACACTGATGAACACTACGGACATGAACAAATACTTGGTTTTATTTAAAAACTAATACTTTTCTTTACATGATTAAATATAACTTAATTAAACATAACTAACAAAACTGTTACATTTTGTAACCTTGCGGGCGGGCGTTCTGCACACGCGCCCCAAAACTAAAACACTACATTCCGTCAACAAAACACGTTTTTCCGACGCCACGTACTAATTTCGACTATCCATGTTTATCCCATGGCTAACTAATACCGACTCTCCCATGTTTATCCCATGGCTAACTAATACTGACTCTCCCATGTTTATCCCATGGCTAACTGATGCCGACTGCCTTAAAACAAAAACGCTATCTCCAGGACAGGATTATCTTAGGGGTATGGGGTGCATAGGCAAGGGCATCCATAGTCACGTACGCATACACAATAATTTCTAGACTTAATTATCAACAAATAAATGTCCTGACTATCATAATACGATAAGAATTTCTAAACTGAATTTTGACATTTATAACTTAAACAGATAAACAGAGTTAAAATATGAATATTGAAACTATAATTTAGAAGAGTTTATAAAAAGTTATTTATCTGTTATTGTGCTTACCCTCGCCTTGTCACATTATCCTCCCCTTAAGACATAAATATATCGCAAAATCGATATATTTATTCTTAAATCCTGAACTGAAGATAGTTTCCAAATTCTGCAACCACAGAACATAAAACACATACATAAAACAAATAAAACATAAAACATCACCCATATTACACATATGAGACAAAGCATAAAACATAGAATACAAAAATCGCAAGACAAATTGCAAAACAGGTACAAATGTACAAACACAACATAACATGTTAAAAACAGACAAAAGGTATAAAACCTATGACATTACAAATGCAAAAGCATACAAACATAAAACATTATATACATAATGTAAACTCAATAAAAACGTACCTAAAACGTTTTAACAAATTCCAAATTCAAATCACAAATGCTAAAAAGGAAAAGGGTATTTTATTTTCTTATCTAATTAAAATTATTAATCTAACATGCAACTTAACTAGCCAAAAAACTAAACACTAACAAAAATCGTCATATAATAGTCATAAAAAAAGAAAACAACACAAAGGTCACTGCACTGGGGGCGGTTTTTCACACCTAAGTGGTCTAAGGGATGGCACTACAAAAAATTTGGGAACACTGCTGCAAGCGATAACGTCGATCCTGAAGACGATATCACCAGTGGCGTGCTCGCGGCGTAACTCTTGCATAGGTGGGCATGCCAAGTTGTCCTCTCCGACGTCCAAGCCCAAATCGCCATTCACGATGTCCTCTTCTTTGGCCATTTGCAGATCCACTTCGCTGCGGTTGTCGTCATATACTATGTCCATGTCCTGTTCATCAGCTACTTCGCTTACTTCCTCAGTCTCACAATTCGCTGTTTCCTCCGGCAGGCAATTCTCTTTATCCATATTTCCGTCCTGTACGCCCTTGTTACTCGCTGTGACGGCTATTGTCAAACTCTCTGGTCGTGGTATGTCTACCACCGCAAAACGATCCTCTATTGCCAGTAAGGACTCAATTTCTTCCAAACTGATCCTCCCTACTGGCAACTCGTGCACTCCCTGCATGGCAAAAGAAACGTGGCCGTATGCCACCGACGAAAGCCCTGGAGACAACGAATCTAACGGCGCCTGCGGTGCGTAGACCTGGTGCGTCCATGCTGGACCATAAAAACTTGGCGTACAAGCCGGAAAAAATGACGGTGGTAATATGGTGCGTCCGGCATAGGTTATTTCTAACCAACGCACCATATCTGTGCCAGTGGTAGGCCGCTTATACAATGGAATTGCAAAATACAATTCCCTTGCCTTACCACTGAGCCTAAACACTATTGCACTGCCGAGAAAAACTTCATCCCAGCCGTATCTTCTGCTGGCTGCTACCATATTGCGGATATATTCTTCCACGCTGCCATCACCAGAGAATGTATCTATTGCAAGCAATACGTCAAGCATATCTGGTGACGGCTGATACGGCCTGGGTTGCTGTATCATCGCTGGCGTCGTGGTCGCAAATGTGTACATACTGTACACCAAGTACCCTCTCCTCGGTCACAAACTAATAAAACTGAAACTGATGTAGGAACTTTTCGGATAAATAAGAGTAAACAATTACTCTCATTATCCTACCCGTTGACTGCGCCACTGTAACACGAGGGGGGGTCTCCTAAAAGCTGACTGCAATCCTACCGACTGCACCACTGTAACACGAGGGGAGGTCTCTGAAGCTGATGGTGATGATGATGCTAAGGAGGACGATGATTCCCAACGATGATACACTAACTGACTGGTGGACGCTTTGATGGCTGGCGTCCACGGCTTGTGAGAAAGAATAACACACAGCCACTATTCACTTTTTACACTTTACACTGATGAACACTACGGACATGAACAAATACTTGGTTTTATTTAAAAACTAATACTTTTCTTTACATGATTAAATATAACTTAATTAAACATAACTAACAAAACTGTTACATTTTGTAACCTTGCGGGCGGGCGTTCTGCACACGCGCCCCAAAACTAAAACACTACATTCCGTCAACAAAATACGTTTTTCCGACGCCACGTACTAATTTCGACTATCCATGTTTATCCCATGGCTAACTAATACCGACTCTCCCATGTTTATCCCATGGCTAACTAATACTGACTCTCCCATGTTTATCCCATGGCTAACTGATGCCGACTGCCTTAAAACAAAAACGCTATCTCCAGGACAGGATTATCTTAGGGGTATGGGGTGCATAGGCAAGGGCATCCATAGTCACGTACGCATACACAATAATTTCTAGACTTAATTATCAACAAATAAATGTCCTGACTATCATAATACGATAAGAATTTCTAAACTGAATTTTGACATTTATAACTTAAACAGATAAACAGAGTTAAAATATGAATATTGAAACTATAATTTAGAAGAGTTTATAAAAAGTTATTTATCTGTTATTGTGCTTACCCTCGCCTTGTCACAGTAATAAACCGTGATGATATGTTTATTTATTCTATTTATATTTGTCAATCATGTGCATAGAAAGTGATATCCTTTAAAAATTGGATTTTGATAATATAATTTAACATTTTGCACTTCAGCAATCTCGATTGTAACCTTTAATATCAATGTAAGTCCAATTCTTGAAATAGTAATCACCACACTTTTATTTATATAAAGCTAACCACAATAACCAATAAAGTTGTTGTTACTTAAACTCGGCCTCTAGCGGGGTTGACACGTCAGGTAACCTTGTTTGAGACAGTACTATCCCCCTTGCTCCTGAAGATGCCCCATAATACTTCGGGCGAAACGTTGAGCGCTGACTCAAAATATGACACAGTCCATTCCCGGAAAACGAATATTTCTCATGATTTAGACTGTGGAAGCCTACGCAATTATTTCACCAATAAAGTCATTAAACAAATGTAAATTTTGATGATTTCAATCACGCAGATTGGCACACCGAGCAATGGGTAATAAACCGTGATGATATGTTTATTTATTCTATTTATATTTGTCAATCATGTGCATAGAAAGTGATATCCTTTAAAAATTGGATTTTAATAATATAATTTAACATTTTGCACTTCAGAAATCTTGAAAGAAACCTTTAATATCAATGTAAGAATAATTCTTGAAACAATAATCACATCACTTATATTTGTATAAAGCTAACCACAATAAGCAATAAAGTCATTAAACAAAAGTAAATTTTGATGATAGCGTGAAGTGAGTAATACAGACGTGTTTTTGTCTCTCTGTATTTGTTTACAGATCACAATGCTAATATATATATATATATATATATATATATATATATATATATATATATATATATATATTTTCTTTTGTGTGCGTTTCACACTTCTGTTTTAGGGTGCATGGGATGCACTCTTTACTATATATCTCATGAGTTGCATTTGCTGCACATTTGCAAATTCAACTCAACTGTCAACACGTGGGATACAATCAACTGTGAGATTGAGCACCAGCCTTACTTTCATTTGAACTGATGTTATTTTGGACCATTGCTGGATTAATCTACAATATCCTTTTTTATCTACTGCCGGAATTATTACCCGAACTCTGGTCCCGCAAAATCGAGGTTATGTCAAGTAAATGCACGGAGTGTCACATTGAATGCAACGAAGGTCAGGGACCTCCATTTTTCGACTGTGACAGCTGTCAGCGGTCCACCCATGTCAACTGTACAGAATTAACTGCAACTGAAGTAAGATGTCTTGAACTGAAGAAGAGGACCTTAAAATTTTTCTGCAATGACTGTTCTCACGGTCTAAAGATCTTGCCACAGGTTTTGTCACAACTGGATAAATTGCAAACTGATGTCCACAAAATTAACACATTTATGGAAAAACATCAATCGAGCGACTCTCCTACAAATCTTACAGATCAAACTAAAATTATTGAGGAAATTAACGAGCGAAATGTACGTAAAAACAATATTATACTATATAATATTAGTGAATCAAAGGCTAAAACTCAGTCAGAAAGAAACGAATCTGATAAAAAATCAATTAAAGACGTGTTTTCTAAAATTTGTGTAGTTGATGATAATGACATTTTGTATCATTTTTGATTGGGTAAATTTTTAAACGATAATAACAAGCAACGTCCAATTAAAGTCATTCTGAAAAATTCCACTATCGCTTTATCTATTCTAAAAAATAAACATAAATGTAATGATAATATAAAAATCAATTCTGATCTAACCTTTATGTAAAAAAATTACCTTAAAGAACTTAGGCGTCAATTAGATATTGAAAATCAAAATGGGGTTATCAAAACAATAAAATATATAAATGGTCAACCAAAATTAGTTAACATTCAGAAAGATAACAAACATCAAAAAAACTAAAGAACAACGTCAAAATTAAATTTTATTATCAAAATGTGCGGGGATTGAAAACTAAGTTAAAACAATTAGAAAAATTCAATTACATTCTTAATGAATACGATATTATAGTTTTCACGGAAACTTGGTCAATTCGGAATTAAAATTAGATAAATTTGATATTTATAGGCTAGACAGAAACGAACTAAATAATCAAAATCAGAGGGGAGGTGGTGTTTTAATAGCAATTAAAAATGTATATCATAGTACTGTTTTAAATTCTTTTAATGATGTTGAACATTTATTTATACACATTACAGGTAAAAAACTAAATATAGTAGTTGGTGCGTTATATTTTCCTCCGCTCACATCTGATAATATAATGCGGTCTCATTGTTCATCAATTGAAAATATAGACATTCTCTATCCTGATGTAAATTGGATGTTATTTGGGGACTATATTTTACCAAATATAGGTTGGGTAAGTGGTGATTATGCTAGCTATCCTGTACATAATAGGAAATCCACATTATATGAAAAAAATATATCAAACATATTATCGAATACAATAGGACTACTAAATCTTTATCAAATTAATACTATTTACAATGGTAATGGAGTTATGCTAGATTTAATCTTTACTGATATTAAAAATGTTGAGTGCACTGGTGTAGAAGAATCTATAGTTCCTTGTGATATTCATCATCCCTCTTTATCATTTGAATATGTTACTGATTCAGAAAATATTAGTATCGACTACGATGACTGGAACTATGACTTTAGCTCTGCAAATTTTCAACAAATTTCAAAATTTTTGGGAGTTTTGTCTCAAAATGTTAATTTTCGTGATCTTTCTCTAGAAAATTGTATTTCTACATTTTATTATTATTGTATTGATATTTTTGTTCCTAAAAAGAAAATTTGCTCACCAAAATTACCAGCGTGGTATAGTAGTGAACTTAAGACTGCAATTATCCGAAAAATTTGTGCACATAAAGATTATAAAATTAACAAGTCACGAGCTAATTATGATGTATTTTCACAACTTAGACATACTTGTAAAATGTTAGCAAGAAGAGATTATAAAAATTATTGTCTGGACATCGAAAATTCAATAACAATCAATCCTAAATATTTTTGGAAATATGCTAATTCGAAAAGATCGGAAAATGGTTTACCAAACACTATGTATTATAACTCAGATATTTATAGAAATGGAATTTCTATAGTTAATGCATTTGCTGAATACTTCAAAACTTTCTATAAACCTTCCAATAATGTCAATATACAATTAAATGTTCAAACTCCATATACAATAAATACAGTTAATATTTCTATAATTGATATTTCTAATAAAATAAATCAACTTGATATTTGTAAGAGTGTTGGTCCGGACGGCATACCTCCAATTGTGCTTAAATATTGTAATTATATATTTTCATATTTTCTTGAAATAATTTTCAACATGTCATTAACCGAAGGTCAATTTCCTACAGTTTGGAAATCGGCTTATATAACACCTATTCGTAAATCTGGTTTAAAGAATGAAATCACTAACTACAGACCAATTTCTATTATGAGCACGATTCCTAAATTATTCGAATCGCTAATAACAGATAATTTAAAATTATTAATTTGGCCTTATCTATCAGCTAATCAGTATGGATTTATTGAGGGTAGGAATATTGAAGCCAACTTGGTGTGCTACTCACAATATATTTTAAATTCATTAGAAAACAAAACACAAGTAGATAGTATTTATACAGATTTCAGTAAGGCATTTGACTCTGTTCATCATCATTTACTAATACTAAAATTGAAATCCTTTGGCTTTATTGGGCCAATTCTAAAATGGTTTTCAAGTTACTTATTTAATAGAGTTCAATATGTTAAGTATAAATTTTTTACCTCTAATGAAATTAAAGTGTTATCAGGTGTACCCCAAGGGTCCCATTAGGGACCATTACTTTTCAACATTTTTATAAATGATATTACTTTGGTAATTAATAACGTGGAATTCTTATTATTTGCAGATGATCTAAAAATTTTCAAAAGTATAAAATCAATTTCAGATGTCACTGAGTTGCAAAATTGCCTGAATAACATATACAAATGGTGTCTTAATAATGATATTTCTCTTAATCCTATTAAATGTAAGTCTATTGGATTTGCTAGACAAAAACAACCTATGATTAATACCTATTCATTAAATGGAGTAAATCTTGAAATAGTAAAATCAATTAGAGACTTGGGGGTGATTTTTGATTCTAGGATGAATTTTGATGAGCATACGTACAAAACTATTAATAAATCAATTCAATTACTAGGTTTTATCAGAAGAACATGTCAAGATTTCCGTTCAGTTTCAACCATTAAACTTTTATATTTACTTTTAGTTCGTCCTATCTTGTTATTTGCATCTATTATCTGGTCACCATATTTTCAATTGCACATAAAAAATTTGAGACAGTTCAACATAATTTTTTTAGAATAGCTGCAACAAGATTGAATCTTCCTGACCCCTTCATTGAGCATAATTACATCTATATATCTTCTATTCTAAACATACCAACTTTAAAATCATTGCGCGAATCAAATGATGTAAAATTCATTTTTAAACTTTGTAATGGCATTATAGTTAAACCTGCGTTGCTAAATGAATTGAGATTTAAGGTTCCTTTCAGAAATTCTAGACAAAAGCCTATATTCGCGCTAAATTGCTATAAGTCTCTATACACTGGGAATAATCCATTATCTAAAATGTGTAAGACCATTAATGACCTCGATATTGATATATTTAATATGAAAATGTGTGATCTTGTTAAAGTTATAAATAATAAAGTCTTGTCTTACGAGTGATATTATGTTATTTTGTTATATACTGTAAAATGTATTACTTATATTTATAGTTAATACTTTTCTTGTTATTTAATTTTGTAAAATTGGACATATATGTCCGTATAATAGAAATAAATAAATGATTTCAATCACGCAGATTGACACACCCGGCAATGGGTAATAAACCGTGAAGATATATTTATTTATTTTATTTATATCATGTGCATAGAAAGTGATATCCTTTAAAAATTTGATCTTGAGAATATAATTGAACATTTCGCACTTCAGCAATCTCGAAAGAAACCTTTAATATCAATGTAAGTCCAATTCTTGAAATAGTAATCATATCACTTATATTTGTATAAAGCTAACCACAATAACCAAAGCCATTAAACAAAAGTAAATTTTGATGATTTGAATCACGCAGATTGGCACACCCAGCAATGGGTAATAAACCGTGATGATATATTTATTTAGTTTATTTATATTTATCAATCAAGTGCATAGAAAGTGATATCCTTTAAAAATTGGATTTTGAGAATATAATTGAACATTTTGCACCTCAGCAACCTCAAAAGAAACGTTTAATATCAATGTAAGTCCAATTCTTAAAACAGTAATCACATCACTTATATATGTATAAAGCTAACCACAATAACCAATAAAGTCATTAAACAAAAGTAAATTTTGATGATTTCAATCACGCTGATTGGCACACCCAGCAATGGGTAATAAACCGTGATGATATATTTATTTAATCTATTTATATTTGTCAATCATCTGTATAGAAAATGATATTCTTTAAAAATTGGATTTTGAGAATATAATTGAATATTTTGCACTTCAGCAATCTCAAAAGAAACCTTGAATATCAATGTAAGTCCAATTCTTGAAACACTAATCATATCACTTTTATTTATATAAAGCTAACCACAATAACCAATGAAGTCATTAAACAAAAGTAAATTTTGATGATTTCAATCACGCAGATTGGCACAGTCAGCAATGAGTAATAAACCGTGATGATATATTTATTTATTTATATTTGTCAATCAGGTGCATAAAAAGTGATATCCTTTAAAAATTGGGTTTTGAAAATATAATTGAAGATTTTTCAATTCTTGAAACAGTAATCACATCACTTATATTTGTCTAAAGCTAATCACAATAACCAATAAAGTCATTAAACAAAAGTAAATTTTGATGATTTCATTTTTTCAGTTTTTTTTTTTGCCTTTTGAAAGGGAACTCTGTGTGCCCAAGGGCCCCTACACGGTCTAAGGCGGCCCTGTTGTTTACACAACGTAACATAAAATAGCTTAACATAAACAGTCAGTGTTGGTTCCATAGTAACGAATATTTCTCAACAAGAGAAATTAAAATGCTTCGTCCATGTTAGACAATAACCACAATAATAGCAACTTAAATGTGAAACACAAAATGAATTGACTGCTGTTGTTTTACAATGGTACACGACGACTCACGTACGCGTCCGAACATAACCTATAAACATAACGTATCCGTAAGGAAATAAAATTTGGCCATATTCTATTTTCTTAAGTTATGTTTCTTACCAAAACTATGATATAGTATGCCGATTTACATACATCCATATTTTCTTTATGTTTTGCTATGATATGTTATGTTACGTGATGTAAACTCCGAAGCAGGCTTTACCCAGAGCATATATGACCGATTGGGACTCAAAGGGTTAAGGCAGAGAACTACAATTACAAACAAATTTAAACATTAACTTTCATTATCTTGACGAACTGTATGTCTGTATGTAAGTATGTATGTACGTACGTATGTGTATGTATATGTATGTAGGTGGACTGCAATACCCGATAGAAGACTTATTTGTATCGCTGCGAGTTCGACCTTTCTGTTTGTTTGAAGGCCGTTTGTTCGCATCTAGTGCCACGCTAACCGCTGAAAGATCACATTGAAATGTCAATCTACCCACTCTTTACATTCATAATTCTAACTATTTCTTTTGTCCTGTTTTTACACAGTTCCAGTGTATGTTCAACGAAACGGATATCTCATTACAAATTGATATATTCGAATTCGATGTTGAATTCGCTCTACAAATATACATATGTATTAAATTAATGTTACTGGTGCAGTCATAAAAGTAACATTTCTTCACATTAAAACGGTACTTACATTTTTAAGGATTGCATTTAACAAAATACTAATTCATATTGATTTGATGTTCAAATATTTATTATTCACCAAAATTATTCATAATCGGAACAAAGAAAAGTTTGGTAGCCTGTTTATCAATTTAATGATCAAATATTTAATCTTACTATCAAACATATTATTTGGGACTTTGTACCTGAAAATTTAGACATTTTCTATGAAATTTTCTAAATCAAATACACTATATAGGTGCATAACCTCATCTAACGTACAAAATTCATGTAAAAAATTATGGTAACAACATTTTTCTAAGCTTTGTAAATATATTTTTGTTAATAACAATACAATGCCCATTTATTATTTTTAGTGTTCAAGTAATATTTTGGTAACAGTGATTAAAATTGTCAGAAAAAATTGGTGCAAAAATTTATTTTGGTGTTCATTTATAGCGTTTTCAGCTTAAAAAGTGCAAGTGCGCACTGAGTGCAACATATCACGTGACCACACTGAACGAGTTCTGCCCTCATCCGGTGGCAGTGCAATTTAAGCTGAAAACGATTTTGTTTAACCGCCATATTTGCACTAACACTATTGCACTTGCCTAGCGTGTCAGTGCACAAAAGTCGCACTGAGCCAGTGCACGGTGCTACTTTTTCTTAAGCTGAAAACGCATCAGCTGACTAAATTTTGCACTCAACTTGTAAGCTGAAAACGCTATTAGATTGATCCCTATAATTTTTAACAATGCACAAGCTTTATTTTATGAAGAATATCTTTTTATCACTTTTATAAAATTTAGACAATTTACATTTGTAATCAGTTATGTACACAATTTCATTCTTTATCATTTTAAATTTATGACATCACCCTGAAGAAGTCAGATTGGCTGCCGAAACGTTATGGTTTTTGTTATCATATTTAAATAAAAACAAATTCTTCTGCATTATTTTGTCAACTCAATCGAACAACAATTAATTTTTTTAATATTATGGAAAAAAAATTCAAGCGTGATTTTAAATTAAAATGGCTATAAATCTGCAGTATAGGTTTTTCTACAGAGTGTTTCATTTTCACGCAATGTTTTGTAACTTTATATTTTCAAATATGAAAAGTAAGTACATGAAATTTGCTAATCCCAATAACCCAATATATTATCAAGTACATGAACATGAGACAAGAATTTGTCCTATTTCTCCGATACATTCCGACTATTTTTTAACCAATCATCATGCAAAACACTTGAAAATTCAACCAATGGGAACAGTATTATACTGATAAATTTCCGCAACTAAGTAAATAAACAGTTGTTATTGTTTATAACTGTCAGGTGTGACAGTTAATTAATATTTCAAATTTAAAAATAAAATACTTAAATTGTTTCATTTTCCATTGTCTTTAGAATTTATCTCACCAAATACCATACGACCTCTCTGATTTTTTCAGATAAACTTTTATTTTTAAGCACTTATTCTTTTTTCTTTTAAGCAAAATCACTCAAGCAAACTGACATTAGGTAAAACCCTTCCTACTTACGAGTCGGGATTTACCATGCAGTTTGTTGCTAAGCAAAAAAATTCGTTGCAAATAAAAATTTATCGATAAAGTCAGGAGGTCTTATGATATTACTTCTGATAATTTTACTTGTATTTTATAACACAGGTTCACAGATTATAATGTACAGCACAGCTTGTAGTCTATTCGTACTTCAATGCATATGTATATTCCTTTTCTCCTCAAGCTATTTATTTTAATTGCTAAAATCCCGCTGTTTGAGAACTGTAGGTTAACTTTAATCGTTGATTAAAGAGCCCGTTACATATAATGCAATTAACAGGGCACGAGTACATTGTACATAGAGTGATGACTTTGTTCTGTTAACATATACACACATACATATAAACACAATTGCAGCAAGGAATTAAGGACTTGCATGAGTCAAACTAACGTAGTTCTCTCAGTTACTTTAGTTCTTTGTCTGGAAATTAAAATTCGAATAGAACTAGAACACATTAAAGTATACATGATCAGCTGTTCACGTTTACTTTGGTATTATGATGTAGAGAAAGTATATTCAATATTTCGTATTGAACATATGTCATTGGGAAAACAATTTTATGATATTATGTCGACCCGGTAGTTTGCTTTAAAGCAGTAGGATTTTGCATTTTATGACCGAACCTGAGATACTTGAGTTCAACAAATTTACCGGCCATTTATATATGTTGGTGTAAAACTGCCAACATATTAAACTTTCGATAAAATGATGAAATTTATAAAATTTCCTTCCGATCCATTTTGAGTATGATTGAATTTAAAAGTGACAACTGATGATCCACTTCTAACTTACATAAAACAGGTATAGGAAGTTGTTAGTTTTTGTCAACATTTTTCGTTTGTATTTCTTTAAAAAATATTTTATATTCTTGATAAATTGAAATAGATTTTGTTAAATATTTAGACACATTACAATAATTTATAAGTAAATATATTTTATATTAAATATTGAAATAGATGTTTCTTGATTCTAGAACTATACCGGTGATCGGCGAAAGTTCGGCATCAAGAATATTTCATTTATTTTGAAAGTACAAAAAATGATAATAAGCAAAGTTTAACTACACAAAGAAACTCATAAGTTGATACGAATTTTGTATCATTTCCAGTTTTAACGGAAATAGGTTAATGAGTACCTACAACTTTAATGGCCGGTTACCTCCCGTTTATAGTTCAATTCTAACTATTGGTTGACAATATCGTATCGAATTAAAATATCAAATGCGTTGTTAAATATTACTGTCAAAATTTCGATAAGCACTTTTTTTGATAACTAGTTGGTAAGGCTTTAACTATAAGCGGTGCAACTGGACATAAATCTAGCATAGAGAATAAATATTTTTATATATTTTTTCGAAACCTAACCCTTGTATCATTGAAAAGAGAAAAAAATATCAATTTTTCTGGAACTAAAATCAAATAATAATAATCAAAAATTATTTTCGTACGGTGGTAAAAATATCTAATTTTTATGTATAAAACATTTTTCTCGATTGCCAATAGTTTACAAATTATTTGAAAATGATTTCCCCTCTAAGGCGCAAGTTCCATTTACCCAACATCGTATCTCTTATAGTTCTCGAGATCAGAATGATGGCAATTGCAAATGGGACCCTCAAAGTTTTTTTTATCCTTTTTTAACACCCTGTATAATATACTAACATATATTGTTACAGTTATATTTATATTTATCTCATATATATTGCTCTATGAAAATTCATAATTAAAACAAAAAATATTCCACTTCTATGAACCTACGATGTGAATAAAGCGTAAAGTTGGAAGTTAAAGGATAAAGTAGAATTGGATCAGTTGACAATAAAATCTACTTTAGGATCAATTAGGACATCAAATTTTTAGTACTTCATTTCGAAGCCAAAGGTTTTTAAATAATATCCCTTGGTTGCAAGGTACCGAAAACTGAAAGTATGTTACATGGATTAAGGCGTAAGTACGAATCTTGAAATAAATACTTATACCAACCGTACCATTGATATTGCTAACATTAATAATATATTGATCAGTTGCTTCAATTAATATGAAAACTATACTTCATTATTCCAGAGAGAAAGTACATGTTTATAGTTTGCGGAAAACATATGTCATTGGGAAAACAATTTTTAGGATTTTCAAATTAATTTGCCATATGTTCTGGTATGATTCCTTTATTTTCGAAATGCTACAATTATGTGTTATTAGGTTATGTTATTAAATACCGTTTATCGATATCCTTGCTTATTCCTGGAATCCTACGATCTTCCAAATGATGTGGAGCACTGATAAAGTTTTTTTTACACTCCTAGTTCACTATGTCACAGTAAAAATATATATATATATTGAGAATATTTTTTTACTACAAAACACTGTAAACAATTAACGTATAAACAACATAAAACAAAATATTCATAATGTCATAATCGGTATGAACTTGCTAAAAGTCTTGATGTCGCCCTATGCTGTTCCATACTATTCCACATTAAGAATAAATATAAAAAAGATTTATAAAATATTTTGTTTATATTTTATATTCCATCACCACTTTATTGCATGATTTATTTTATACAAAATATAAATCTCATTTCATATACATGTCATTCAATTCATTCACAATTGATAACATATCTAACATTTGATAAATGTCAATTTTTAAAATTAGACAAATATCAAACGAATATTCGATTTTACGACTTTCAGTCGTGAAATCAATTGACAAATTTTGAAAAGCGAATGGTAACAAATATTCTTGAGTATTCAAATCGTACTAGAATAAGATTACAATTGATTTACTATCTACTTAATCTAAATCAGCATATATACATAAACAAAGCATAACATACACGTTATATATAAAAAAATAATACATTAGATTATGATCTTACTGTATAAATATTTTTTTTATCTTTTATACATTATTAATTAACAAATAAGAATTAAAAATATTTGATCACGTCTTTTAAAGACTACTATTAGAAAATCTTAAAATTTAGAACAACAGATTGAAATAGAGTAAAATCGAATAGATAATCTTCATTGGCAGTGTTAAGTTTAGTGGCAGATTACGAATGACAATTAAGTAGATTGATATGTAAGTAATGAAGATTAAATATTCTTCTGTGTTCTTGTCAAATTGGGCACGGTTTTCAGTCAATAAAAACCCCTTTGATGTAGGGAACATCGTTTAAAATGGGCCTCAACTCAGAATACTTTCATTTAACATACAAAATGTTTCATGATATTAATAGTTTCTATTCTATATCTTATACTGTCAAAACTATAATAAAGTATTTAAAATTCGTTACAGAATTTGTTTTCTTTAAGTTTAAAACTTATTATATTATTGAATTTTTTATTTATGTACACATAGTTAAAAAACTTTTTTTTAAGGGTATACAATACAGAATGTCCAAGAAAACTTCTCCATGTGAATTTCGAGAATTATAAGAAATACGAAGTCGGTTAAATTAGACAAAAGTTGTCCCATTAGGAGACCATTTTAATGTTGTTTTGTTATTTGAGAAAACTAGATATACGCGAAAATGTAAATATGACAGTTTTCTTATTTTTCCGAAAATTTTCCAAATGTGAAAATACTACTGGATTTTAGTTAACACATCTTTAGGGCACTTTTTTATGTTGGTGTCCAACTTTTAATTTTTATTTGAAGAAATATTTTTTAGCATTCAAACGATGTATAATTTGTTTATGTTCATTTGTCTCAAACAACAAAAATGCAACAATTATTAAATTTATAGGTTATATATATTTTATTATAGGTTATATATATATATATATATATATATATATATATATATATATATATATATATATATATATATATACCTTCAAAAATAACCTATTTTAACTCTATATTTGAAATGTCGCCAAGCCATGTTGCGACGTCATGGCTTTCGCAGCAGATCTTAAAAATGCTATTGAGTCTGCTACTTTCTGATTGGCCAATCGTAGACCACTATTACGTCCCAAAAGATGTAGTGGCGATTATTTGTCTATGTACATTTTAATGAATGAATTTTTAAATACTATTTTTTTATTAATAAAGGTAATTTTTATGTTAATTTTAGATTTTAAAAATCTGCATATTTTTTTTGTAAATAAGACTTTTTATCAGAATTGACAATACAAATATAAAATGGACTATTATAAATACTTTTATTCACTGCTGTATATATGACGATATATGTTTATATTTACCTACTATAATAACAAAATTTAAGTATCTTATGCGGCCCAAATTAAACAAATCTTACTATTTAGCGAAGGGTAGAAAATTTATAGAAAAATGAGCGATATAAAACACTTACAATATCTGTAAGACTAGCTTTGGTTAACCGATAAAAAAATACTATTTAAAATTTTCTTAACTTTATAACGGAAAATTCTTATAATTTCAATCCCATTCGCCAATGTACATCGTTCGGGGTTGACTTGGAATGTAACCTCTTGTAGGAATTGGGACGCGTCCATATATTTGGTTATAGGGGGAGTCCAATGCATCCGAATCTAAAAAGAAAAAAAAGATTAGCGAAAATTAATATTTAAATGATATCACAAAATAATTATAGGGACAGCCCTTAAATTTCAAATGTTTTATAAAAAATGTGGTTGAAGATATCGACATAATTTTTTTATTTGACTACTTCTCGCGTATTATACGCCTATATAAATGTCGTTAAACAATGTCCATGTAATTAAAACTCTGCAATGACATTTGTTGTACGGTATTTCAAAAACCAAATAAAATTACCGTAAAAATTACGAACGAAATAAAATTTATATTGTATGTTTTTCTTTATTCAAGACTTTATTGCTGAAAAATGTTCATTAAAATTTAATTTGAAACTAGTTTAAATGTCAAGAATCCAATTTTATTTTATTACTTTTACCTGTCATATAGTCTCTACTTAACTGTTATTAATAATTGTGAGACTGGCTTGTTAAAAAGTTTTATTTCTACGGTTTGTTTGTATAATTTTCTCTGGTTTCTGTATAAATTCGCAACTCACTATGATTTCAACAATTAACTTAACAGGTTTATTTAAAAGATATTGTAATAATAATAAGAGGAAAATTAAAATTTCATCAGGTATTTGATATCTAAATGTTTATTGTGCTTTTGTAAATAATTAATTTAAAAAAGGAATTAAATGCCAGTTTTAAGTTATTTAAAAAAATAATAATGATCTTCATGTTCTTCTTTTATTCATATTATTATTTATTTTGTTAAATTATTCTTGGTATACAGTGGCATTAACACTTAATTAAATACTTAATATCTTCAATTATAAATATGCTTTACAAATAAAATATGTTCGTAATTTTAATGTTTTTCGATAAGTCAGGAATTTTAGTTTAAAATTTCTAAAATGTTCTTTGCAAAAAAAGTTAATATTTAACAGGTGTAATAATTTTTTGATTATGTTAAAAAATTAAGTTAACAGGTGAAAACACGAGCAGAAAAATGCATACAAGAACCCGGAGGAAAGAAAATGATTATATCTGTAATATTTATTAAGATTGTGTTTTCTAAAATATTTAGTTAAAATAACATCTAGTTTGATTCTATATTTATTTAAATTTAAGAAAAATGTTTAATAAATAGGTATTATAAATAGTCTATTTGAAATTGAAAATATGTAATAAATGTAATAAATAATTGAAATAGAAAAAATTGTCAATCATATTAACATATCGATCTGAATTAAAACTGATATTCTAAACAATTTATGTATATAAACCTCTTTTTTTTATCTTGAAAATTACTCTTACACGAATTTTTTTTGTGTCTCCGGCCCGGTAAATCTATATATTTTTAATCGGAATAATAATAAACAAGTTATTCATTTATTAAGACTTTTTTATGTATCACTCCGTATAAATGGTATTTTTTTGACACTTAGATCCCTTTGAATTATGGAAAAGTATATTCCGATGTCGCTAGTGTTTTCAAATGCAAGGAGACTAGGTATAGCTATTGAAAAACAATTTTATTCGTTCCGCATTGTTGAATATTATTAATAAATTGTTGCAACTGAGCTCATTTCTAATGATTACGATGTAAAGTTTTGTAAAAAGTTCAATCGCAATAAAATAAGATGATGCGCTAAAATTATTATGCATTAAATTTGCAATTCATTAGGGTACTTTTTGCTCTGAATAATAGTGTCTATAATGAAGTAAATTTTTACAAAATTGTTAATTCATCTTGATGAGGAAGTAAAAGTGCAGAATCTATATTAAGTTTTCTGAAAACGTTTTAATAATGTTCTTTGGTGTTGTCATCAATAATTTCTCAGTTATTAATATAGTTTATTTATACATGAAGCTTATAAAACACAGAATTACACGAAGCAGCAGTAATTACAACATGCAACGATGACAGACAGAATTTCTACAGCGTGGCTAATTTAGAACAATCTATACTATGCGCTTTTTGAAATAATAAACTGGTTTGAAAAATTCATTTTTTTTCATATGATGCAGTGAATAAAACATTTTTTTCCTCATAACAAAAATTTCATTTTGTTACTTTCTTATGCATAAAGAATCCTTTAGTTACAGACGTCAACAATGGACTGTCGTCTACGCAGGGCAGTACCAGCCCACGGGAAAAAAACACAAAAATTTGTAATGAATATTACGGTTTTTTATTCAAGGGCTCAATGACTTCGTTTTAAATGTATGTGAAGTTGTTAAAATATAAAGATTGACACACATATTAAGGACACATGCCACTGAAGATGATGATGTTTAATCCACGGATTAATCGGTAAACATATTAATTAAAAAAAAAAATAATCAGTAACCTGGTTGCCAACTTTAATTGTATGTTATTTTCAAAATAAAAAGTGACATTAAATACTAAGTCCACTAGTTCAATTTATTTTATGGCAAAAACTGTCGAGTGCATGTGCATAGTAGTTCAGAATCAAAAGTTGTTTTTACATTTTTTATTATGGTTATGGTTCCTTCGCAATTTTAAAAAGAATTTTCAAAATTTCTGTTAATTCAATAGCCATGACTTATGATATAGAAAATAATATTATTTTATTCATATTATTTTTTTCTGTAAAAAGTAAATTAAATATGAATTTCTATTCGAATAAGGAACGTATTTTTATTTGAAAAAAATATTATGGTGGAAATAGTTATAGAAGAAAACTGAATTTATTTTCCATAATTTAAGTTGACGTTTGACGTTTATAAACAATTTATGAAAACCACAAGATAGAATACAAGTGTCATAGCTACTGATACTAATTAACAGATATTTTTAAATTTCATTTTGAAATTGGGAAGAAACAAAACATAATACAAAATGTAACAAGTTTTGTATGCAGTTTTTAATTCTAAACAACTTTACACTCGTCAGTTTTCGCTGTAAAATGAACAGGCGTGTAGGAAATTGCATAAAACTAATATATCGTGTTAAATCCCTATGTTCATCCCCAAATACTTTAAAATTGCACATTTACAATTCAAAAAGATACATTTTGAAAAAATCAAAAAATTTAGTACGATTGATAAGAAATTTCCCTCTCTTCGTGGGAATTCAGGCTAGTGCGTCCCCGTGTTTTAAAACTGACAATATTCTATCAGAAGCCTGTAATCATTCTAGTAATACGGTATCAGTTTTAACGGTGCATTATAACGAAATTTCGTCTTAATCGACACCAATGATTCTTATCCACAAAAATTTATTTTTTATTTACAAACGGTTTATTGCATTGCCGTGAAATTAGCAATTACATACTAGAATTCAAAAATTTCAGGGCTGGCATTGAAATTTTTGACACATGCACTGTGAAATGACTATGAAAAAGATGTATGAGTGTATTTTGTAATCAAGAAAAAGAAATAAAGACCCCATCCATCAAAATAGAAAGGAAAAATAAATTGTTTATTTACATATGGTAATTAGGTTCAATAATTAATGTGATACGCTCTATTTAATTTATAAAAATAGATATAGGTGTGTGATAAAAAAATATGCATAAAGATTAAAAACAATTCCATTGTTAGTTGTTACTAATGTGAATAGAAAATTATGAAATACAGTTTTAAATATTTAAAAGGAAATGTTAATCTTGGCATATGTCAGATTTAAAAATTAGTGAAACAATTATTAGTTTAATTAATAAACATAACATACATAAAGAATTTTTATATCTTCATCTGGAAATGTGATCTTCATCACATACAAGAATTAAAATACTCCACCCAAGCTTTTTCCAAATATTATAATTTATTATTATTATTATTATTATTTGTATTGTGAACCTATAGAAAGATGTCCTCACCTCAGAATATGATGGTTAATTACATTATTTTTTTTATATAGGTACAAATATGTTATTCTCCATATAAAAAATAACAAACATGTATTTTTATTTGTTCAAACAATAATTCAATTCGCAGACATATGCCATAGTTCAACTAATACCACTAGATGGCAACCGAGTTTCATGTTTCGGACACAGTAGGAAATAAAATGCTGACGTCATTCTAGTGTATCTAATCATGATCAAATTTAGAGAAAATATTAATATATATATATATATATATATATATATATATATATATATATATATATATATATATATATTAATATAGAGTTAAAAATAAAATACCCATTTAAAAAAATGCTAAATTTTAATAGCAATAGAAATCAGTATTAAAACTTTTTTAACGCCACCGTGACCTCATCTGTGCAAAATAATATAAGCAATGGATGCAGATCTATCTCTTTCGCTCTTGTTGTTATATTACGATTGGATTTGAAAATCAATAGGATGCAAAAGGTTTTACTCATTTCTGAGATGAGGACAGAACTTTTGTTTTTAGCTGTCATCCAAATTAATACGGTGTCGTGTTAACTATTCAGCTAATACATAAAAACAGTTTATCACATTGTTTGATATAAAGTTTTCACTTGTATAGGAACATGAATAGGGAAGCGAATTTACGTAAAAAATATATTAATCACTTTACAGACTGTTCCAAAAAACGCGCACTAGAAGGCCATTTTAGTGATGTATAGTTATTTAAGAAAAAATGCAATTGTAAATTTTGCAGTTTTCTAATTTTCATTGCTAATTTTATAATTTGGTTCTCACTGTATCAATTATTGTGCATTTCAATTAATTTTAGTCTTCATATATGCACGTCATAGTAGGCAATGACATACCTACAAGTATTTAAAACGAAATTTGAAAATATTTCAATGCTAAGTTTACAATTTTACCTATATGTGGTGACAGTGACCGATGCATTTTTTTAAATACTGTTGAAGTGTTTTTTGGCGTTTTAAAAATATTTTTTGATTGTAAGTATTATTATTCAAAAATTAATGTAAGAAAAAACAAATAATAAAAGGTAAGCAAGACAAGCCAAAGCACGTGCACTATCAGTTATTTTCGCATTGCAGCAGTAGTGTCTGTCTCTCCCTACCAGTGCATATGTCTGGGTTGTTGGAGAACCCGGGGTTGTACCCTATTCTGTACGTATCTGTGATACACACCGATACCGCTCTCGTAGCTGCGCGCGTGCCACATGTGGTGTGGGTGCTGCTGGGGGTGCTGTGGGAACCCATGGGGGTGTTGCAGGTGGTGCTGCAGAGCCAGTGGCAAGGGCTGCTGATGGCTCATGGAGAAACGCTTCGATGGAACTGGACCGGCTTCCTTAGATTTGGAGGATTTCACGAAGTTAGGGACGCGTGCTCTCAAACCACAGTAGTAGGGGTCGTCTAGAAACAGAAAAAATACGAAAATAAGTAGAAATTTAGAACTGATTTTATTTTCTTGAACTCAATAATCGAAGGGTTTCCCACAAGAATCGAAAAAGTCCATTTATTTAAATTTCTAGGTTATGGCACTATATAATTTGATTCCAATCTCATCAATGAAGTCCTCCGCCACAGTAACAAATTAAAACATGGGTCATTCATATTAAAAATACACCTTAAAACTGTATGATAGGTGTTAACAAATACTTGAAATCTCAGTCGCACAGCATTTATTCATACTTTAGGGTAATTAGATCTTACAGATTGTAGTGATGAACGACTCTAGATCAGAGTTCATTTTTCACCCTTCATATTCCACTTACAGAATAAAATTATGACTGAAATTTCGAGTACCTATGCGTTAATACCTAATCTAGACCACAGTCGAGAAATTTACCCACATTTACACTGTATGATAAGGACTATTGAAGTTTTTAATGGTATTAGTTTTTGAAATATGCATTTCAGTTTTAATGCCCTTATTCTCGTCTTAATAACTACACCACACATCTACTCTATTTCAAATTCTTACTACTTTCAAGCCTTCTGCTATCGCCTTCTAGAAATATGGAATCCATTAAGTAAATAAATGCCAACCAAAACTTGAACTATTATATAGATTTTTTATTAATTATTTTATTAAATTGCTTATTATCTTCGCATATTTCCAATTATCGACCACACAAGTTATTTTAAACATATTTATATATTTTTATAAGTGATGAAGTAGACAGTTTTGAATGTGATTGTGACGACGGTTGAAGAAGATTAGATGGAACGAGAGAGATGGAAACGAGGAAGTGTTGAGAAAAATATGAGAAGAATTTTTTTTTAAAGAAATAAGAAAGAGGAAATCTAACTGGATTGGATATGTTTTAAGGAGGGGTGGTATACAGTAAATTATAATTGACGGGGAAATAAATGGGAGAAGGGGAGAGGACGAAATTTTTTTGGAATGTTAGCTGAAATTAAAGACGGACAAAATTACGAGAGACTGAAGAGGGAAGCGCAGGACAGATTAGTTTGGAGACATTTCCGTTGAGACTTGTAGAAGGACAGAATTTACTAAATGATGATGGTGAAATAGATAAATTTATGTAATTCATTTCCTATATTAGCGAACTCCACTGTTGGAGAAAAAATTGTGCTTAACGTGACTTTGTAGAACTACAGATCGCTTTCAATTGAGATGAAGCTTCATAAAAAAAAACAAAAAAACAGTGAAGTATCCATTTGAAACGAAACTTGTGGTGTATATATCATACAAAAGAAGATATTGTGCTATAATATTTAATACTTTTTCATTAATATGTTTCCCACAAAAATCGAACAAATCCATTTTTTACGTTTCTGGATTATGGTGCTATATCGTTCGGTTACGGACGCAAAAATTGTATATTTTTTGAATATTTGTAAATATTTGTTCAATATCTTATTCCTAAAAGAAAAAAGCTAACAAAGTATGTTGTCAGAATACACAATCTGCATTTAAATCTCTCCAAAATATCAGAGACGTCTGCAATGCTAACTACCATTAAATTGCGATTCATGACGTATTTATTTGCTGTATCTGTATCCGACGCCAAAAAATCCAACCGGCAAGCGTATTTCACGATTCTGATCTTATTCTTCAACATAAATAAACCTCTTTTAAAATTCTTGCAACATATTTTATATTCCAGACCAGAATTAAACATACAAACCAGGACTGTTATACAAGAACAAAGAGTAATATATCTCAAATAAGTAGAAAAAATGTAAAAGACACGTCTGTAGTGACCTTGAAGAAACTGCGGTGTCAAGTGAACATATTCAAATCAAGAGCAAGACAGTGACAGCTATGACGTACATAGAGAAAGAACCTGCTCTGAATCTAAACGGAATTAAACCCGGGTATAACTCAAAACAATCGAATTTAACCTCCACTTGCATCCGGGAGCGTTGAAAATATTGTTTTCTTCATATAAAACCGGATTTTATTGTTTAATGCATGTTTTACACCACAGAATACCTTTAGCTTAATGCAAAAACAACTAATGTCAAGTTCTAGTAATAAAACAAAATAATACTTATTGCAGTCATCTCATAACTAATGACATTTCGTCGCCTAAGTTTCAACACCGGCTATCTCATTTTTTGGCCAAACGATTTGTCAACTTTTTATTACTCAAAATTTCTGGTGTCCGGATCGGAAAACTGAGCTGCCCAATCGATTTTCTGCGAAATTTTGAATAAGAAATAGGTTGACATCTCATTTAGTCAAAAAATGAGATAGCCAGTGTTGCCACTTAAACGACGATTTGTAATTTGTAAACAAAAATTAATAGCGCAGAATGTCGTTTCATAAAAAGATACTCTCGGTAAAAGTTTATTTTTTATTTTAAATCCTCATTCCTAAAATTACACACTCATTTTTAAATTACGTCAGGTAAACTGTCAAATATAGCAAAAATATAAAAACATTTAAAAGTGGGATTTGACGGTTAACCCGATGATCATTTTGAAATAACCTTAGATTATTTCAAGAAATTAATTTTGGGTAATCTGTCAAAGTAAGAATACAAAAATATTTGACAAGTGGTATTTCACAGTTATCTTGACGCTCATTTTTGAAATAAATACTAGATTTACTTTTAACACATCATTAAATTTAAATTACATTTACTGGGTCACAAAAGGCTTCAAAGGCTTTCGATAATGTGAACCATATTATACTAATCAAGAAATTGGAAGCGTACAGTTTTGATAAAAATATAATAACGTATATAGCCTCATACTTATGTAACAGGAATCAATTCGTACACTTTAGAGGACACGAATCTTATAATTTTATTGCCTCTTCTGGAGTACCACAGAGCTTCATATTAGGTCCTTTGCTATTTGTTCTTTTCATAAACGATATCACACGGTGTATCACTCTCTCAAAATGTCTCATATATGCTGATGATTTGAAGATCTATAATACAATTTGTAACGCTGAAGATCACAATAAACTTCAAAAAGACCTCAACGCTGTGATTAATTATGCCAAAAATAATTATTTATAATTTAACACAGGGAAATGTAATGTAATGTCCTTCACAAGAAATAAAAATATCCTCTTATTTGAATACAAAATAGAGGATTATCAGCTTCAACGTATCAATTCATGTAAAGATTTAGGTATAACGTTCAGTCCTAACTTTCACTTCACCAATCATATAGACATCATTGTAAATGAAAGTAACAGAATTCTTTCATTTGCAATACAGAGTACGAAAGATTTTAATACTGAAGCTATAATTATATTATTTAATTCTTTAATAAGATCCAAGTTAGAGTATGCTTCTGTTATATGGAATCCATCCACTATGAACAATAGGTATAGACCACATAGAAAAAGTACAGAAAAGATTTTTAAGAACATTATATCTCCGTAAACACAAAAATTATTCATTTAAAGTATCATACATAAATCAACTTCATGAATTTGATTTCAAAACTTTAAGCATACGTAGAGACATTATTTCTGTTACGTTCATAATTAACATTATAAACAACACTATAAATGTACCTGAGCAATTATGTGATATTAATTTCATAGTTCCTAATATAAAATTAAGAGTTAGGGATACAGTGTTCCAAATCAATAAAAATTCCAATTCTCCATTGACTAGATGTTTAAACATTACTAATACGATCATAAAAAAAACTCTAGTATTAATATATTTAACGTAAGGAATATAGATTTATCTTAATGTCATTAATAATATGTACCTATATTTTCTAACTGGTTGAAATGTAAATGGTTTTGTCTGTATTTTTGGTCAGTATAAATAAATATTTATTATTATTATTATTATTATTATTATTATTATTATTATTATTATTAAAATGTTAAGCTTTAAATTTTATGTATACATAAAGCACTCCATGTAGTGTTACGGGACAAATAATATATTTGTGATGTCACCGATTTTCATTTTCCCTGTATATAGGTTAAAAAATTCCTATTATTTGATTCCAAAATATTTCCATTCTAATCGGATAACTATCAACTTATATACCGCCCTCATATTTTATAACAAACTAATTCTGATAAATGTATCCCTGTCTCTCCTAATATTTTACTTTTTGTTCTCACGTATTTGCGATTTATTCGTATAAAAAATTCAGCTATCTTCCAAAACCACAATATCAATTTAATTCAAAGTCATGTTGATAGAATCATATTCTACGGTGTAGTATGAAGAATACACAACGTCTATAATTTTCAAACCATAAAATGATGCATGCTTGGTTGAAGTCAGCCAGTATTTTTACTTGTTGACTCCAGGTCAAATGTCACCTAACTTGTATCGCACATTACATTCTATTCTCTTGTAAACAACTTCTGAAAGAAGTTGCACTTAGGAAAACAACTTTGTTGCATGCAATTTAATTTGCAACACTCGTTAAATAAAAATATTGATCGTAAATAAAAAGTATACCGTCATACAAGGCTTGAAATTTCTTACTACAAATTTTCTTTTTGTAAAACTGGGCGCATATTTTGTTATATTTACAAATTATTGTGACATTTAATTTCTTACTTAGCACATTTGGTACATATTCTTATTTGTAGTTTTTCAGAGGTTGAACACCAAAATATGACCAGCTCTGTCCAGTAGTGTTTTTTTCTATTGAATTCCTATACTATTTTCTAATTTTGATTATCATTATTTTTCGTATGCAATAAAGGCATTTTTTACATATCAATAAATATTGTTTCATTTTTAATATTTTTTCCAATAAAAAATATTGACATATTTTTTATATACCGTGTTAATTTCTTATTCCATGTAAGTTTGCTTATTACAATGGAGTACTGAAACTATGAACATGAAATATGTTCTATATTTAGTGAAATACAAATTGCGTATATTCAATTGGTTTGCTCCATGATTACGTAAATGGGTAACTATTATCTTTTACCCATTGATGAATTATAATTATTTCCGCCATATATATTTAATACTAAATAATTTCTTTCCAATTGGCAGGTCTCTTAAATGGGATAATTACATATTAACACGTCTTCCTCTTGTAAGAATGCAGATGTAGCGACATTAAATGCTATGCCACAATGTAGTCCTTGAAATGAAGCCATCAGCAAGAAGTTGCTTACAATATATTAATTAGTTGTGAAGCGAGCTAAGTGGTACAAACACTTGCACGAAGACTTGTTGTTGATTACTCAATGATTTATACCCTTTAATTCGATAATTGAATCCGTATCTTATTGCAAGGTGCTTCACTTACCAGTTGATTGAAGGCAGGCCAGTACTAGCGCAGGGGAAACCAATAAAGTTTCGTTTTATTAAATCTAAGTGCCCTTGCTGTCAAATTTGTTAAATGCCCTTTGCGGAAGGGCGACCAGCGTCCGGATTTTTCCGGACATGTCTGTATTATACACTGTCCAGGGACGTCTGGACGAAGTTTTAAATTAAAGTTGCAGTCAGTATTTTTTGTAAGCGAACAAACTTTATGAGGTATAGAATATACAATTCTAAATTTTTATATGGCAATATTTTTAGTTAAAGTCTAAGGTGACCGTATAAACTAGCCGATGCTCATTTTTTGAGATTAGGAAAATATATGTACATGATGTCTCATTTTCGATGTTCTTATAAGGTATCTCGGGTAATATTAATGATAGCTCAAAACCATTTGCACACTGCAGGATCAACTTTTCCAGAAAAGTTTAGTAGTCACCACAGGAATTTTCGATCTTCTTTTGTTTCTGAGCTACAGGCAAAAACTCGTTTGTCGCTCATTTTGAACATCATATATATTTATTATCATATAATTATTGAAACACAACACTTGATTATTCCACAGATTTATTTCTTTATGTTACGATCGTTTCGTCTTTTCAGACACCATCAGACAATAATATTACATTAGGAAGACAGGTATTTATATGTTCCAAACATGTTGAGTAGGGGTGAGTTGCTTACATCTAATTGCTCGTTGAGGATGTTTTCCTTGGAATTTACGGCTTTCCTAATTTCTAAATTTTCCAAAAGGTTTAATCTTAATCATTTGTCAGCAATATGCAGAATATCAAAATTTCCATTAAAGTTATGATAGTTTTCGGTGCAGTGTTCAGAAAAACCAATGGTGTGGCATTGTTTTGTAATTGAATCTTTATGTTTTTGATCCTGTGTTTAAAACTTCTACCGCTTTGACCGAAATATAGTGCATCACAGTCTTCACAATTAATTTTGTAAATTCCATTTAATTCTAATTTTGATTTTTTTTGTTTGTTATTTGTTAATATTTTGCCTAAATTGTTTTTGTTTACCGATATGGTTCTAATTTTGTTTAGTTAACTTTCGAGATACATTTTCGCTTATTCCAGGAATATAGTTTACATAATGCCATTTGGTATTAAGATCAGACGTTTTAGATTTACAATTTGGTTTTATACTAATTTTCTATTTTTCTTAATAATTAACAAATTCTTGGTGACTACAACGCGCACATAGGTCAGTGCAACCAAATTCACGAAGATATTCTCAATTCCAAACATGTCAACAAGGATAGAGTTTCACTTCACAATAACATTAACCAGCGTAGCAAAATGTTAGTTGAAATAATAAAAAATCTCGGTTTGTACGTCCTTAACGGCAGAATTATAGGCGATACTCCAGGTGAGTATACATTTATCAATGCAAACGGAAAATCCACTATAGACCTTGTTTGGGCAAACTTAAATTTCATAATTAATGTATCCAGTTTATCTTTTTATCCTACTCTTACACACTCACAACATAGCTTGGGCATTGTTAATATAGGAACAGTTGACACGCAAAGGCATATAAATAAAAATAATATAGATAGTAATCCCTTATATCTAGTTAAATTTAAATTTAATAACTTGCAAAAATCACACTTTCAACAGCAATTAAATTTTGCAAACGGTATTTATTTTAATTCTAATAATTTCAATCTATTAAATCTCAATTTAGTATCAACAATAAAGGATACTGCCTCTAAAACTGGAATGATTCAAATTTTAAAACAGTACAATAGCCACTGCCGTGAACTAAAACGCACAGCCAGACGCAATCTAAATAACTATAAAAAATCTCGTACTGAAAATAGCTTAAAATCGTACTTAACCTATAAAAAAGCTTATCTAGAATACATAAAAATCTGCAAAAGAGACCATATGACAAGTATCTCAAATTCACTTAATAATGTAAACAATTCTAAAGAATTTTGGTACACTGTACGTTTGCTAAAAGCAAAACAAACTCAAATAAATGAAATAGAAACAAATAATTGGGAGTTATTTTTTCAAAAATATATATATAGATACGTACTCACTTAAACCAACTTTTCAAGATTTGTTTACATCCAGATTTAGACTACCCTATTACTTTAAGTGAAATAGAAATAAGTATTACTAATTCTAAAAATAGTAAAGCACCAGGAAGCGACGAAATTACTTCGGAATTCTATAAATGCCTAACACCAGCGTGGCTGCACTACTTGCAATTTTTTTTCAATTTAATACTAAACTCTGAGCGTATACCAGACTCGTGGTCTAATATTCTTACTGTTCTTTTTTATAAAAAATGAGATAAATCTGACCCCTCGAACTATAGACCCATTGCATTGCTCAATATTATATGCAAACTGTTTACACAAATCCTGTATAGCAGATTACAATTTTGGATAGAAGAAAATAACATCCTAGAGGAATTTCAAATGGGGTTTAGGAAAACACGCGGAACTGTAGACAATATGTTCTGCCTCTCTGCTGCAGTCAATTTACATCTTCGCTTAGTAAAAATAGAGTTTAGGCCATCTTTGTGGACTTTAAAAGAGCTTTTGATACGGTCAACCATAATAAACTCTGGTATAAATTACGCATTGGGCATTTCCACTAAGTTCATAACACTACTCTACAACCTATATAACAATGCATTCTTACAAATTAAAAATAAAAATGAGCTTTCTGAAAAAATTAAAATAACACAAGACATTCTACAAGGAGAAATTCTTTCTCCCCTTTTATTTGCTCTTTTTATTAATGATATAAATGATTACTTTAGAAATTCAGGAGTAAGAGGCTTAAATATAGACAGTTACAATGACCTAATTTTACTGGCATATGTAGACGATATTGTTATACTTTGCGAGTCCCCTGTAGATGTCCGGAAAAAATTACGCATTCTTAACAGTACTGTAATGAAAATAAATTAACTGTAAATGTAGGAAAAACAAAAATTCTTCTTTTCCATAAAGGACGCCCCCCATCTCTCAAAGTCCCGTTTATATATGATAATGCTCTAATTGAAGTGGTAAAAAAGTTCAACTACTTAGGCGTAATTTTTTCTCCCTCTGGTAAATTTAATCTGGCCGCTAAAGACAATCTACGAAAGACAGTAATAGCTATTCAAACTATTAAAGGCATCCTAACACGAGGTAAATCAAACAAATGGTCTGAAAAAAATAAACTATTAAATTCAGTTGTCAACGCAACAGCTTTATACGCAAGCGACATCTGGGGCTTTCATCAATCAAACGTTATAGAAAAAGCTCAATTGTCTTTTCTAAAAACTGTATTACAATGCCCAAGAAATACCCCCAATTATATTATAAGAACTGAAACAGGAGTAACACACGTCGCGATTCAAATTTGGAAGCGAACTCTGAACTTGTGGAAAAGAATTCTAGATATGGATAATAATAGGCATCAGATTTGTTCCAACATTTTGAAAATTTAAATATAACTAAAATAAATAATATATTCTATTATACTATAAATGCGTTTGAGCTACGAAGCTTTTGTTTTAATAATTAAATTTGTTTTTGCTTCAATTATTAAATATATTAAATGTAATGCGGTTGTATTAATTCCAACCTATTAGTTTGCACAAAGTCTAATTTCACTTTTTCTGTGTCTACTTTGACTTGTTTTTATAGATAAGTCGCATTCTCCCTATTATCTGTCTATATAAGTATTACGTTCACAAACTCATATTTTTATATTTGTTAAACATTAAACAAATTTGTAAATAAAGAAATCGGATTATGGTCGTTGTTAAATAGTTTAATATTAGCAAAATATTATGTAGATTTTAAGTAAATTGGATTATTCACTATTTCATATGTTATTATTGATAATAACTGTATTGTTCTCGTTTTCGTATTATATTTTATTATTATTATTTTTATTATTATTATTATTATTATTATTATTATTATTATTATTATTTGAAAAAAACAGTTTCGCCATGTTAAATGGCCAGTTAGGATTCTCGGATTCAGTATAAAAATAAAATTATTTCATTTTTCGTCTAATATACAATAAAATTGTACTTTTTGCGCTTGTCACATAAATGAACCGTTCAAAGGCCAAACCGATGAACTCCAATTTTATTTTTTTATTTCTATTTTTTCATATTTAAAATAAGTTTTGGTTGCATAAAAGTACACCTATAATGATATATCCTACAATGTTTATTTGAATGCAAATTGAATTTTAAAAAAGACTATATTATTTTATGAGTATTCTTTATTTTTGTTTTGTGTCAAATTAAGGACTAAAAGAGCAATTATTTCTATTCTGGTGTTCCAAAAAAATATTTGAAACTATTTGTAATTTTTAACTGAATATATATTTTTCTGAACTAGAAGACACATACAATTATTTACTTTTACTTGCTACTATTTTGTCATTTATGTACAAGTTTCAAATAATTATAGACCTAAAAATGAAGTATGAAGTATGTATGTCGGTATAATTTATGATTCCTTAGGTATAGTATAATTGACTAAAAGACTAGGTTTAAAATAGTTGAGCAATAAACATTCATTTTATGTTTAGTGTAAAATGTGAAATTTATTGGAGTAGAAATTTATTCGTTATTATTATAACAAATTTGTGTGCATTTACAATGACTCCTTCATTCTCAATTTTTTTTCAATAATAATAAAAAACGTTTGATATATTTATTTATTCAAAGTTGATTGAGATATCTCAATCAAACTATAGAACAAAAAATATATACAAATGAGATTTGTTTATTTATTCTCTTGACGTCAGCCTCAATAACTTGAATACAGTCTCAAAGAACGCAAGTGAAAGTTCTCTACTTGGTTTCTGTGTCGACCAACTTGCCTCCAGCATAGCTCGCATGAAAGTAAACGTTTAGTATAGCCGTAACCAATTCACAGTTTTATATTATAGCCATCAACAACATAGATTGTACGCTATATTGTAAATGTAATCAAGATACTGAATAAATATTTTTAGTCATAAAAGTAATCAGTAATTTGAAAAACGCGCACTAGAAACTTGAGATAATATTAAATATAAATGATGCATTTAAATTTAAAAAGATAAAGATACCAAAAAATATAACATTTTTGAGCCAATCCCAATGTATTAAAATAATGCTAGTATTAATTAAATAATATGTATACATTGACATTGGTTACCAAAATACGAAGAAATTGTAGAGCAATTTGTAGCATCAATATACCGCCATTCACAGGAAAAAGGGAGAAGTTTCCTCAAAACAAGTATTTTTTCTCTAAAAGACCATAGGCTCCTGGGAAACTATTTTTTCAAAGTGAACAAAAAGTATACTAAATTTCACATAGGAACTAAATAAAACTAATCTTAAATATACAAATAAACTAAACCAAATTATATGTATGTCTTGCAATTAAGTATTCCAAGTAAACTAAATTTAATAAAAACTAAATTTACGAAGCAAATGATAGTATCCATGTAATTTTATAATTAAGAAATGTAATCGACCCTAATTTTTTTTCTTTTTTGTTATTCTAACCTCTTCACAAATGTAATAATAGGTAGCGAAAGATTGGACGAACTGGTGATCCTTGACCCTTTCGAAAAGTACTCGTAACCCGTTGGTCAAAGAATTTTTTTATAATTTTTCCATAATCTACGCGTAAAATATTAGTAACTGCTGACCCTCGTGAGGTACACATATGTCTTATTTTTTCCGTAATCCACGTGTCAGATTTTGGATATTGACATACTTTCTGTGTGTTAGTTTTATGGCCAAAATTGGACGAACTAATGATCTTCGCGAAATACATTTTTCATTTACTCGTAAACCGTTGGTTATAGATTTTTTTATCTATTTTTCTCGCAATCTATGTGTCAAATATTGGGTACTGGCATACTTTTCAAGAGTTAGTTATAGTCAAAATTGGACGAACTGATGACCTTCACGAAGTACATTGTTATTTCCTCGAAAACCGTTGGTCAAATAAATTTGACTTATTTTTCCCGTAATCTATGTGTCAGATATTGGGTATTGACATCTTTGTGAGTGAGTTTTATGGTCAAAATTAGATGAACTAATAACCTTCGCCAAGTACATATTTCATTTACTCGTAAACAGTTGGCCAAAGAATATTTTACATATTTTTTTACGTAAACTACGTATCAAGTATAGGGATTACATATTTTTCGTTAGTTAGTTTTATGGTCAAAATTAGACGAAATGATAACCTTCGCGAAATACATGCCATTTACTCGTAGGTAAACCATTGGTGAAAAAAAATTTACACACTTTTCCCGTAATCTTTATCTCAGATATACCTATGTATATGTAAATTAAATTTGTGAAGATGTATGTTCGTTGTTCCATACCACTTTTTTTCTGAATCTTGTATTCTGCTAACGAAATCTTCTTGAATTGAAGAAAAAATTTCTTGCACACAACAATGGCAAATTTATATGTATCTTTCATTTAAGAATTTTGTTTATTTACTATATTTGAATACAGAAACAATAGTTTACGATGGAAACAGCTGATATATTTAAAGTCAGAGCGACCTTTAAGAGAAACACGATTTGTCGCGTTGTCTCTATGCTTGTTGAACACTAGCAGCTGACTTTAGATCAATAAAAGAAATGTATAATTACATTAATTATTTCGTGCGATGCACGGGATTAAGTGCATTTGTCCTTACATAATAGATTTTTTTCTGTTCAAATATAATATACTTCGAGGTCGGACAGGATTGTATTAAGGAGGTACAAAACATTTCCTCCTTAAAATGAAAATAGGGACCATTCAATTATAAAATTAAATTGAGGGGATGCAAAAATTCAAATTTTTAGAAAAAAATCTTGTTATAAACTTGTATAACTGTGGCAATTTTTCTCTCTACATGTAATAAGCATAAAAACAAGAGCCCGTATTACGATCGTACTCTTTTAATAAAAGCGCTTTCATGGAGCACACTCCTCATAAGAATATAATGTAAAAGCACGCTCCATAAAAGCGCTTTTATTATAAAAATGTTCTCGTAATACCAGCCATTGTGTTCAGTTCAGCAACTATGAATTTAGAATCAAACGAAATGGCACAATAACCCTGAAACTTCAATAAATTGACATTGTTGCCCACAGTTACATACTTAAAAGTTATATACGTTAAAAATTAAATTATGGGATTAAAAATGTTTAAATCAAATAATCAAGAATAATTTGTAATAATTTTTATGAAAGTTATTTCAATTTCTAGTACCTGCATATACAGTGGTGATCACTTATAGCGAACTATTGCTTATGACAAACCACTGATAAAGACATGAAAAAAACGGCCGTAAGTTCAATGCTATTTTTGTCCGCATATAACGAACCCGAATATAACGACCTTTCGTATAAAACGAACTATATTTTTTATCGATTTGTCGCCTATAACCCGGATATGACAAACTTTCGCACATAACGATCAATATTTTTATCGATGTTTCGCTTATAACGAACTTTCGGGTTGTGTGTAAAGTGCAGCTTACAACGTTTTCTGTCTTGTATCTATTTCATTTACAGATTATTATTGTTCGTTGCTACAAGCCATTACTTCATTTATACTTGTATAACAACTTGTTCTGTTGTTACGGACCTCGGCTATAACGAACCTTTTTTGATAGCAGGTAGTGGTTCGTTATAAGCACTACTGTATTTTTAATTGGAATTATAGAGAGTTAAGATATTGTAAAAATTTCCGACTCACCATATTTCTTGTTGTCCTTAGATTTGTTCTTATTTCTGGATGAAGGGAAAGGTTTTAGTCTAGATGTGTCATCATCAATGTCGTCATAGTCGGGCTGAAAAAAAAAGAAATATGTCGTACAACTAAAAGTAAGAGTATGTACTTATCGTGGGAACAAAAGAAATCTTTAAAATCTCTTTTTAATTAGTTAATTGCAATAAACTTTGATTTCACCATTTTAAAGCAGTTTTTAAGTCATCTGTCAAATGAATTGGTATTGACTATCACAATCATATAAATAGAACTTGTTAAAGAAGAAATATTGTATTTTTTTTTAAATTTATCAATTGTGTAATCTTCTTCTTCATACCTTAGGTATGTCGTACCCTTCCCTGGGAGGTAGCTTGGGTGGTTTCTCACTTCTACGCGCGTGTTGTTGTGCAAGTTGTTGCGTTTGTAACAAGAGCTGTTCTCTGGTCGCTGCCACAATACCTTGTGCAGATCCTTGTTGAGCGAACCCTCCAGAAGAACCTGAGGAACCTCCACCGTTACCCGCAACGGAGTAGGGATCTTCGTCTGGAATTGGGATTCGGGGACGGTTCTTGATGTCGAGCACTCTTTGCACTAGAACAGAAAAAAGAAGAATTTATAATAGGGATATAGCAAAAATAAATAAAATAGTTATGTTCGTTTGGAACGGGTTCACTTGCGGATGTAGAAGGTATATTAACAAATATTCTAAGTTGAGTCCCATGAAAAATGACTCCTGATCAGAAATGTTCTAGATTCTAGAATATTTAATTCTGAAGCAATATTATCAAAGTTTAACCTTTGGAGTCCCAATGGATCATATAATGTCCCAGGCAAATTATTCATACTACTTTTAACCTTGTTTAAATCAGGTCTATCTTAGGACTAAAATTTTTCCTTATTCATAGTAATAGTAAGTTAGTCCTGGTTTAAACCTAGTTCAAAATGTAGACGAGTCTCATTACTAGTTTAATCCTGAGTCGCAATGGGTCATATATGTCAAGTATTGAAGATGATAAATAAATATTCAGCCTTTGTTCTATAGTCAAGTTATAGACCTTAAAACGCACTCATTTTCTTCAAAAACTTCAAATTTTCAATATTTCAATTTTATTAAATACATCTTTAATTCCAAATTTTCAAACCACAGATTGATATCTAATTTTTTTCGAAATATTTACATTTAATACTTTACTCATTCCTTGGTTATGACCCAAAAATTGATAGAGACACGAGCCTGTCAATTTAACCATTAAATTATATGGGCACAACTACAAAAATGTTCAAATTTTCACAAAATTTATCTTATTAGTTCAGCTAAAACTATTATAATTACCCCATAACCTTAAAATTAATTTTAACAAAAACTAAATACGTATTTCGAGATCTAAGTTCTCATCATCAGTAGTACAATAAGTGAAAGTTAAAGAGAGTAGTCAAGATTACTCAACATGTCAACCATGCCAGAGGTCCTAACAGCTCTGAAAAACAAGGGAGAGGACTGGGATTATATAGGGATGGGAGTCACTGGTGAATGATTACCTATAAACTAAGATAATTTTCGTCCAATAATAAGGAGTCATTAAAATTTTAAATCGTCCAATAAAATTTAACTTTGTAATAAATTGAAAAGTTTTGAGTTTGGTATGGGTCCGAGATCTGCGTTCATCAAATTATTTTTATATTTATTTATTATTAAACTCTCGTATGCATCTAAATATCTATCGTTATTAATATGTTTTAAAAGTTTAATATTAGAATTGTTAACTTTGTGATTATTAATGAACATATGTTGAGCTACGCTAGATTTTTCTGGATTACCACTTTTTAGATGATAAAAATGTTCTTTAAACCGAGTGTCAATTTGTCTTTTAGTTTGACCGATGTAAACTTTATTACAATCATTACAACTAATTTTATAAATACCGGATTTTTTGTTAGTATCTATTTTATCTTTAGGGTTACCTAATAACGATTTAATAGTGTTATTTGATTTGTAAGTTACGGTTAAATTTTGATTTAAAAAAATTTTGTTTAAACTTTTGGAAGCTTTATCGTACGGTAGTGTTATGTATTTATTATTATTTAAAAGGTTAAAGCAGATCCGGGCGAATTTCTTTCTAGTAGAACTATAAGAAATGGAAAATTAAACATCTGAATTTTTCCATATTTGTAACTTTCTATCTTAGAACCGTAAATACTCGTAGTAATCTTTTTTCGTATTAGTATGAAACAGCGCGAAATGGCATGTTTGAGACGCCAGCTATGTTTTTATAATAAAAAGAAGAAAATGAATCTTTATTTAAAATACAGGATAAAGTCATACTGCGAAAAATGAAAGTCTCAAAAAAATTTTGTCATACAATGAACGGTATTTAAGCAATTTATAAATATTTATAAGCTAAATTAACTATTAATCCTCTAAACAGAATATATATTCTATAATATATGTATATATATATATATATATATATATATATATATATATATATATATATATATATATATTAAAAATATTATACAAAGTTGACTATAAACTAAATAAAAACAGTGTTATTTGTGAATGATTAGAAAACACAATATCCTTTTAAAAGTAAAATTGTATGTGAAATTATAAAACTCCTGTCCCTATGCTCCAAATAGGAGAAAACAGAATCAAATTTAAATTCTTTTAATAAATGCAATCCAACAATAACTTCTATAATGTTTAATTCGTGTGCGGAAGATGAATCTTATGTAAAGCTGACAAGAGAAAGTTATAGCTTGAAAATTTGTTGCACATGCATTCCTTGTCGGCTTAATTTTGTGAAATCTCCTATTTCCTACCCATCAAATTTATAAATTGGATACAACTAATGATCAACATTAAGAAGATTAAAATTTTCGAAGAGATTATTTGTTTATTTATAGCTGAGGTGCTAGAAGTATAAATCTATATATTGTCGTACATAATTCATTTCAACACATCTTTAAATTAGAAACCTAGATGTTTGGACAACCTATGACTTTAATGAATAATTCCAAGTATACAGAAGCTATTTATTACATTTAACATTAATGATTAAATAAGGAGATTAAGAAAAAACATTTTATAATCTGCTATCTTCACATTCTTCGTAATTTCATATTGCAACAGTCATTTAGGAATTTGGAAACCAGTACTCTGATACTATAAGATCAACATAAAAGAACACGGCGAACAAATGTACTATGGCTGAACATTCCAATACACCAAAACATACTTTCCATCTGGAAAAGATCAAGTTTATGGAAAAGGAAAAAAATTTTTTCAAACGTTTGTTTATTGAAATGCTATATATCACGGATGATTAAATAATGTACTCGTAAATTCCTAAAGTAATATTAAACATAATGATTGGTTTATCAACGACCAATAGGAGAAAACCTTCCACAAGTATTTTCGGCTGTTTTCTGAATTATTCCGTTGTCGATTTTGAGAGGGAAAAGATGTGTACCTATGTGCTTTCTGCGAATTTTTGTACGATGTTTGTAAAAATGTTTAAACTAATGTATTGATGTACCTGATTTTATGTTTAAGAATCTATATGATTGTATCTATAAATGTGATAATGTTCATGTTAATGTTATATATGCCAAATTGTTTTTGAATATTTCTAGATTTTGAAGAATGTATTGGTATATACCAAAACGTTGGTTGTTGTAAAAATAAATGCTAGATGACTGAGATTTCGAGTATTTGTTAAACCTAAACTACACCACGGTCAAGAAATTTACCCAGTGGTATAATTTAGTTTCTAGATAGCTAACAAAAACTGTAGGTTAGCAATTTGCTTCAATTTTTTGTTCTTCTGACATATCTAGGTTTGCAGAGTTAATTAAATGCAAATATATTCCAATTTAAAATGATTTCAGAGATACTTAAATCATTCTGCGGTTCTTCTTATGTATATGCATTCGCAATAGTATTATGTCATTGAACTTGTTTGAAAATTGTTTACAACGTATGTGCACAAATTCTTTGCCATTCACTTCGTCCCAGAAATGTACAAGGAAAAATTTAACAACTTTGAAAATGTTTCTAACGCAGTCAAATACAAATGTAACTCGCCAAGGAAACATATTACGCTAGGAATTCCGTGACATTACTTAGGGAATTACAGAATATACCAAGGTGTTGTCAGATATAAAGGTATGACATGGGTAATACCAATTTTTCCAAACTTTTTCCTATATAAATCAGAGCGTTGTCAAAATTTTACGAATCATAGTTCATCGGACACTGGTAAAAAATAAAAATTTAGGTCTAATTTATATAAAGAAAAACAAATAATTTTATTACATACTTTGGGGAAATGATATGTCATACAAATTAAGAACATAAAATATACAGTGTGCTAAATTAAGATTAATCACTTACTAAAAACGTCAAAACACCAATCTCATAAATTCTATTTATGTCACCCATAATATTTTAAAAAATCCGTTTTTCCTCGTCAAATGCCTATGTTATGAATTTTATTTAAAAAAAATTATATAATACTAATAACGTGATTATTATTATTCTATATGAAATAATACATTTTTGATATTAAAAATATGTCAATTCTTTTCAAATAAAATTAGACCTGGTGACAGAGTTCGTATTGCGAATGATTTCTGAGGTATTTTGTAGATATTACAGAAAAATATTACATATTCCATATATTGCGTATATGAGATATGATGTACACAATTTAAAGTATGGAAAACAACTTTCAAAAAAATGAATAATGTAATTTTAATATAGAAGAATCTAGTTCTAATTCTGAGATTGTAGTAAACGGTATATTGAAAACAAGTTGTTTTTGCAACTAGTTACGTACCCGTTATCATAAGACCGTTTTTTGATCTAAGAGTTCATCTTAATACGTGACAGATCTCAAGTACGCAAAAGGACAAAGGTTTGCTACTGTCTCTCAACTTTCAAGAAACATTTAAGTCACATCCATTTCAAAATGAAAGAAAATAATTGTACGTTTTCAATAGATTATTGGTTTCGATCATTTGCTCCTACGGTTTACCGCTGTGCCAATAATATAATATATTCGTTATAGTCACTAGAAAACTTTTCGTTTTGTAGTAAACACCTTGGCACCGAAACAAACATACCAATAACGTTTGGTCTTTTGAAATAAAAGTACAATATAGTAAATATTTTCTCACCTGGGGGAAGCTTGGATTTGAGCATATCCATGGCGACGACATTGATGATGAGGACCCATATAGGACACTCCAGGACGTCTGGTTCGGATTTGACGAAGGCGATAGCACTGAGACACTGGCACTCCAAACGGCGTCGGTCTGGATACGCGCGTCGGAGTTCGCGGTTCACGTTCGACTGGAATTTTTTCATGTCGAAAAGCTGAAACAAATAGAAACACTCTCATAGAAGAAAACACAAATAGATCTATGAAGCCATTTTTTTCATAAACTAAGAAGTTTTAATGTTTTGATTATTCAGCGTTTCCGAATAAGGTTTTGCTTGGGCTCTGTTTGTTTAATCATTTTAAATTAAATGACATATTTGGACGTTTATTTTGTTAACATTTTCACTCCAGAGGATATTATCTAGTAATGAGAACTGCCCAATAAAAGACCATGTGCGTTTTATAATTAACCAAACTGAAATCCATGGTTCAAATGAAAAGAAAGTTTAGAGTACAATACCACAGGTGGAAAGGAAAAGCCAAAAGCAATTCAATATTCGTCGTAGCCTACAATTAGGGCTCCCAAAATTAGCTGTATACGATGTCAGGCGGAAGAAATTGAAGCTTCGTTTTAAAAATAAATGTTAACAATGACAATAATTTAAATATTTTTTATCAAAAACCGGGCAAACTTTTTCGGGAACCCTACATTAAAACAAATAACAGATAGAGAATATTTTATGTAGTACGACTTTTAATTACATTTTATCTAAGATACTGAGGCTGTATCCGATGCCGCATTTTGACTTTTAGTACTTAGAATTTAGAACTAATTCACATAAATACAACCTCGAATAGCACACTAATGACAATGACGTCCGTTGGTTTATATGGTAACACTATAGAACAACAATAATAAAACGTGATTCAATTTGTTGTTCAAGATTAAATATTAATATTATATTTCATAAAGTAGGAGCTTCTGGGCAATAAATAGTATACTCTACAAAACCCTAAAATTTAATTCCTACTATCCTAAATAATGATGTCATTTGGGACATGCAAATTTAGGATTTAGTCATTAGAGTGATAAAAGTGCAACTTCGGACACAGCGTACATGATCTACTGTTTCATATAATATTTCAATTTTTATTTGGAGGTGAAACCCTACCTTGACAGGTTTTTCAGGTTCTAGGGTACAACCAGGCAATTTGAGAATCTCATTCCCAATGGCATTTTCATCGTCCTGTCCCGTGCTTTTGACGTAGACATTGCACTTGGAAACGCGTTTGATGAGAATGTTCCCTGCGTCGTCCATCTTGATCTTCACGCCCTAGAAAAGAATCATCTTCGAAACATTCATTTATCTCCTTTCGTATGCAAAACAACCAAACAATTATATATCAATGTCCATATGTTCAAATAGCAAATAACAAAAGAAGAAAAAGTAATGTGATATCTCGATAAATATCAGTAACCAAAAATAGGTAGACAATATAATTTAGTAACATGAAAATGAATTTTTTGGGACTTACGTGACCGATGTGCCGTTTGAATTCTTCGGTTTTCTGGTCTCGCATTGGATTCTCAAATCCGCACAGGCCGATTCTGGAAAGAGAGAACAACATTAGAAAACAAAAATCAGAATATATAATAGATTACTTCGTGGTTAACAAAATGAGGAAGCTGCTTCCAGAACACGAAGTAAGAACCATGTTAAAATAGATCTTACAGGTTGCAGTGGCAAAAGTAACTAGCGCTTAAAGACTATATTTCACAAGCTTTTATTTAACTTCATTTATTTGTTAAAATTAGAATTTATTCATTGTTCATTTAAAAAATAACAAAATTCAAAGAAATTTGGGCCTATTTTGTAAATCAGTGAATCAAACATTTTGTTTTACAAAAACTAAAGAATGTCTAGAGTTTGCAATCCATTATCAAAGCTAGAAGATTTTTCCGAAGCATCAAAATTTTAAATTAACTAATTCTAAGTTTTTTCTCGTTTAAATATTTATAAAAATATTCTATTTTAATTGATGACATTTACTTGTGAAAATTTGTGAAAGACTTTTCATAAAAATAGCGGATCTCTAAATTCCATACTAATTCTTCGATGCAATTCGAAGGTCTTCGATAAAAAGTTTACGTGCCATGTGCAGGAGTTAACCGAATTCAATTCTCAATTTGTTTCTGTAATTGCGTAATGTATGAAGGAATATGAATATAAATTCTTTCATAAGAAGAATAAAAGTAAAATCCTTGAAAAGTTGCAGAGTGCATCTTATTCCCTTCATTGTATTGTCACTTATGGCATAAAAATCCACAAAACAAATTTACTGAACAATGTGTCAAATTCACATTTGTCCTTGCTTGTTGAACCGTCAACATAACACACTGCATTTGCTTATGTGCTCCATTTGTGACTTATTTCATTACTATGTACACTATATTGTCTGCTGGATTCACAATTGTTCTAGTTTTTTGCCGGATAATTAAAATGATACAGAGAACGACTACCAGAATATGTGGAAAGCAGATTGATTGACGATTTTACCAACAGTTTCCTAAAATTTAAAAAACTAAAACTATTCATAGTTTATTGAAAAAATTTGGTTAATATACAGGTATTTAAAAAATGATAATATAAAATTCAATCAAATTGAAAAATCTATATTACCCAATACGACTAAAAAGCCCACCAAGCTGGAATTTGTTTTAATCCCTGGGTTTTTGCCAACCCTGGCGGAAACTACATAATTTTGAAATGTTTAGCTAATTCTCCCACAGCTCATTAACATTGTTAGATATGGTTTTAATAACTTGTCTCTTCATTTCATTTCATAGAATTCAAAGGAAACAAATGTAAACATTGCCAAAAACAAAATAAAATTTTCAATGTTATTGTTCTTTTGTAACTTTTATTACTTTCATTACCAAGTATATGAGAAAAACAATTTCTGGACGATACTGTATGTATGACATACAACAATAATATGCTGCACGAGAATCAAATCTATCTCTGAGCTAAGCTGTCACGTTAACATATCGACCACCCTTTTCGTGTAAACATTAATAATACTATCAATAAATAAATAAACTGAGCAAAATAATATAAACTTGTATGATGGTAGACCACCCATTTAATAGAAGCAATCTCTCTACTCCGTAGTTGACATTTACAATTGCCTATGACACATTACAAATGTTTCCAACAAATAGTTGCTGTAGCCCTACTAAGCTATCGCACCAAAACAAATATTATAAATTGTCTCTTAATCCGTGGGTGTAACTGCACTAGCCTTGAGATACGGTTTCTTATTTGAACTATAAAGCTACGTCCACAAGGTAAGATCAAGATTTTAGTATTACGAAAAAGGTAGGAATTACGTATATATTTCAAACATAGGTTTAAAAATGAACCAAAACTGTTCAATTCTGTATATTATGTAAGTAAACGTACATAGCTTAATATAATGTTGAGATGACTGCCCAGAACCTAAATCTACAGTTATTCGATGTTTAACTTTTTTCATATAGCATAAGAATGTTTGAAGTGGACCAATGAGGAATAATTCTGATTTCATTAAAATCGAAGATGTCTAACTAAAAAAACACGGAACTGTCACAATTAACATATAAGTTCATTGGCGTTGCTGCAGATAATAGGTATTTGTCTTTCGCAATGAAAAACTCCATGTTTATGAACTTAATTGATAAAGGTAATTGGCATTTTGATATTCAATAAACCGAATATAAATTGTGCGTCAATGCAAAAAACGTTTCATGTCAGTTTCGACAATCAATATTTTTTTCCTGAGAACATATTGATTTTTATTATATTTTTACAGAATTTTGAATCATGACGTAATTGGCCAGTTTTAAGGGGCTCTAGTTCTTGAAAGCATGTAAAACAAAAATTATTTCCAGATTTACTATCTTTGTGCTAAATTCTACCATCGGTTAAAAATTGTACTCGTACGTTCACTTACATTACTGCCTGTATATTAATAAACTATATCGTCACGGCTTATTACCCATTTCTGGGAGTGATAATCTCATTTTATTCGCAGATTTCGGTAATGAAAAATATCCATGGTCACCTTACGGGCTATTAAAGATATTGTGGAGAAAGAATCATTTTTGTGCTATTTGAAAATTGGAAATAACAAACGCTAGCGATTAAAGTCAAACTTTCAGAAAAAAAGATTAATGACTTTGATGTAATTTGTTTCTTGTGCTAGCAATATCTGTTTCTTCCAATTTTAGAGAAAATGAGATATGTATTAGTATTTAGTATATTTTGATTGTGCGTGACTCTTAAAATTGTAATTTAAAGTCTCCCGTAAAATCACATAGAAAGTATTGCCCGCGATATACAAAATTATTGATTAAGAGGTTCAATTTTCACAAATAAAAATGTGAAAATCATGAAAAATTGGATCCTATTCCTGTATTTTGTTCGCAATATGGTGCACAGGTATATTTTATTATTATATTTAAATGAATACATCACCTATAACAATAAAAATTTAAATAAAATTTTGTTCTATTACAATTTATTGGCAGTTTCGAAACTAGTATGTGACTCGTATAGTAAACCGTAAAATAAATATCAGTCGTTTTCTTGTCGGAGTCATATTTGGAATCATGTATTTAAATTACAAGCATAAAGAAATTTAGATGTTTAACTTTATGCGTTAAAAATCCTTCATTAAGGTAAGATTAACAAAGTAAGATTAAGTTTTTAGTGATAGTTAAACGCTTTTAAATAATCGTAAATTAAATTTTAAATTAGCAAAGTTGTTTTAATTCTAATGAATAGCGCAAATTTATGAATATACTTTTTACTAGGTAATTGGTTTTTTATTGGCATTAGTATTAAGACAGTAATAATGACGTAACGTTATCTATTGCTTTTATTTTCATTTAATGATTTAGTTCCGCTGGTTTTTTACATTATTGCGTCATTATTATTTACACATATTTGGTCAATACTAAATATATTTACTCTTTAAGAATATACATGGAATGTGTATATCTGTATACAATTGAGAATATTTTATGCATTGGATAAAGACTTTATACGGGACATTATAATAACAACAATAAATCTATATAAATAAAATATACTATGTATTTATATTTAATGCACATCACATTTAAGTAACTGAGATTTATTTGACCAATTTTATATTAAATATTCCACAAGCGTTAAGGAAACTTTTTTTTATTAAGTTGCACGGCACGGCAACTTCTGTCGTCATATGCAGCCAATGAGCTTTGTTGATTTTGAATCAATGGATAATTGAGTATTATGGAAACTAGACCTAACATAATTGAAAATAAAATTAAAAATACGCTTAACCTTAAAATTAAGTGAAAATAAAAACTAAATACATATTTCGCGAGCAATGTTCTTATCTACAGGCTAAAGAGAAATTGGGATTACTCATCATGTCAACCATGCCAGAGGTCCCAATAGTCCTTTTCTCAGAGAGTGGTTAAGATTACTCAACATGTAAACCATGTGCGAGGCTTAACAGCTCATGAGTTTTGAGGAGTGTTAGGTTCTTATATATAGGTGGGCCTGGTTTACATATTGAATAATATTAACAATAACAATCTGAGAAAAAGCCTGTTAGGACCTTTGGCATGGTTGGTATGTTGAGTAATTCTAATTTCTCTTTACCCTCTTATTACGGTGTAGTGTCAAATTTAATAATGGATTATATATAATGGTATATACATACGTATAATAATTTTGGCTAACTATAATTACTTCTTGAATAAATAAAATTTGTTTTTGTACAAATAAGAGATATGGTATAACATTTGTGTATTTTTATAAAAACTTATTATAATTTGTAGAAAATAATACTTTGTTATGTATAATGTTTTGTTTCCTATTCGCTTTCTCTTGGAATCTCAGCGCTTATAAACTATACCTACTTCCGTCTTCGAACATTGTTTCCAATATATCAGTTTATTTACGTAATCTTATATATTCTCCTGATTTTTAATTTTCAAATATGTTGTCTGTCAAATTTATTATTCTTCCAAATAAAGAAAGGAATTCTTTCTTCCTCTGTGAAAACAAATATGTAAAGTAAATATTTACTTAACAGCAAATCCGAAGAAGTAGATACAGTTATTGTTATTTTATTCGTATAAATTTCAGAACAGAATCTAAATTTACCTACGCACGAAAATTGCGTGGTATACTACGCGAACGCGTAACCGGTTGTTATGTCACGAATATTTTCAACGATATTGGGTGCGTTCATGATTCACCCAAATGTCTCTGGTTTACTCAAAAGTTTAAGGACGGAGAGATGATGACTTTGAGAACGGTGTACAACCTAGACAACAAACAAAATTATTTCACTGAGATCTGATCTAATGAGATCTACTCGTCCAAGGAACACGGCAGGCTATGTATCATTTTCTGTTTTTGATATAATTTATATTCAACGAAACATTTCTAATTACGGGGATGTGTCAGAAGTAGGACACAAATTTGATTTTTCCAGAAAAATTTGTACGGAGACACTCCCCGAACACAAAGTAATAAATAAATAAATAAATAAATAAAAGACTTTACGGGAAAAAATTTAGGTGCCTTTGAGTAAAACAAAGACTAGAAAACGAATGTTTTTCATAAAGAATTGTTCATTACTTATGCAATAGTAATTTAGCATGTATTCGGTACTTTTGATGGAAAAGAATCAGAAGCATAATCATATATCATATAATACAGAGATATGAAGGTACTGGAATCACAGTTTTTGAAAAATCCTGAGTTTAAAAAACAGATGGAATTGAATTATAGAAAATTAGGTAACAACTATGAAAAAGCTATAATAAAAACAGCAGCAATAAACTTAAGGAAAATATTTTAAGGATGACAATTTCTTGAGTCGGATTAACACTCTGGTTTTTAAAATTGCAATTTATCACTTATTTTATAAGACTTTATGTCCGGTTGCACCAATGTAACTTAAATTGACAATAATTGAATAAAAATATTGAAAATAAAATCTCAAATGAATTGCATTATGAATTTCTGTCAAAATTTCGATTTTAAATTTCTTGTTTAAGGGTAGCTTAAATTTAAACCTGGTGAGTCCGAAGTCGGAACTTTGTTTTACAAACTACACGAATTTCTTAAACTTAGCTAATAAGTGCATGATGTTTTAAGATGTATGACTTCATCCATGTTTAGAAAGATTTGCGGTATTGCGGATGCTGTAATTGATTTAAGGAGTGAAATATATTCGTTGAAAGCTTTCCGAAGTGTTTATTTACTTGTTTATATTTATCGCTCCTTCCATTTTTGTCTGTACGTAGGGTGTGCTAAATTTAGCATGGTAAGGGATAAGTATTTCTCGGGAGCAGTCGTTTAGTAGGCGTGAAGTTCTGTTGAGTAAAAATATTAGTGGTGCGTATGCCTACGTTCGTGTAGACCGTTAGATAAGGCTACGTTTGCGCAAGGCCGACTACTATGGCGCTTGCTCTCCATTATTTTACTTTACTCAGAATAAATAACGTACGCTACGCCTCTGCTAACAAATTCGCCAGAGAACATATAGAAAGAGATAGCGTAAAGAGAAAACAGATGATAGCAAAACGAAAAGACCAAGCGGATTACAGAAAGACACTTTACAACGAAGAAGTGTGAGGTTATGCATATGATACACCGTTCGAAAAAAAGCTCTGATGTTCGAATAATTGTCGAATTGGACGTACAATAATTAAAAAGAATATTCATCTTGAAATCTTCAGTTTTTTAAAGTAATCCTAACTTATCAACTATATAATAAACTATTTTTCTACGGTTATTTTGTATTCAGAGAACCGTAGATTCAATTATAAATATTAAAGAAAAAAATTTTGTGAAAAATTCATGGACTTCAACGAACCCAGGACCTCTCCATATCTAATAGGATGCTCTGCCAACAGAGCCATGAAATCCCAGTGAAGTCAGTGAATTTTTTATCTGTCCTAATTTAATCTAATGAAAAAGAACCTAACATACTATATGTGCAAATAACCATATATTAATACACATACAGGGTTATCACGAGAATCCGTGACATAGGCCTTTTAACATGGGAGAACGGTTTTTTCAAATATTATCTGCCCCTTAAAACTTTATGGAGTGATTTATACATACAGGTTGAAGGAATAAAACTCTGGATTTTTCAGTTTAGAAATTGACAGCTGTAGTAACCAAGTAAACTTAACTTAAAGATAACAGATTTACACTGTTATTTCAAGAAATGCGCGTCAATTAACTGAAATACCTATTTTTTGACATGTTACTTGGTTTGACAGTTTACTCGACGCTCATTTTTTTAAATAATTGCATCGCATTTTTACAAAAGGTTTAATAATATAAAAAATAAAATGTTGAAAAATATACCATTATTTTTTTAAATCATAAAATAAATTTTCAAACTGTACACCTTGTTTTTATAGATATTTATTATTTTTACTATGTTCGTACAATGAACGAATTTGAAATGTAATTTTGGTTTCCTGCTAATTTGAATTTTTAGACATGTTCGGATTTTATTTTTTAACATTTTTCAACAATTTGCAATGTTACAATAATGAAAAGTATATGCATCTATATTGTTATTTAAAAGTTACAAGCGACTACTAAAAATGTTATGCGTAAAGCTACCTACGGAAATATAATAAACAATAAAGTAGAGGTACTATTTAAATCTTCAAATTCTAAAATTATGAAAACAAATTTCATCAAAAATAATACCATATGCTGGTTTGAGTTAAAATATTTTGCGCATAAATAGAATTAATAAAAACAATCTTCATGGCCTTGAATAAATTCCATAAGGAATGAACGGTGCATCTACATTTGAATAAATAAGTTTGACTTAACCATACTTTCCTACTCATCGACAATAAATTCTCTGTCTAAAATATCAGTTCATCGTAATTATTTTTTATAGGTCAACAATGCGTAATGTTGATTTGGATTTGTTAGTCAAATTAATTAAATGTATATTAAAACAAGGATATACATATCACCAATAACAGTTCTTGTTTAGAAAAAATTCTAATGAGATAATCGACCGTAAAAGATACAAGAAATTACTGTTTACACCAATATAAAATAAATAATACAGTAGAGTTCGTATATTAGTTGACAGTTAAATCCTCTCAAAACTTCTTAAACCTAATTTAGTAATACATATTTTCAAAATCACAAAAAAACTACTTAATCATTTTCTAGCAAAAATTATTTTGATAATTTCTAGTTTTGTGGGTTTTTAACAGGGCCCGACTCTTATAAACCCACAAATTCAAAACTAAAAATGGAGTTAGTGGCGTTTGCAACCAAGGGTACGATTAATGGAATATGAAAGTGAATACAGTAGATTTAATGACTTTTGACAGAGCATGAATTATAAACAAGGCAGAGAAAAAACATCGTAGGAAGAAAAAATCTGAAATAAAGATATATAAACAATATTCAAACAGACTGCATTTTTCAATTAAATATTTATTGAAAAACATGAAATTACTTTTTGAAATCGATTTTAAAACGAATTTAGGTTTAGTTTTGCCAGTATGAAAATATATAGAACGGTGGAGAATTAATTGTCGTAAGAATATTTTGATGTATTTAACTCATTTTTCACCGAAAGAGAATTTGTATGGTTTTGATCTTAAAAGATGCAATTATCAGTTTTGAAGCATTCACCAGAAGTGCAAAAACATTTTAAATAAAAAATGAAACAGCAGAAGATTTGCAAAACAAAAAAAATTATTGAAGCAATTAATTATAAAATAATAATAATTTTTATTATTATTATTATTATTATTATTATTATTATTATTATTATTATTATTATTATTATTATTATTATTTGCCTATTAACCTCCCCAGCAGACAACTACCTTCGGTATACGAAGTAGCAACGGTACCCTAACGGGGTCAGTGAAGTACGCACGCCCTGTTTTGTAACTTTAAAACAAATGTAACAAGTCTTATCATTTTTTAGTTATTGCGTGTGGTAAATGGCGTGCTAACTTCACAACTAGCACGCCTTTATCTAGTACTAATTATAAGAGAAATACTATAAGTTAGTATTCCTTAAGTAGACTTTTGTGACGACTCTAAAAAGATATCTCCCCTCAACCTTTTTTAATTATTACATGTGGTAAATGGCGTGCTAACTTCACACATAACACACCTTTGTACAGTACTAATTATAAAAGATGTACTATAAGTTAGTATTCATTGAGGAGAGTTTTGTGACGATTCTAAAAATTTATCTCTCCTGAAGCCTTTCTACACCTTGCTTGTGGTAAAAGGCATGCTTACTTCACAACTAGCACGCCCTTGTGCAGTACTAATTATAAAAGATGTACTATACGTTAGTATTCATTGAGGAGAGTTTTGTGACGATTCTAAAAATTAAACCCCATCCACCCCTTATTTCTAATTACGTATTGTAAAAGGCGTGCTTACTTCATACTTAACACACCGTTGTATAGTACTAATTATAACAGATGTAGGTACTATAAATTAGTATTCCTTGAGATGAGTTTTGTGACTATTCTAAAAATTTAATGGGAAGCATTTCAAATAGTTTCAGGCATAGAGTCATAAAAAAAAACATTTGGAAGTTTCAAACAACCTCCCCTGTGAAATTTAATGTAAAATTTTTATTTGGAAAGCTAGCTCCGGGTACTTGAGACCCGTAGGACAATGTATATGAATTAATTAAAGCAGTATAATATAGTACCAGAACAATTTATATAAATTTATTTTGAATTTACCGCGCATTTCGAACTATACAAATGTCAAGTTGATGTAAACAAACGTAAAATTTAATAATAACATTATATTATTGTAATTTACACTTTTACTCCATCTACATATTGTCATTGTGTCTCTAAATTATACTAGCGCGTAGATTATACATTTAATATAATTCACAACATGCTTGATTTTGGTTGCTGAAAATCGGCTGCTAATTTCACCCTTATCTCCGGAGTGTGCTTTTTAAATTTGTGAGTGCCCTAAGTAAATTTTGTATGGGAAAATAAAGGCCAGGCATGTGATGTAGGGCGATCTGTGTACATTATCACATTGTATTCCTACCCCACGCCTTGACTTGAATAAAAATACTACGTTCTTGTTTTGATCTTGTCTTATCTCAAGTACAAAATATTCAAGAAATTACTTTATTCTTGTAACCTGGTGGCGGTTTTGAAATTGTAACACGAGGGGGGGTGGAACAGAAGCTGATGACTGGTGGACGCTCTGATGGCTGGCGTCCACGGCTTGTGAGAAGGAAGAACACACAGACACTTTACTTTTTACACTTTACACTAATGAACACTACGGACATGAACACAACTTGTTGGTTTTACTAACTAATACTTTTATATTTACATGGTTACATTATTATTGATTAAATATAACTAACAAAACTGTTACATTTTGTAACCTTGCGGGCAGGCGTGCTGCACACGCGCCCCAAAACTAAAAACACTACATGTTCACTCCACGACTATATGATGTCGACTCTTCCATGTTTATCCCATGGCTAACTAATACCGACTCTCCCATGTTTATCCCATGGCTAACTAATGCCGACTGCCTTAAAACAAAAATGCTATCTCCAGGATAGGATTATCTTAGGGGTATGATGGGGTGCATAGGCGAGGTCATTCTAAAGTCACGCTCGTATATATAATAATTTCCAGACTTAAGATCAACAAATAAACGTCGTGACTATCATAATATGATAAGAATTTCTAAACTGAATTTTGACATTTATAACTTAAACAGATAAACAGAGTTAAAATATGATTATCGAAACTATAATTTAGAAGAGTTTATAAAAAGTTATTTATCTGTTATTGTGCTTACTCTCGCCTTGTCACATTATCCTCCCCTTAAGACATAAATATATCGCAAAATCGATATATTTATTCTTAAATCCTGAACTGAAGATAGTTTCCAAATTCTGCAACCACAGAACATAAAACACATACATAAAACAAATAAAACATAAAACATCACCCATATTACAAATATGAGACAAAGCAGAAAACATAAAAATTGCAAAACAGGTACAAATGTACAAACACAACATAATACGTAAAAACATACAAAAGGTATAAAATTTAAGACATTTCAAATGCAAAAGCATACAAACAAAATATCAAACATTTTACAAATATGACACAAAGCATAAAACATAGGATACAAAAATCGCAAGACATAAAATTGCAAAACAGGTACAAATGTACAAGCACAACATAATACGTAACACACAAAAGGTATCAAACCTATGACATAAAGCAAAAAGCTTGCCAACATAAAACATTATAACCATAATGTAAACTCAATAAAAACGTAAAACGTTTTAACAAATTACAAATTCAAATTATCAAATGCCAGAAAGGAAAAGGGTATTTTATTTTCCTATCTAATAAAAATTACTAATCTAACATGCAACTTAACTAGCCAAAAAAACTAAACACTAACAAAAATCGTCATATAATCGTCATAAATGAAAACAACACAAAGGTCACTGCACTGAACGAGGGAGGGGGGTGTTCACACCTAAGCGGTCTAAGGGATGGCACTACAAAAAATTTGGGAACACTTCTGCAAGCGATAACGTCGTTCCTGGAATGTAACACGATACCACCAGTGGCGTGCCCTCCATGGGTGCGGCGTAAAACTTGCACAGGTGGGCATGCCAAGTTGTCCTCTCCGACGTTCATGCCCAAGTCGCCATTCTCGATGTCCTCTTCGTTGACCATTTGCAGATCCATTTCGTGCAGGTTGTCGTCATATACTGTGTTCATGTCCAGTTCATCAGCTACTTCGCTGTGTTCTTCCTCAGTCTCACATTTCGCTGTTTCCTCCGGCAGGCAATTCTCTTCAATCATTTTTCCTTCTTGTACGCCCTTGTCACTCGCTGTGACGACTATTGTCGGACTTTCCGGTCGTGGTATGTCTACCACCGCAAAACGATCCTCTATTGCCAGCAAGGACTCAATTTCTTCTAAACTGATCCTCCCTACTGGCAACTCGTGCACTCCATGCCCTGGAGACAACGAATCTAACGGCGCCTGCGGTGCATAAACCTGGTGCGCCCATGCTGAACCATAAAAACTTGGCGCACAAGTCGGAAAAAATGATGGTGGTAATATGGTGCGTCCTGCATAGGTTATTTCTAACCAACGCACCATATCTGTGCCAGTGGTAGGCCGCTTACATAAAGGAATTTCAAAATACAATTCCCTTGCCTTACCACTGAGCCTGAACACTATTGCGCTGCCGAGAAAAACTTCATCCCAGCCGTATCGTCTGCTGGCTGCGGCCATGTTCTGGATATATTCTCCCACTCTGCCATCACCAGAGAACGTATTTATTTCAAGCATAGATCTTATAGTGTTATACATACTAGATGTAAGCACTGGGGAACGCTTAGGATTGAGAGAGATAAAGATAATAAGACCAAAACTACTGCGCATCGCCGCTGCGCAGGTCTAGCTGGAATTACCGACGTTTGAATGATTACCAATTTGAATCAACTTTGAATTAATAGATATCGTCAGTTATATACCAAAGGAACAAATATGCAAATTTTAAGTTTTATACACGAATATGTTGCTTGGTTTGTATTTTTTTATCTGCCAAATGCACGAATGTGTAAGTTGAACCTTGAAATTAATAAAATCTTAATCACAAATGTATGTAGTTCTAAAATGTACTACAAAAAACACGAATGTATCTACCACATTCGCGTTATTTTAGAATAAAACTATAGCAAATAAATTCGCTGTGATGCACGAATGTGGCCAAATTAATTTTATGTAACAGTGCCTGAACAGATTTATTATAACCGTCTAAATATTAAAACGCATTTTACTCAAAACTAGCAAAATACATATTCGTTCATTTGGAATATAAATAAATAAATATATCATCACTGGGTGTGCCAATCTGCTTTGTACGCAGATATCAGTAATGAATGATGGCATATTTGTACCGTGCGAGAGTTTACCAGGCACTCATTGCTGGCGTGAAGAGTGCATATACCTAATGATATTGGGAATTAAATATGCACAATGTGTTATAAAATATTTTATTCATTCCTAAATTAAAAAGTTTTTTTGCATTTCTGCCGAATTTCAGTTTTGCAAATAACATTTTTACTTATATGGTGCATCCTAACGTCTACATATACATTAACAATAACAAACAAACTCACGAACTACTTGTTTCAAAGACGTAAAGCAAAATGGCTGTTGCCGGGACGCGGACGAGACGAGCTCCGTAAGTCTCCCCGCTCCGGCCATGCGCAAGCTATATGCGTAGTAGTTCCGGTCTTATTAGCTTTATCTTCGTTCCTCTTACGATGTCGTATATTTCTTTCTTGCTTAATCCTAAGCGTTCCCTTCGCTTGCACGTAAAAGCATACGCTTGCTTACATCTAGTATGTATAACACTATAAGATCTATGATTTCAAGTAATACGTCAAGCATATCTGGTGACGGCTGATACGGCCTGGGTTGCTGTATCATCGCTGGTGTCGTGGTCGTAAATGTGTACATATTGTACACCAAGTACCCTCTCCTCGGTCACAAACTAATAATTCTAAAACTAATAACGTAAGATCTTTTCGGATGAATAAGAGTAAATCATTACTCTCATTATCCTACCCGTTGACTGCGCCACTGTAACACGAGGGGGGTGGAACAGACGCTGATGGCAATTACTAAGGATGATGATTCCCAACGATGATACACTTACAGACTGGTGGACGCCTCTGATGGTTGGCGTCCAAGGCTTGTGAGAAGGAAGAACACACAGACACTTTACTTTTTACACTTTACACTAATGAACACTACGGACATGAACACAACTTGTTGGTTTTACTAACTAATACTTTTATATTTACATGGTTACATTATTATTGATTAAATATAACTAACAAAACTGTTACATTTTGTAACCTTGCGGGCAGGCGTGCTGCACACGCGCCCCAAAACTAAAAACACTACATGTTCACTCCACGACTATATGATGTCGACTCTTCCATGTTTATCCCATGGCTAACTAATACCGACTCTCCCATGTTTATCCCATGGCTAACTAATGCCGACTACCTTAAAACAAAAATGCTATCTCCAGGATAGGATTATCTTAGGGGTATGATGGGGTGCATAGGCGAGGTCATTCTAAAGTCACGCTCGTATATATAATAATTTCCAGACTTAAGATCAACAAATAAACGTCGTGACTATCATAATATGATAAGAATTTCTAAACTGAATTTTGACATTTATAACTTAAACAGATAAACAGAGTTAAAATATGATTATCGAAACTATAATTTAGAAGAGTTTATAAAAAGTTATTTATCTGTTATTGTGCTTACTCTCGCCTTGTCACAAAATATCCGGTGCGAGCTTTTGAAATAAAATTAATTTGTAGGTATATAGGGTCTAACAATTACTAAGCCGTTGGAGTTATAAACAGATAGCGCTAGATCAGTTGCCGCTGGAGCTAGATGGGGCTAGGGCTGCAGTATCCGGCGCAAGCTTTTTAAATAAAATTTTTCTGTATAGGGGGGCTAACAATTACAAAGGCGTCGGATTTATAAACAGATGGCGCTAGATCAGTTACCACTGGAACTAGCTGATGCTAGATGTGAGCTATCTGGAGCTAGTTTTCAAACAGAATTAATTTAGAGATGGGACTAACAATTTTAATGGGGATAATGCCAGTTTAAAATTTATTAGAGCTACTTATTGCAGTCTTAGATGTGTTTGGAGCTTGTATTAATAAAATATCTTACATGGAAGAGGTGTCGTTGATGTATCAACAAAAGTTATATAATAAATGTTGCTTTCATTAAATTTCACAGAGGGGGGGGGGTTGTTTGAAACTTTTTCCCAAATGTTTTTTTTTTATGACTATATGCTTGAAACTATTTGAAATGCTTCCCATTAAATTTTTAGAATAGTCATAAAACTCATCTCACGGAATACTAATTTATAGTACATCTTCTATAATTAATACTACACAAGGGCGTGCTAAGTATGAAGTCAGAACGCCTTTTATAGGACGCAATTAGAAATAAGGAGTGGGTGGGGATACATTTGTAGAATCATCACAAAACTCTCCTCAATGAATATTAACGTATAGTATACTTTTTATCATTTGTACTGCACAAGGGCGTGCTAGGTGTGAAGTTAGCACGCCTTTTATAGTACGCATTAAGTTAGAAGCGGTGGGTGGGGTTAAATTTTTAGAATCGTCACAAAACTCTCCTCAATGAATACTAACTTATAGTACATCTTTTATAATTAGTACTGCACAAGGGCGTGCTAGGTGTGAAGTAAGCACGCCATTTGCCACATGTAATAATTAAAAAAGAATGAGGGGAGATATATTTTTAGAGTCGTTACAAAAGTATATTTAAAGAATACTAACTTATAGTATCTCTCTTATAGTTAGTACTACAAAAAGGCGTGCTATAGGTGTGAAGTTAGCACGCCATTTACCACACGCAATAACTGAAAGTTATAAGACTTGCTACATTCGTTTTAGAGTTACAAAACAATATAAACCTGATACTAATGTTCCATAAAAACATATCTTTTGTACTTAAATAGGGCGTGCGTACTTCACGGACCCACACTAAAGCATCAATTTCATGATGGCTTCGCTGGCGTGGTTAGCGTGGTTTTGCCGGCGTGACTTTTGCCTTACACGGCGTGACTCGAGTTTGTTATCGCGCTTGCGCTGTGCATTTTATTTGAATTATATAAATGTTATTCGAACTCTCACAAGTGATTTTAATAATATTTTATAAAATAAAATAAATAAATGTAAAAGCAAAGAAGAAGACGACGTTTACTTTTATTGTATCTTTATTAAAAAATACATTTTATGAACCACAGATGAACTTCTTTTTTTCAGTTCCTCCTTATATCTATGGCGAATATTTTTCCATCGTTTCTGATATAGATCAACTAAAAATTATAAAGTGCGTGCACAATAAAATATTTATGTTGTAAATCACGTGAATAATTACGTTCACTATTTGTATCTTTTGCTATTTGATACCACAATTCCATCCGTACTATTGTAGTTTGGATGCCGCATGTTATATAATGCAGGCCTATATTCCACAGCACGAATGAATTTTAATTCAAAGTCTTCTTTTTTCATATTTATAGTGTTATTAAGTTATATCAAGTATAACCAAAATAGAATGACACTGTAGAACACAATGTACGCATGCGCGCCGGCTTCAAAACTTGAAACATTTCCAACTTTCGAGCCGCGCTACCGAATGCACACCATGGCGCGAGTTTGTGAAAATCAAGCAATCCTATTGGTTGACTCGCTGAATCCACGCCAGCGAAGCTATCATGAAATTGATGCTTAACGCTACCATGGTATCTCTCACATATACAAGGTATTTTAGGGATAGATTTTCTAATTGAGCCAAATTCAAAATTGAGTTTTTTTAGTTTGCCAAAACTACCTGTAGGTGGCAATATTAAGATTAAATTGGAACTTTTTGAAGTTTTCCCAATTATTAAAAAAGAAATGGCCATATCTAACTTCAGAAAAGTTTATATTTAAGTATTTATTTTATAGCCAAATATAAATTATCAGAGTTTATAATAATATAATATATAAAAAGGCACTTATCAGGATTATTTTAGATATTTTCAACTTAGTTAATAACAATAATTATGTAATAGAATTATGGGAAAAAAATTTAATGTTTGTTTATTTTAAAATATAGTGATTATTACATAATTTCGAGCCGATAATTTTTTTTTTTTTGTTTTTGTTAATGTGAACAAAACTTGGTAAGTTTTGGTGCTTTTTGGGAGGTGTAAAAGTACATGTGGATAAAATTTCAATGGTGTCTTGGATCTTTCGCCGTTTTTTGCTTTCAAATTAAAGTTAGGTATAGACTGTGTACATACTATAATAAGTAATTCAGTTGATTTTTGTTCAACAGAAAGGCTTTTGATAAATATTTTATAAAAAAAATTTGTTCGGTTTTTTATATGGGGTAGGGTGTAATTGAAAATATTTTCAAAATTTAGTCTTATTAGTTTGTTTTAAACTTTGACAAGATGCACTATTTTTTTTTTTGTATTTACAGTGTTGAACAGAGAAAGTAAAATATTTACACAATACCTTTATAATATTCATATTCATGTGCATATCCAACATAAAACATGTTAAATTATACTCGTATATCACAAAGTACAAAGCAACCCTTGTTTCACTAGAACAATCCACGAAAATGATTATAGGTACATATATTCAGTGAAGAATGGAAACAACTCTTCTGAAAATACTTCTTTACTGTTGTCCTCAATATATACTCTCGTCTCGTATATTTATAACGAAGTACAAATAGAAATTACCCTTAAAAATAGTTTACTAATTCACTAAAATTTGGATATATGTACGTTTTTTAGCATGGTTCCTATACCTGTCTTACATACGGTGCCAACAGGTAAAAAGTGAAAGTAGTTGTTTAAAATTCTGTGCAACAGGTGACACTTAAGTTTTTGTTAACATCCTGTAGAAAAAATGTGTACAATAAAACTCGATTATGAACTCCATAGCCGTATATTCGAGAGGACATTAAATTTTATTTCATTTGCAAAAATAATTCTGAATTCTGATAATACAAGATGATGCTCTTTTTTGAAAAAAAATCAGTGGAATTTTTATTTTAGGCTCCCGAGAAGAATGTATTTAAGCATTGTGGAACTAAAGTTTAATATCTGAAATTATGTAAATTGTAAGATAGAATTTTTTAAAGAATTGTAATTTAGATTTTTTGCTTCACCGTACATTCAAGAATTAAGTTTTTTTTGTACAAAGAAAGAATAAAGAAAATATCATTACTCTTTTTGGTCATCATGAAAAGATCTAGCGAATTAAATAATAAAAAAAAACATACCAATTTTTTTAGTCAGAGATATGTGATATATCTACGCAGTACGCACCAACGCTAAAAGATAAAACGACATGTTAATATATTCTTGTTTTTTCTACTTGATTCGCAGATAAAATTTAATGGAGAAAAAATAAAAATATCGGTTCTCCTCATGGATAGAGATAGAATAAACATCTTTATTATGAATGCATAATTTGTAAATTATATAATTTAACGCCAATTTAAATATAAAACATCTACTAACTGTAGCAGCTTCAAAACTGCGGGTATTTTGCCGTAAAGTAATAAAACAAATAAACCTAATGTACAAATTCTCTAACAATTTTTGTCGTTAGAACATTATATTTTTTAGCTTACAACTACCCTATTATAATGTACATTTTATACAATATTTAAATTTTGTTTCATTGTTCAAAATATTATTTTAGTGTGCAATTATTTTACAAATGTGCATAATATTTTAAAATTGTTATTTAGTCCTTTTTATGGTCAATATACTATTTTTAATGTGCAAATAAATTGGATCCCTTAAAAACATAAAAATGTCGCCAAGATCTTTTTAATCTTAAATGGTTCTATTATGAGCAAAAGGTCTGAAATTCTATTAATTTGTACTCCAAAGAATGCATGTGTCATTACAATTCAATTTACTTTTACTAAATAAACAATACATATCCTTGAAAATGATTAATCAACTGAGTACAGTATTTATCTAAAAATTCGATCAATTCATAATTTATTTATTAATTATTCTCTCGACAAGCTTCAATTAAATACTTCTTAGTTACAGTTTGTCTTATAATTCCGTATAAAAAAGTAGAAAAAATTCATTTTCGTATAGGTTTACCTTCACCAATAATGACAGAATTGAAGGTAAACTGGTCGAATATTTCTCCGCCTATTTTTGGTTACTGAAATTATTTATTGCTACTGTATACTGTTGTACACCCAGATATAATGAGAGATATACTTCGATAATGTTCGTTAAGGCTATCACAATAATTTGCACAATAAAATGTCAATTATATTCAGCAAGAATCAAAATAAGACTAATTTTCAGATGTAAAAAAAACAAACACCATTTAACTCTAGGAAAATAAAAATAAATGTAATAAAGATATTTGCTCAGTTTATAAACATTGCTGAGTTTGCCAAACTATGTACTTTATGCTAATTTCAGTAACGGCGATGTATTGTTATCGTAGATCTTTTCCCAAATGAAGAAAATTAAATTTAAAGGGATCTGCGTACCAAAAAGTTCTAATACCAAATATAACAAAATTTTATAAACGTCGCTTACATACTATACTTTTTCTATAACTGCAAATTAGAGTTGCAGAAATAAAGAAATACACTTTTAGATGACTTAATTTTACAGAATGCCAGCTTTTAATGGTTACTAGCTTTAGGCCGTGTCCAATACAATCGAAGCCACAGCTTATCAAGTTGTAAAAAAACTGATTACTAAAATTTAGTACCAACTGAAAACTTTTTAGTCAATTTATGACTAATTTTAGGAATCAAAACAAATTTTTTTATAGTGCTCGTATAACAACTTATCGTTTTCTGTCAAATTTATTAAGTAATTTATTTTATATTATAAATCATTGTTTAGCAAAAGTATGAATGTCCCTAATTTAAAATTGATTTATTTTCTTGAAGATTACTTACATATTATTAACAACTCTTCAGCGTAGTGAACAGTAATAAATTCAATTTAATTTCAGCAGAAGTCAAAGCAAGTAACGCGATATTGGGTTCTATTCTGTAATTCGGTGGTTAATTTTTAACCAATGGTTATTGATTTGACAACTAAAAATCCTTATTTTTGTTATATGTCAACATACTTGAATGGTTAAAAATTTTAACCAATGGTTAAAAATTAACCACTGAGTTACAGAATAGGCCCCATAGTCTGTTATTCTTGTTTACTTGCAGAATTAATAATTATATGTTCTGAGAGTTGTAAAAAAAAATCTAAGGACACTAAGACAAAATAAATTAAACTCAACCTAATAACTTGTAATATATTCAATCATTTTTAACACAAGAATATCAATGTATTGCATTCTCCATAAAGTTATGAATACATACTTGTATGATGATGTTTGATAAACATTTCGACAAAAATTTATCACCATTACCAAAATCTGTCTAAAACTGACTGGCACACCAAGAAACTGACAAAAAGCCTGCAGGACATTTTATTACAAAAATGGCAATCCAAATTAAATATAATCGATAACAACTACTTTATAGTCGTATCTATATTCCTCCGTAAAGACATATATCTTTCGGTGAACGACCTGGGCAAAATTTTACACATTTTCTGCCAGTATTAGAATTTTCGGAACGCTCAACTTTATTATTTTGAAAATAGGCATCATTCAATAAATTACCTATAATAATAAAAAAAAACAACAATTTTCTACAAATTTTTTAAAAAATAACTACAATTTTCTTTTCAATTTTAATTTAAACTGCTCATAGTATTATTCCTGATCTGTATGGAAGAAGGATCCGTAAACAAATTGTTGAAAGGAGAGAGGATACAACAAGGACATTATTTCAAATATCTAAGGATGTATACTGTAGTAATTCAGACTGGAAGATATTGCCCAGGAAAAGGGACCTTTCAGTAAAGTTCAAGAACTGATAACAGCAAGCCGCATCAATAGGATTACAGAAAAGCTTTGTAAAATACTTCACATGAAGCATTGTGCTATATGTGTGACATGGACTTGGAAGAAGGAAAGGTATTTGGTTTGGGATGTGGTTTTGCGAGGGTTGGAGGAGATTTGATGGAGAGAGAGAGAGAAAGAGAGAGTCAGAAATGAGGAGGTGCCGAGATGGATAAAAGTAGGGAGAAATTTTTTGTGAGAAATTAGAAAGAGGAAGGCCAACTGGATTGGACATGTTCTCAAATTATAATTAAAGGGAAGAAGAACGTTTGAATTGTTAACAAATATCAAGGAAAAAAAGAATTACTAGAAGAAGAAGAAAAGAGACTGAAATAACACCCGGCCCGGTCCTACACGTAATTCCAACACTGTATTTTGGTCAACGTTTGATGCTATCTTAAAAAGTTATGGAACACTGTACACCTAGATCTTCACAGAATTCACAAAACATATGAACTTGTTGTTTCTATCTGTTTGGAAAATCTGCAAGTGTTCAACATTGCAAGGATGTTGTTAGTAACCACGCCTTCACTAAATGCCGTAAATATTTTTTATTGTCTAATAGAAAGTGAAGCAAGTATAGACAAAATGTTAACTTTAATAATACCTTATTTGCTTCAAAATGAGTTCTAAATTGCAGGTTTACAGTTTAGAAAATTTCAGAATGAAATAATAAATACAATTTTGTTCTAGCTGTTCCGGATTAATTTTGTTTCATAAATAATATTCTTCTAGGCGTCATATTTTTATAATTCCAGTTTGCAATAATTTTACATCTTGCTCAAACTGAATTCTTTGTTATTGTACCAACTTTCCCAATGTGTTTCTCACTGCAAGCGCAGTTTGGGAAATAAAAAGCAAAATTTTAACAAAACAATACGCAGGCAACCGTGTAAATATTCTTAGCAGTTTCGCAACTTTGCCCTAGAAACTAGCACACGATACCTTTCTAAAACATGTGATCTACATTTCTGTTTACTTGATTTGAAATAATTACTGTCTAGTAAATGAAAGTGTTTATTTACGATACAAAATATTTAAAAATTTACAAAAATTCAACGCCAGTGTACAGCAGGACACACGAAAGGTTTATGTCCGGCCCGTGGTAATTGATCTTAATACGACTCATTAGTGCATTTTTTTTGTAAGTTTTGATTAATATTCAAAACTACAATTTCTTTAATGAAGACTATGTTCAAAATATATTATTGTAGGAAGATGCTGCATGCGAATTTAATGATTTTAAAAATAATTAACAAATATTTAAGCCTATTCAAAATCCTTTTGAGGTTGTGATCAACGATGGTGACGATAATTTACAAATAGAACTTCTTGAGCTTCAAACTAATGATGTGTTGAAGTTACTATTTAAAAAAGAAAATTTGATTCTATTTT